>PVIA01002351.1:0-214368 GCA_004024845.1 Tonatia bakeri | reverse complement strand
GGAAGTGGCCAGAGGAGAGAGAAGAGGGAATTTCAGGGGAAAAGGGGAAGGGTTTGCAGGAACAAAGTTAAAAGACACATGGATAAAACTAGGGGGAGGGTGGTAATGGGAGGGAAGTTGGGAGGGGGGTGGGTGGGCTTGATTGGGAGTAAAGGGGAGAAAAATGTACTTAAACAATCATTAAAATAAAAAAAAAAGAGTGAGATGTTCAGAAATTTTACCATTTGGGTTGTATGTACTCTTCCTGGTAACTAAATTATTGGTACAGACAGACTTTCCCTAGAATGAGGGCAAATGGTCTTTCTCTTCGTAGGGCAGTGGGAGGTTTCGTGAATAGTACTGATGAGGGAATATAAAACAACTTTCTGGTTTTGGGCATGGAAAAGCATGGCTTGCGGTGAAAGCAGGTTAGGTTGTCTTTTCAGGAGTGGCTGTAAATTCCTTCAAGGACAAGTTATAGCTGTGCTTGTTCATTTATTTTGTAAACAATTGACTGATATGTTAGACATAAATAGAATTTCATTCCAGTTGTGAAGATCCTGTGATCTTGCTAAATGTCTGTAAGGTTTTAGTCTTAGATAATCATAATTAAAGATAGAGACCCTGGTTTCACAGGAGGCTCTTTTTTCCTTTCTCTCCTCCTTAATAGTAGACCAGAAGAACAAATGGAAGATGAGGTGAGGAACAGTTTGGTGTTAACTAGTTCTGCCATGTAACTTTATGTACTAGCTTCAGAACCTTTTTAGCTAATGCCCTCTCTGCCATCATTTTAGGTGAGAAACATAGATACATGTGTATATGCATATAATTTATGTTTTCATCATCTACTTACATAATTCTGTTTTAGAATTTTGACACACAACTATTGGCTGTGGTTTTGTTGTTACAAAATGTCGTAGATAATTTAGTGGGTTTTCATTTTCCCCCAGATTTCTATTATAGTTTTCTATTAATCAATAAGTACTGATACAAATAGAGTAAAAGTTATATCCCTTGCCTTTGGGAAATAAACCAGCTGATGGAGGTTCTTAGCCATCTAGTGAAGGAGTGAGTGTGCAGGTCTGTGGGAGTGCTGGGGGAGTCGCTCTGCCAGACAATTTAGTTTTTTTTGTTGTTGTTGTTGATTGTTTTTTAATCCTTGTCCAAGGATACATTCATTGATTTTAGAGAGAGAGAGAGAGACATCAGTGTAAGAAAGAAACACTGATTGGTAGCCTCTGGTACGTGCTCTCACCAGGGACTGAACCTGCAATCTAGGTATGTACCCTGACTGGAAGTCCACCCCCAGCCTTTCAGTGCATGGGGTGAAGCTCCAACCAACCAAGCCACACCAGCCAGGGCATGACCATTTAGTTTTATAAAGGAGAACCATGAGCTGGCCCTTGAAGAATAGCTCAAAGGATTTATTTCTGTGTGTCTGATACCCATTTGCATTGTATAATTGTGGACTTATTTTAAATTCTTTGCAAATCTTTTGCATTTTTTGATACCAGTGAGGTGAAATATTGTATCATATATTTTACTAGCTGCTCTTTTCTTTGGATGGTTGCCAATTAGTGTGCTTTCCCTGTTTCTCTCATTAATTGTCAAGACTGCTTTATGTTCATGTTGGCTTATAGGGGACAGGATGTTTATTGGAATTCTGTTAAAGGTAGGATTGATTTATGGGAAATTAACCTTTTTGTAATACTTCATTTTCCCAATCTAAGAGCATGCTACATTTTTTCATTTCTTCAGGTCTTACTTTATGTATCTCTCAGTAAAGTTATATGGCTTTATTTATAGGTAATCTGTGTTTCTTGAGTTCATCAAATTTTTGTTGCTTTCATAAATGGGGCCATTTTTCCCATTATATTTCGGAAGTTGTTACTTGAGAAAGTAGTTATTGCTGCCATGGAGAGAAGCTATATATTTTTGTATATTACCTTATTTCTATAAATCCTTTTGGTTTTAATACTTTTTCAATAGGCTTTCTTTGTTTTTCTAGGCAGACAGTAATTTTCTGTACGTAAATGTGTATGGCTTTTAAAAAACTTTATTGTATTCACTAGGATTTTCAAAACAATTTTGAATTATGGTGGTATTACTGGTTATTCTTATTGACGACATAAGAGTTTAATGATAATATTTTGGCAAACATGAAAGGAGAGCTCAGCACTTGAATATAACTGATGACAGACAGTAATGCATTTCAGGGAATATGACTTGGCCATGACTTTCATTTGAGGGAAGCATTATATTATTGCTGAAAATAATATGATATGTGCACCTGTGTGCAAACGTCCATTCTTAATGTCTTATCATTATTTTGACAGTTGGACAAGAAGTACTGTACACAATGTAGTGCAAATTTTAGATCAAGTGAAGTCTGTTTATTCAGCGCTATTACAATTAATGGTACTGATGTATTTATCATTTTAAAGCTGTAAAAAGGTCTCCTTATTCCCCAATCCAATTCTAAGGGGAAAATCACTGTTAAATTTGTTTTGTAGCCTTTCAGTCTTTTCTGTATATATTTAATCACTCTGCAAACAGATATGTACATGTCTGTATACAGATAAACATATATGTATCTATGTGTGTATATGTATATACAAACATGTATATACATGTGTATATGAGTTTTTATATATATTTACAAATATGAGACAATTTAAAGCAGAAAGTTTAGTAACATTTTTACACTTAGCAATAAACTATACATCTTTTTCTAAGTGATTAATGTGATTTTAAATGTCTTGGCTTAGTGTTGTTCTGCATTATATTATTATGGTGGTGATATTTCATAGCTTTTTATGTTTGGAGAATGAGAAATAAGTGGAGGTATATCAAAGTAAATGATGTATTTAAAAATAAGTCATTTGACTTATTTGAAAATATGTCAATTTCTTATTTGAAAATAAGAAATTATTTAGGTTTACAAACATATAATTCAGTTATTTTATGAGCCACTTAGCTAAAAACTGCCTTAAAATCATGTACAATTTATATTTCCCTGAGAGATTTTTATCAAGTTAAAGAAATTTAAATAAAACACATTTTACGTGTAAAATTAAAGCATTAAATTCAGTCTTGACTATGCCTTGCTTTAAAAATCTCATTAAAAAATAACTATGGATATTTCAGCGGGGGACTTATTTTCAAAGACCTTTGCCATACTTCTTATCCTTTGAAAATACTTAACTGCATTCGAGATGTGGGTGCAATTTTTGTTCTCTGGCTCATAGAATCCTTATGTTCACAATTTGTTTTCAGTACTTCATCAACTATTTAGAATATTTTGGGTTAAGCACCATACTAGGCCCTGCTAGTGCCAAACAAATTAAAAGATAGAAAAAGTGTTCTTTTTACAGATTTTACAGGTTACAGACTAGTAGGGGGCACAGAAAAGCAACTTTTAGTGTGATAAACTAGTGCTTTTATATAGGATAAGTATCTTCATTGAGGCTTCCAGGGAGATTGTAATTTGGAAGGAGGCGGGGCTTAATGGGAAGATGCCAGAAAGTCTTAAAGGGGAGGACAAGGAATAGGAGTTATTTTGGGGTTAGTTTTCAGAAGAGGAGTTAGTTTGAAAGATGAGTAGGATTCTTCCAGGCAGGTGCGTGTTAGTGAGTATCACAGTGCTGAGGACATAAAATCCAAAAGGACAGAAATCTTTATAGTTCTAGAAACTGAAGGCAGTTGAGTTTGTCCTTTGAAGAATTATTAAACAGTGGGGAAATTCCTCAAGCACAGCAGTGTCATGATAGTAGAATGACTATACTGTACTAGAAAAGAAGAACAGAGGGTTACAAGAATAATCTGGAGAGCACGGTCAAGTATGTATTTGAATTCTTCCATGATACCTTTTCATCACAAGTGGAAAATATAGTGAGATCAATAGGAAAATAAAATTTATTTGATCAGATTTCACTCCCTGACCAACTTTGCTGGATTCTCCCTTTGTGCATACTATCTTTAGCCAAATCTCTTACTATATGTTCATGTGCCCACAAATAATTAAACAACTGTAATTATATTGCTACTGTATTTCATAGACTTTAAGGCCCACATTTTAACATCTCGGAAAGTGGTGTTTGTCAACTAATCTGAAGTAAATTAGTTTTCATGGTTGTATTTTCTTCTTAGTATAGCATAATGTTGAGTCTGTTTGTAGTCAGTGGCATCTTACACTTGAAATAAGGTGTTAACATTTTGCTGGGCTGTCATTTTAAAAAATCATGTGCATATACTACGAGTCTGTCCAGAAGGTATCCAGCCATGTAATGTGAAAAAGAGACATTGAAGAAGATACAAGATATGAGAAACATTCTGCATAGGACAGTGATGCCTCAGTCCCCTTCAAAGTAGGCACCCTGGGACCTCACACAGTTCTCTTAATCACCATCAGCTGCCTCACTGTATTTTTTTTCTGAATCTCATCAGTGGTATGAAATCTCTTCTCTTTCAAAGGTGATTTAATTTTAGTAAAAGCCCTGAAGTTACAGGGTGTCAAATCTGGGCTGTAGGGAGGCTGAATCACCTGGGTAATTTGATGTTTTGCCAAAAAACTCTGCACTAGATGTGACACATGAGCAGGCACATTGTCGTGATGAAGCTGCCAATCACCAGTTGCCCATAGCTGTGGCATTCTGAATTATCTGTATAGTTTCTATGGAGGAATGTTCAAGATTCATGCATAATTTGTGCAGATTCATTGCTCTACTCGCTCAGTCATTTTGAATTTGATGACCACACAGTACACATGCTGACTCAATAGCATCTCCCACCCCCACTGACTAGTACAGTGAAGTCACCATTGTTTATGCATTCCAGTCCACTGTCCTTGGCTGCCAGGTTACATTGATGTCACACAAATCATTCTTGTTATATTGACAATGGCTGGACTTTTTCTAGACAGACTTTGTGTATTTTCTGTTTTTAAAAATTATAATTATTTTTACTGATGTGATGAGTATCCATGATGGTGTGTCATTGAGGATTTCTAATCAATTGCCTTAATGTTGGATATGGGATTACCATTTTACTTTTAAGGGTCTGAAATGATTCACAATTGTTGCCCTCTAGTTGTCTTTTTCTTTTTCATATCTGAAGATGCCAGGGTCAGTTTTTGTTAATTAAGTCTTACCATCTGAACATTCAAGCACAATTTGAAGTTCAGTAAAGACAGTTGTAGATGGGGTGAAGCCAGAGGGTGGAAGCTCTGTTTCTAGGTTATCAACAGTTACCCATAGGTTCTGGGGTAATGTGTTAAATTCATGATTTATGTAAGAAAAAAAACAGGGGTAAGTAAATGGAAAGGACAAAGATGTCAGCGTCCCTTGTCATGAGAGGTATTTATTACCTGAGAAATATACAATAATTCAAACTCTTCTTGGATTAAAGAAAATAGTAAAATCATACCAGTCCTTCAATGCTTCTTAACTGATTATCTTAGTCAATATGCATTCTCTTCTTTAGGGCTTATTATTTTTATGATAAACTATTATTCAGCCTCCTGATTGGTAATAGGTAGAATTTCTAATAGTATATGTTTTATGTATATCAGCACCATTTGAATTCAGGAGTGACTATGACAGGGAAATAGAGGATGTAACAGTGAAGAGTCTAGTTTTTGACAGAGTTTCTTGGATAGGGAGGTAATGTCTAGATGTTGAGAGGAATCTTCAGTAATCGTTAAACTAGACAGGATAAGAGGAGACTGAGTTTGGAGCACTTTTCTACAACATGTGTAGCTTGGAGTTTTCGGACATCACATGGAGTATGCGTTGAGACTCTGTAGACTTACTTAGCGAGAAACTAGATACAAACCCTCTGGGTGTCAGAAGCTTTAGCTTTAGCTTCAGAAGAAATGGGGAGTCATCTACTCTAGATGGCAAAGAGTTGGGAGAGGCTCAAGGGCCTGGCATGCTAATAAGGTAAAATGAGAAGATGAAATTTCAGAAGGCACTGTTTACAGAATTTTTCTCATTGAACAATGTCCTCTCTGTATGAAGAAAAGTTGTTTTCTCATTTGCATAATAAAGTGTAGAGCTAATAGTTGGAACTTGTTTAGTTAAAAATTAGCATTTAAATTACTAAGAAAAATATATCTAAAATAGCAACATGTTATATATTGCCAAAAACTACAGGAGAAATTTAAGTAGAATTCCTAGGTTTGGAGATGAAAAGAGCTTGTAATACATTAAGGATTTAAAAATTGTAGAATATATAGCTTGAAGTGATGAAATAAAAAATAAGAATAAGCTGCAGCAGGAAGGACTTAGGTGAGAAATAAACAACTATTTCTTGAAATAGTAAACACTAAATGAATGCCTGTTGAGTTAGGCACTTAAAAATGCCTTTTCTGCCTAATTTGAAGAAGCCATTAAGTTTTTTTTATTTATTTGGGATGGCTTTAAGGTATGGTTATCTTGAATTAGAGTGAGGCATATTAAATGACATCCTTGTTCCTCTGGCCCTAGAATTTAATACTCATTTTGAAAAAGACAATTTGCCAGTTTGATTCTAGTAGTGAAATCCTAAGAAAAGTTAAGCAGATGAGGCTGTGGTTGAAATAAAACGTATTGAGGATTTGGCCTGCCACAGTGATTTTAACAGATGGCCAACTCTTTCCTCATTCCATTTGCTCTGTAGTGTCCATAATCACTTTTTTTTGAATCATGTCCTCATATGGGTAACTGAATTTTCTCCAGTGCTCCATGCCTAAGAAGTGGAAGAGGTTTTTAACTGGTGATGTATTACTGAGTGAAGGACCTGTTTTGCATGGCAGGGAGGTAGTTGGAAGTGTGTGTGAAGAGTCAGTAGGTATCTCACAGGGGTGACAGAAATTAGGCAACTGTGGAACTTAAGGCAATTCCTTACTTAGGTGTTTCTTAAATTAAATTGTTCTGGGTATGGAGTCTTTCAAATTCCTAAGGAAAATGACTGTTTGCTCCTATGACACCAATTAGGGAATTAAATCAAGAATTGGTCAAGAATCTAAATGGGAGATTTAATAACTCTTAGATGTCTGACTGAAATGGGAAGTTTCACCATTAGAAAGAGTACATTCATATTCTAGTTCCCAAAAGCTACTGTAAGAGAATCCACCAAGGAAAGCTTGGCTTTGGAAATTAGATGACTGGCAGCAGGGGGACCATTCATTCTCATTCTCTCTTCACTTCAGTCTCTGGAATCATAAGTTTTTACCAGTAAGACTTATTTTTCAATGTTTAGCTTTAGGGATATCCCTTAAATACTTTCTATGAAACCCACTGTAACCCTTTTATTTTTCATGTGTTACCAGCACACCTTGCCATTACTTCCAACATTGTAGTTATCATGTTATAATAATTTACTTACAGGCTCGCCTTTTGTTTTTTTTTGAAAAGGGTCTCTGGTTCTAGCTGTCTTTGTGTTTGCAACGCTTAGCACTTAACAGGTGGTCAGTAAGGAACTGATCTAGTATCTGCTATGTACCTGTCATTACATGAGGCACTCTGAGATCATAAAATAAATGGGTTTTTAGTGGCTGTCTCTTTCTCATTTCCAAAAGGGTAGGAAGGCTATTCAGTGAGTTAGTACATGAGTGCTTCATGAACTAATTGGTTATCATTGGGCTGTACAGAAACATATTTGTGTCTTAAAGAGCAAAATTGTTTTTGAAGTGCCCAGCCCAGAAGAGGGATGCTGTCTCTTCAACATGTGCAGGAAAGAGAATTCTGACCATCTTTGCAGAGGCAGCTTTGAAATGGGCCAGCAGCAGGCTGGCTCCATCTGAAATTGTCAATCCACCACTGTTGAACTGCCATACAGAAATTTGTCTTTGGTCAACACAGCCTAGGAATGAATGGAAACTTCCAGAACTAAAAGTCCTCATGTGAAAGGCAAGGAGCCAGGAGTGAAAGCAGTGGAGGCCCTGTCCCAGAGGCCAGGGGAGGAGCTATTTTACATGTGTATTGTGAGGCTCCTGTCTGAAGCAGTAGGAAGAATTGAAATTGAAAGGCCACAGGTATGCCCAACTAATTTGTGGCCTACAGTTTGACTCAAGGAGATAGCATCATTTCTTTTGACTAATCTTTGATTTTACTTTAGTTCTCATACATTTTGCTTACTTTTTTACTTTAAACCTGCTTTTTAAGTACCAAGTCAATGGAAGAAAGGATATGGGGTTTGGCAAAGGAAAAGAGCAGATAAAATAACTTGCATTTGTAGAAAGGACTATACCTTGTTATATATAGGCTATGATATTTTCACATTTTACATTGTAAGGGCACCAGAAGTTCAACTCGGCACCTTGGAAGCACTGTGTTGCAGTGGCTCGGAGCATGGACTTTAGGTGGTTTCTAATCATCCTTGTGCATGACTCAGCCTTTTATACGTTATGAAAACTGAACCATTGTGATGCATTATTTCCCTAAAAATATTTCATGCTTTTTATTCAAATTGGATTACATCCACAAATGAATGTTGTTATCTGTGTGACATTTCAAATGTTGATTTTTATACCTTTTGTCTCTAGAATACTTTTACTTTTAAAAATAATGCTACAACATTCCAAGAAAGAAAGCTAGGACAGATACTACCCATGTTTGATTAAGGAAACTGAGTCACAGGGAAATTTAGACACAACTGAAATATTGTAGTTACCCAGTTAGTGACCCAGAACTCTAAGCCATAGTATCTCACTTCTCTAGGCTTTTTTCTTTTCTCCTCTCTAAGCTCCTTGTTTTGAGTCAAATTGGTTAGTTTTTTTCAGGGGAAGGTCTTATCTTAGCGTGGATTTAAAAAACCTTTGGATTAGTTTGAGGCCTGGACAGGGAATCACCTGTTTTTCCTCTTGTAAAAAGAAATAAGGTATAGGAAAAGAGACAAACAGTCTGCTCTGATTGCAAAGAGAGGCCAACAGCAGTAACAACATAAAAAGAAAATTAATTAGAGAAATACTTCTAGTGCTTAAAAGGCACCCTTCACAATAATTGCCTTGGGGCACAAGTACAAAGTTAAAAACTTTCATAAGAAACCTAAAAGCATCAGCAACAACTTACCCCCCCCCCCAAATAATACAGCCAGCAGCATTATGTCATATTAGAACATTAAACTTATAAAGGAAACTATTTTAAGCAGTTCCTTCCCAATTTTCCATCCTCCTCAGTAATTAAAGGGCTCCATCATGTTAGGAATAAAGTTAGGGAAAGAATTCAGGCCCTGCCAGATGAGGGCAGACCAGGATCTCTTTAATTGAGTGAGAGCTTTCAAATCCAAACTGTCATCAGGTCCTGTCAGTCACTATCCTCATAATCTCTCAAGTTCATTCCCACAGCTGCTATTCTACTCCAAGCCCTCTATGGAAACTTCTGTTCTGAGTTTCTAGAGATGGAACTTCACCTCTGCTGAAGCCAGCCTTTCCTCCTCTCCTCTCCTCCCCGCCTTCTGGTGCATTTACAGACATGGCCTCATTTCTAAATACAACTAGACTATGAAGTAAGTAGTATTCCCTAGTTACACATGAGGAGAGCTGAGAGGTTACAATGACTTGCCCCAGGTCATAGCTATTAAATGGTGGATTTAGAATTTGAAACCAGGTCATCTTATTCCCAGTGTTGTGGTCTTTTCACCTTGCTATAACTGTAGCTGCAGTGATCATTTGCAGAGGAAGAAAAGATGTTTGAGGTAATTTTTGAACTTGGATTTCAAGGTTCTGTAAGACCATGACCAATAGTTTGAGTTGTCCCTTGACAGGGTACACTGGCCACTCTGCAGTTCACCAGCCATAATTCCAGGTTACATTTCTGGCTCACTTTCAAGAGGCAGAGCAGGCAGTCAGTATAGGGTTATTGAGC
Organism: Tonatia bakeri; assembly: GCA_004024845.1. Taxonomy (NCBI): domain Eukaryota; kingdom Metazoa; phylum Chordata; class Mammalia; order Chiroptera; family Phyllostomidae; genus Tonatia; species Tonatia bakeri. The sequence goes on along the minus strand of PVIA01002351.1, from coordinate 204,544 downwards.
AGCTGTTCTGTGCTAGGTACTGTGCTAGATGCTGGAGTCTCATGCTGAATGAGGCAGAACAACTCTTTTCACAGAACTTAATGCCGTCTCCTCTGTGCACCTCTTTAGTGAGAGCCAGCAATGTTTATAGAGCTCTGTAATCATTGTGGAGTGCATCATGTTAACTGCAATGCACATATCAGAGAGGAAAGTGTAGTGATGGAGGAACAAAATTCTGCTCTGGTGCAGCTATCACCAGCCCGACAAGAATCTGAGATCATGGGTGGGCTGGTGGCAAAGGACCTCATCATCCCTCATTGTGCTGGAAGCACAGCCACACTCCGCTCTGTGGCAGGGTTTAAGGCATCTCATACTTGAAAGAGACTGTTTTTCTTGACCATCCCAGAGGGTGATTCTACTTCCTACTTTGGCAGTTGTAAATAGGGAATGAAGTTGGCAAAGGCTGGAACAGGACTTCTCTGCATCAACCCCCCCGCCCCCAACCCCTGCCCCCAAATCCTAAATACTTAAATGTTTTACAGGTTAGTAATCTGTGAAACATTCAGTTATAGAAAATATTCCTTTGTCTTTAGGATTTTCTTTGTTGCTTTTATATCCCATTGGTAGCTCTTCTCATTTTAGGGTAACAAGTATGTGTGCAGACACAACTCATATCATTAGGATGGTTAAACTCAGTGTCTCACCAGAATACTACTGTACAATTCAAAGGACACTAGCTAGCTTCAACCCCCATTTAACAAAAGAAACTGAGTCCTAGGAAGACGTTAGATGACTCTATATCTGGGCCTAGAACCCCAGAGCAGATGGAAAGGAGGGATTTACTGAGTTTTTTTTTTTTTTTTCTGTCCATTATTATCATCCTTCTGGTCAACAGAAAATGTGCTGACATAAAGGTGATAGGTTCATTGTCAGCTTTAGCTTTGAGTGGCAAAATTTGTTTTCACTTTTGGGGGTCTACTTTCAAAGATTTTTAATTGGTGATGTTAGTGAGACTGCGTCAGGGGTTGCTGGGCAAATGGCATTGTGAACCAGAGACTCACTGTTTTACTCTTTTTTAAAAAAAGGCTATGAGCAACTTGTTGAGTTTATCACTTTAAAAAGAAAACAAAATTCTTGAAATTTCCTATCATGACAGATGAAACAGACCTTGAAGTCAACACAGTAGACTTTTTCATTTTTGCTCCAGTTTTCTTCTGGCAAATAGAAGAATTTAATAAGAAAGGAACCCATGATTCCAAAACAAATAGGGTCTAAGTCCAAGACATCTAAAGCGTGTGTGGAATCCCTCCGGCATTTATCCCGCTGGGCCCCAGGAGGGAAGGAGACAGAAGTCCATATCCCTCTTCTAGTCAGAGTTGGTTCAATTAAAGGTGAAACTGTCTGTCAAACTATTTATAGCATGTTTATAGCATAATGGAAAAACAAAAGACCACTGGTTTTAAAGCCTGGCCTTTATTCACAGATAGTAAAGACTGTTTTGTTTTATTTTAAAGGCTAGATTCCTTAACATGGTCTACATACAGTAATTGATATGAAATTAATCCATGACATTTTAGCCAATTGATTATTTTTATCACTTATTATTAATGATTTGTTCAATTTTGAGAAATCAGTGAAATGTCAACCTTGAGGATGAAGATGCCATTTATGTTTAGATGGGTACAGAGAGGCCTCAAGATAAGATATTGTCTTAGAATGTAAATGTTTTTCATTTTAAGTGCTTAGAAGATTGGGTTTTATTAGCTTTTCCAAGGCATTTCAACCATGTATGATATGATTAATAGTATTTCCAGTATAATTCTGTACACTTTAATTTTTGTTGTATAATTATATATTACCATTTACCCTAATATCTATTGCTCCATGAGTTTTGAATTAAGTTACCATTACTTCTTTGTTCTAAGGATATAAATTCTGTGGCTTTTTTTTCTTTTTGGTACTATTTCACAAGCGACTGCTATAACTTATATTTGCATAATATAATAAAGAAGGAACATGTGGGTGAGGCATGCTGAGGTCTGTGAGGAACCTTTGCTACCTGACATACTTGCCTTTGGGAAATATTTATTAAAGTAAAGTTGTGATCTCAGGGACCGTGTTTACAAGTATTTCTCTGATTTGGGTTTCTCCAGCTTGTCTAGAAAATAAACCCACTGACTTGCTTCTTCAGTAGTGGAACGTACAGAGCTGATCGCACAAAATCAAGAGTGTGTATATCCCTCAAACACTAGTTTCGTTTCCCTGTTTTTCAGCCTTATTGTCATGAGGCATTTCGTCCAGATAATGTCTTCCCAAATACAAGCATTAATGCTGGGACAGTTGTTTCCTAACTGCTTCTGGATCTAATAAATTTGGAACAATTGAGAACTTTTTTAGGTATCATTCTCATATTTCATATTTAGGAAAATATGCATTAATGAAATATGTTTGTTTTAGTAGGACAGTTTTGTTGCTAACTGAAATAATACCCCGACTGACAACTTTAATCGTATAGCATCCTCAACCCATTAAAATGAAATATCTGCGTTTTGGTGGATGACTCAACTTTGGTAGTGCAGTGGTCCTCATATTTTAGAGTATGACAAATCCCTTGAAAAGGTTGGTAGTGTATATGAAAGTAATGCACGTCAAATGTGATTTTTCCATAAAACCAGTGCAAAAAATTGGGAACTTCAGTCCTGAACTTCAGTCCAAGGATGTTGGGCCAGTGTTTTTTTCCTTTTTAGTGAATTTATTGGGGTGACACTGGTTAACAAAATTACACAGGTCTCAGGTGCACACTCTACAACACATCAGCTGTACATTGTATTGTGTGTTCACCACCCCAAGTCAAGTCTCTGTTCATCACTATTGACCCTATACCATTCTCCACCTGCCCCCATTCCCCTTCACCTGGCAGTCACCATGCTGTTGTCCATGTCCGTGATTTATTTCTCTCTCTCTCTTTTTTTTTTTTGCTCAATCCCTCTACCCCCTTCACCTCCCAACAGCTGTCAGCCTGTTCTCTAATCTATGAGTCTGTCACAGTTTTGCCTGTTAGTTCATTCTGGCCATTAGATTTCACATATGAGTGAAATTGTATGGTACTTGTTTTTCTCTGACTGGTTTATTTCACTTAGCATAATGCTTTCCAGGTCCATCAATGCTGCCACAAAGGGTAAACAAAATTTTTTTTTGTGACCAAGTAGTATTCCATTGTGTAAGTGTGCCATTGTCATTTTATCCAACCATCTACTGATGGATACTTGGGCTGTTTCCAAATCTTTGCTATTGTAAATAATGTTGCAATGAACATAGGAGTGCATATATTTTTTCAAATTAATATTTGGGTTTCTTCAGATAAATTCCCAGAAGTGGATTCACTGAGTAAAAAGGCCGTTCCATTTTTAATTTTTTTAGGTTTTTTTAAAATGAGCAAAACAGCTGTAAATGATATATTTCTGATCCCGTCTTTAGTATAAGCATGACGCATATCAACAGCAGCCTGATAGTAGCAGGTGGTATGAAACTGTTTAATATGTGTTATCATAGCCTCATTTTTCTTAACTGAAGGTGATTTTTTCCTTATTTTAATGTAACAGATCAGAATTTTAAATTGCACCATAAAGTTAATAAAATTTAGGGTAGCTTCTAGGAAGGGAGATTTGATGGATGTCTTTGTGTAAAATTGTTAGGACTTAGGGGTATGTGATGTGCCTTTTTTGGTAAATTATTGAGGGATATCTGTTTAGCTCTCCTCTTTTACATTATAAAAATTTTCTGCAGAAAGCATAGCCACTAACAGTGGTTGGCATTTCTGTTGTGTTTGAATTTCTGCTTTCTTAGACTGCCTTCCCATCAGCACAAAAAAAACTTCACCTTGAGCCTTAAGGTTGTATAAATCATACTGACCTTTAAAATGCATGAATCAACTCTTAAGCCTTAAGGCAATGGATTTTTCATTCTTTCTTTTTCTTTTCTCTTGCCATTGCTTTATAATGTCAAGTAGCCTCAAAGCTTTGGCTCAATGAGTGGCCACTATAATAGGCTCATAGTCCTTTAGTGAATTCATAGAATTATTTTATTCTAGTTCAGCCATGAGTCTTGGATATGGACTTATGACAATAAAGTCCTTCATTGGTTAGAACACGAGTCTTTGTGCCAATCAGCCATTTAAAAATATGCAACAAGTCCTTATGGGATTTGGAATAGGACTATTTAGAGCATATTCTTACAAATAAGTATGTTTGTTTAAAGTATTTTCCAGGGATATTGCCTTCAGAAACAGTTTACAAGTTGTGGGAGAAAAATTGCCCTCATTAAATTATAGTCATAGGACATGTCTTTGCTCTTTTTCTCCTTTTTGGTTAAACTGCTTATAAGGCACTGTCTTCTTGAGCTGACAACTGCATCAGAGAGAGGGTCTGTATGTTGGGTGAAATCAAATCAGGATGTGATAGAATTTAAGATACATTCAAAGTTTCTGCTGAATGAAAAAAGAGGCTTTTGTGGGTAGACTGAGGCTTGTAGGGTATGGGTAAGGGGATTCATGTACAGGAGCATTTTGACAAGATAGAATAGGTCCATTTATAAACTATTCCCAGGAAAGTAATTGACTTAATATAATGAATATTAACTTTGGGTCAGCTAGTTATTGAAAATGAATATACTGTCAGCTGCATTTGGACATTCATATCTGCCCCCACTTAATTTTCAAGGTGTACTAGTTTTTCAAATTTACAGAGCATTTAGAGGATAACAGATAACGAACTCCTTGCAACTTACTCTAAACCCTTTCCTCTAATATACTCAACCTATTTATTTAAGTAGGTCACCATAAGTTTCTGTGTGGTTTTAAAACTGAAGTTACTGAAGAATCATTTGTTCCAAATCAGCCCAATAATTAAAGAGTTATAGAAATAATGTTGAGATCCTCAGAAATGATATATCACAATTTTAGGAGTCAAGAGAGAAAAAAAAGACACTCCCAGCCAACACTCGGAAATGAGAAGCAGCTGTACTGAGGCCAGAGACACCATGTGTCAAGGGGCTGGCTATTTTATCATCAGTTAAGGGAATCAGCTTTATTCCATGTCTCTAGGCATTTAACACTTCTCTTGGGCATCATCTCTAGCCTTCTAGGAACAGGCATCCACCAAGAGTGTTGTATAACGAGTTCTGTTTGAGCAGTGACAATAGTAATATGCAAGTTGCACAATAATAACTTACGTGTTGTGCTTCATTGTGGTCTGTGGGCCATCTTTGAGTCTGTTACTGTTATATAGCCTGCAACTACTATGCTCTTTGAGTTTGTTAGCACAGTTAGGATTTTTTGTTGTCTTCTGCCTTTTTTTTTAAAGGATTATTGTTTTTAGAGCAGTGACCTTTTGGGATTACTCTGTTTTTGACATTTTTTATGGGAAAAGTTTGTATATCTGGTGGATGAAGCTTGAATTTTGGACCCAGCCCTTCTGCTTACTACAATGAAAAGCAACTGTTGTTTAGTCTCTGATGTTTAGAAAGTTTCTTCTATGACCATGTTCATGTTTTCCTGGCAGGGACTGCTTAAACAGTAAACAGACATACCTCTGGTGTTATTATCACATTAAGAGTCATAAACTTGCTTACTCTTGAGCATTTTGTTTTTGTTCTTTCTGTTTCTTTTTTAAAAATTACAGTTTGTGAAACTGAGTGTCGTAACAATTTTTGTATCATTAAAATGTTAGAGAAGGAAATTTTAGGGGATGATTATACACAATTCTTTGTTTTTTAAAAAATAATGTTGTTTTAGAAAATGATGTAATTTATGGGATAAAGGAAGTAACTTGACCGAGTGGTTAGAAGAAAAAACAGCCGAGTACCTGAATCAGCGAGAAAAAGTGGTTCTCACAAAGAGAGAAAGCATCTCTGCTTGGACAAGGGTGAGTGTATGAGAGACTCTCCAGGGCAGTGGCTCTCACCCTTGAGCAGCTGTGAGAATCTTCTGGAAGTCCTTGGGTAACCAATCACAGGTGCCTACCCCAGAGTTTCTGATTCAGAAGGTCTGGGGTGGGGACTCAGAATCATCATTTATCAGAAGTTTTCCAGGTAATGTTGATCTTGCTGATCTAGAGACCACTGCTTTAATAATCAAACCTGTGGGGTCTCAGGCAAGATTCGCTTGTTTGTTTGTTTGTTTCTTTGTTTTTAGTGTTAGTAAGTGCAGAAAATGGAAAGAATTGAAGTTTGTTAGTGACTGTTGATTAACTAGGAGAGTACTGAATTATAATAAACAATGTATTTCTAAATTTGGTTTACTTGGTGTTTGTATCACAGATTATATCTTTAAAAAGCTTATAAAAAACAAGAATGGCTTCATTAAAAACATTCATGTGCTTACCTGTATGGTTGGTTTAAACCATCCTGAAGTTTGTTCTTTGCAGAATGTTCAGCTATTGCTACTAGAGACTTGACACTTCATTTAATGTTGCAACCTGGGGGTGGGGGTGGGGGTGGGGGATGAGGGATGAGGGTTTATCTGAAATTCTTAATTGGGGTCTAAAATGCCTGGATAAAATACCTAATTATAATTTTTTTGAAGACAAGTGCTAATTGTATTCATGCTGGCATTCTTAGTCCCAGTGTATAAGAAACTTGCAGTGCTTGTGAAAGGCATAAATAAGTGACCAGCGACACACTCGCTGGAAGTGATTAGGCAGTGGTAGCGGTGGTGGGAACCATCCTAGCAGATTAACCCACCCAAAGAAATCAACTAGTGCCTTGAAAAAATTGCTTATAGCTTATTATTAATATAGCTTTTTATCTCAATGAGTTTAAGGCAAATGACAATTCTAATAGAATTAAATAATATTAGGGTTTTTAAGATAAAAACAAACATCTAGAAACACATATATTGATAGCCACAACACATTACCTAAATGAAGCCAGTATTAAAGCAATGGAGGAGGAACAAAAGCTTTAAATTAAAATGTGAAGTTTAAGTAAACCATATTTGTAAAAGAATTTAACTTCCAAATTTATTAATTTTATCTTAAAAGTTCAGCAGAATCTTACTTTTTAAGGTCTTCATTTTCCTTGCCACTTTGGTGGTGGGGGCACAGCACCCACATCCCAGTAGAGTCCCACACCCACAACATGGTGGGAGCCTCTTCAGGGCAGGGCGCATCTCGAGCACCTAACCCTTAGTTCGTCAGAAATGTTGGCTAAAGAGTGCCTTCTCTGTGACTCCATTTAGTGAAGTCTGCATAACCGTTGGCAAAATAGTCATGTGATAAGATAGTTTGGTAGGAATGTAGTAGTCAGAAAATAATTTTCTCATAACATACCAAATACATTGCATGGATCTGCACAATGGTGCTTTTAATTAGGAAGGAATTATGTGGCTTGACTAATGGTAGGTTACTCCAGCTAGGATATGTCAGAGCTGAGCATTGAACACAAATTTGCTGGCTCTAAATCTGGTTTCTCTGTTAAATTCAGCTGTTAATGTGTTGTGCCTGTGTGTGTGTGTGTGTGTGTGTGTGTGTGTGTGAAAAAAGGTAGATAGTGGAAGGCACACATGGGTGGGAGACCTTCGTTTTATTTCACCTTGACTTTCTGACTATTTTAAATTCCAGAAACCTTGCTGTTTATATTTCTCTTGAATTCATTCAGTATCACATTATTTTTTTAAAGGTTTTTCTTTCATTATATAAGTAAGAATTTTTGTTTTGTAAAATAATGAAAAGATACAAATAAGCAAAAAGAAAAAAGAAAATACTTTTTATCCAAGCATCCAACCCAGAGAGCTGGCCATAGAGGCCATTAATAAATATCTATTGATTGAGTGCCAGGAATTAGCTCCCTGACCTCTCAGTAAATTGCTTAAGTTGTCATATTCCATCGGTAAAAAGGGGTGGCTGGCAGCACTCTTATGCTACTTATTTCCTTATGTTATAGATTTATGTGACATCCAATGACATCAGCATTCTTTCAGGGACTTGATGAAAGGTGTGTTATCTATAAGGAAGAAATTATTTGAAATTTGCTACCTTTAAATATCTTACTGCTCTTTGTCATGAGTAGGAAGAAAGTGACTTATTTTCAGTATATGATATATGTTTATTTGGGGGTGGGAGTGTATTTGAGAACAAGTGCATTTATTTATGAATAAATCATCATTATAAAATATTAACTTCTTTCTGTGATATTTCAAGTTCTGTCGTGTAGTTTCCACCCTCCACGGTCCCAAATTACAGTCAGATGAATTTAGACTTTATTAGCATTTCTTCATGAAAATAGAATAACAAGGAAAATAAATTAGTAGAGTAGGAAAAGCTTATTCGATTTTTTGGTAGTCTCTCTGGTTGATTGTATTTACTCCATGGATATGATATGGGCATGTATGTATTAATTCATGTGCTTTAGTTACTTCATTAGGTGATATCAGTGCATTGTCCAAAAAATACAACTATTTGAAGAGAAACTAAATTAGATAGTGGGCTTTCAATGATATGACAGCTCATAAGGAGAACCGTTTTTATAAAACACAAGTGTATCTGTTGTCTTATGATAAATTTAAATAAACCAGGCTTTTCTCCGGATGGGATAACAATGCTTCCAAAATATTTACTATCATGATAAACAATTTTTCTTTTTCCTATTATTTTAGCACCAGTTTATACTTCCCCTATTTTCTTATAGCCAAGGTTGTATTTCCATTCTGTAGGTAGTATGTGTACATAAAAATATGTTCATCCATGTAGTTAGATCCCCTGTTAGAATGGTTAGGGAAAGATGACTAGAAATTCAAGTCAACAAACAAAAAAGTACTCTGGAAGCATCAATTGCTGGCCATTCTCTGTAATTTTTTCCTTATGTAGAAATGAATTGGGCTATAGTAGAATTGTACAAAAAATTAACTGAAAGGCTCTTAGCAAAATTCACATTTATATTAATATTTGATATTTAATGCATCTAAGATTAATTTTAAAAAAATTATTTATTTATTTATTTTTAGAGAGGGAAAGGAGGGAGAAAGAGAGAGAGAGAGAGAAACATCAATGTGCGGTTGCTGAGGGACATGGCCTGTAACCCAGGCATGTGCCCTGACTGGGAATCGAACCTGCGATGCTTGGTTCACAGCCTGCGCTCAATCCACTGAGCTACACCAGCCAGGGCTAATTTTTAAAATATGATATAGGAGTAGGATTTTAATGTGTAATCTTGTAAATAAAGCCCAATAAACTCATAACATGAGTGGTTGCCCCATAAATGTTATTTTGAAACTTAGCTCACCTTCAGTTTTATAATTTATCTTTTGGAACTGACTTAAGTGAAACTTATTATGGTCACACTTTAAGAAGAGGAATTTTTCTTCTGATTTACCTGAATGAGGGAACATAGCTCTTCAAGTTAGTCTTAATTATTCTCTTGTTTGACCTTTGCCTGTAACATTTGGTTTGAGTTGTGTTCTTCTCTTTGACTTTAAGATTCAAGCATGGGGGAAGCCTTACTTAATCTTTCTATTGAGCTGTTTCATCTTCTTGAATAGGGCATAAACCTATTCATCAGCCTACCTTTCATATGGGTATGCTATTCTGGAATGCTATTAAGATTGAGTGCATTGTGGCAAGGTGCATTCTATTTAAAAAGCAATGTAATATGTTTCAATGTGATTAAGAACAAGAGTGTTACAAATGCAATGTATAGTAAAATCATAACACTCAGGGTTTTTTACATAATGTACTCTGCCTAATGTGCAAACAGTTGCCTTAATTTTTTACTTTAGCTTTTGAAAGCATGGCGTTTTTCATAAATGCTGCCAGTATGTTCTGATGTTTTATTTCAATACCTGAATTAATCTGCTATTATGACTAAATTATATCAAGTTTCTAAAAAGTCAAATTTCTAGTTTGATTTATACTTACTAGATGTAATCTGACTTCATAATCAGGATGAAAATAAAAAAATAAAAATCTAATTTATAGATTTTTTTGTGTGGGGCACTGTCTATTAAATTTATTGTGTGTGTATTCATTTATTTACTGGTCTAATAAAAATAAAATTTTCTAAGAAAAGACTTTATCAGGAAACATTAAAAAATTCAAGTATAATTCAAAATCTTTGTTTTCTTTCTGTTTTTCTTTTGTTTGCTTTGTCCCAATTTCCTGTTTGTATTTAGAATTTATGATATTTCACTGATAGATGTTTTATGCTGAAATAAAGCTATGAAAAGCAAAGTGCATTTGCCTTCAAGTTAGAATGAACTAGCACATGTGACTCATCTTTGGAATAATAGAATTTCAGATCTAGAAGCAGCCTCTGAAATGGAAGCTGGCTCCTATGGAACAGAGGTGGTTTGGGGAGCGGTCCGAGGGACTCTCCAAAGGTCAGGTGGTCAGTGTGTGGTAGAAATGGACCCAGAACCATGTCTCTTGATTCCTTGATAATTTTTCTTTTACTCAGTCGCTGGACTCAAATTCAGATTATATTTCTGTTTTCTACTTCTTTGTTTTGCTACAGCATTTCAGTTTTGCTGCTTTGTAATACGCAACATTGGAGGCTTTATTTGCTTCCTTTTCATAGTATAATTTGGGCTTCATGAGTCTGAAGGTGGGCTGAGTGTCGACCAACTACTGGTACTGTTGGTGATGGATTGCACCAAAAGAATTCCAAAGTAAAGAATGTTTTCTTTTTTTCATACATCCCTGTCAAGAATCTACAAGGTCAACAAAAGTAAAATCAGATCTCACAATGTTTAATTAAATGGATTGTAAATATTTGGATTTAAAACTTTTTTTAAAGATTTTGAAAAAATCCAAAATAAATTCTGTGTTGTTTATGGCTTATATTTGACTGTCCTTAAATAAATGGATGATTCTAGTTTCCAGAAAGTGTTTTAAAGCTTTATAGGAGTTATCTCATTTATGCCTTTTAACATGGATGATCTCTTAAAGCTTCAAGGAGCCGCATGATGTAAGCAGTGGCATTAGCTCCCTTTTATGACAGAGAACAGAACAGACTACATGAGTGCCCAAGGTGGGATCTGAACTGAGGGGTTCTCAAAAGCTCTGGCTCTCTACCATGAGCCCGTCTGCCCTGCATTACACAGTTTCCTCTGTCACAGAATGCTGCCTGTTGCTAAATTAAAGTTTTCAGTGGGTTCTTGATTTAAGTTAGCAAAACGCTTATAAATCTCACAATACAGTTCAGCAGTATACTCGAGAATTCTTATGCTTATATTTGGGGTACAGTAATAATCTGTGGTAACATCTTAACCTTTAGCCTTTTTCCTCCTGTCTCTTCATACTCTGTCTCAGTTCCCTGCACTTTCCATCCTCCCTGGTTTGTTTGGAGTTGTCGTCAGTGTGCCTTATGCCCGTTCAACTACCTTCGTTTTTATTCTCAAAAGAGTAAATAAGTATAAAGCTACTAGTTGTTGTCTCCTAAATTCATTACTAATATCCTATTTTTATCTTCCTCTTAGCAAACTTATTTCCTTAGTATCTCATAAAGAAATACCTCATTCATCTACTCATCAGTGGAATGTTTCTCATATATGCCAGATTGTGCTATAGTCTCCAAGCTTTTTCTAGAATCATTACTTCTAATTACAATTTTTTTCTGTCTCCTTTTGGCAATGTCATACCTGCTTTCTTTAAACAAGCTAAAATTAAATCTAATGACTGTCTCTCTGCTTCTCCCTGGTTTTCGTTCCCTACCCTTTCCAGTCTGTGAGTTTCCACCTGTAATAGTGATTGTCACAGTGTTTGTGTTTCGATTTTCCCCTATTGAGTAATTCCTGGAATTGAGAGACCATGGGGAGTGCCATGAAATGAGCACTTCATTTGGTAACCAGCAGGTATTTTATAAAAATTGACCTATAAAAAAGAATAAAAATAGTTTTTTCTCCGATCACTATCTATCTCTATGTAGCCAAAGGACCAGAGCTGCAAATCTGAGGAATTGATGTAGCGCCCTTTTGTGGTCAGGATAAGGAGGAAATGATCACTACTATATTTAATAGGAGCAAGCAAAAAATTAGTGTACTCTGTGAAAGTAGATTTACTTTAGTAACCTAGGTAAATGTTTATAACGTACTTGTGAACAGTGGTTTCAGATTTAATTTTAGCAGTGGTTTACTTGTTTCCCTCACAAAATTCTAAGGGACCCTAATACTCAAAACTGAAAATTGACCCTTAGACTACACACGTTTATTGTTTGGGGCAAACACCTTACTGCTTTGGTAAAAGCAATATAACTGCCATACATGGCTAACGCACACTGCAAGGGTGTAGAGTTTCTTGAAACACAGTTTGAAAATTCTTGCTTTAGAAGGGTGGGGATATAGGATTTCCCCTGCTTTATTTGAGAGGATTGAGAGATTGTCGGTCTAAACAGGAACCACATTCCTGTATTTACTGTGTGTAAACAGTTGCCATCATATTAGCGTCACCCTCATTCTGTCTTCATTTGTAACATCTAATGGAGCTTAAATCAATTAGGAGACTTAGGATAGGCTGTCTCTGTGCCAAGTGCTAAACAGAAAAATAAAGCAGAGTCCAGAAGATGCTATAAAGAAAGCTTGTGACTAATCCTTCCTCTAAAGTTAGAACAGTTTGAGTATTTCCCTGGAAGCATTTGTTTTGCCTACTGAAAAGGGAATGAAGCAAAATTTGAGAGGAGAAAAAATGGACCATTGATTTATTTTGGATCATTTTTTTTTTAGTGTTTTTGTGAAGTTAGGTTGTGGTGATCTCTTAGGCTGTTGTATTTTTTTAAAACGGGATATGGGCCTGATCTTTGATTTATTATATTTGATTATTTTATGTAACACATTGCTACTTGTGTCATCCTAACACAGTTCATAGCTCTCTTGTGTATGAAATTGAAACCCTTTCATCGTCTTTTACTTAAAGGCAAAGTATTAAAAATGGAATTGGGGGGTGGAGGGATCAAGCAAAAAGGAAAGAGGACTTATGGACATAGACAACAGTGTGGTGGTTGTGGGGGCAGGGAGTTAAAAGGGGGGTAGGTGGTCATGGAGAAACACGAAACAGAATTGCATGCTATGGAAGAAAGATGGGTATAACACATTTAAAAGTGCTTGTCCTATACTGTGGTCTTATTAAAAGACAAAAAATATTTCTGTTCAAAAGTAGCCCTTTAGTGTGAATATGTGTTTGAGAAAACTGTAGTTTCTGTATTCTAATATTTTGAATGTCATCACTCTTGTACTCTTCCGTTCTCTGTTGAACCATGTGATCTTTTCCCTTGCGGCACAATTTCCTTCCCCCTGAGTATACAGCTTTTCACTTGTGATCCTTCTCTTTCTCAAAGCACACTTAAAGCCCCTGCTTTTTTGTTGGTTGTACAATTTCCAAGAATTATATCTATTAAAAAAACCTTCATAATGAGAAATCACAATGAAGATTATATATGTAAATGAACTATTTCTTGGGAGATTGTAGCACTGGGAGAATTAAGATTTGAGAGATGAGATTGTGAAATCGTAATAGGCAAACCTATGTGGGTGTTAGAAGGTGAATTTAGGATGGAAAAAGGTATAAAAAGGAAATGTTCAGGAACAAGGAAGTGGCATTCACCTCATTCAGAGAGGAAAAACCAGGTAAGAGGCTGAACAGCCCTGGAGGTAAACATAAGGACAGATTTTCTTTAGGTTGTTTACACATCTTCCTCTGTAAACACAATAGACAGAGCTTTTCCCTGCCTGGCCAGCACATTCCCTGCTCCTTTTTTCTCTCAGGTCTCAGCTTAAATGTCACTTTCTCAGAGAAGGAATACTAATCTAAAATAAAAAGGAGTTCCCCATTCTCCTCATGTCAGCCTGCTTTATTTTCACTGAAGCATTTATTATCTAATACTGTTTTATTTTCATTATAACACTAATAATAATTATTTTATTAGTATTTCCTTTCTCAATATTTTCTTGCATGTGTGTTCTTTTTCTTCTCTCCTCCTTCCCTTCCCTTTCTCCCAACAGTAGATACAAGTCTAATAATTACAGGCACCTTGTCAGTTGTGTTTATTTTTCTGCCTCCAGTCCCCAGAATAGAATCTGCCCTTAGACACCATCTCTGGCTAGACTGTCATGCTCAAGGGCTGGACTCTACCTGATCTTTGTAGCTCTGTGACTATGTAGTGCCTGCTAGATTAAATGAATAAGGCTAATATCTGAGCAAAAAAGAATATTAATGACAAAATAGAATAATTTCATAAATGAAGACGACATTTCCCCCCTTCTAAATAAAAAGCAGCACCGGTCTTAGTGATTACTGGGTCAAGGGTAAAGCTTGGGGTAACACTTCGTTGTCAGAAGGTTGTCCTATGGATTGTTTGCTTCTCCTGCCTCCAGATATCATGAGGTTGTTGTTTTAGGAAGAGGGATTTTTAAATGGCTTTTTATATACTAAATAATAAAAGCCATAAAGAGGAACTATGTTTCTATGTCAGCTTTTTTAATTTTTGCATTTTTCCTTTTTTAATTTCTTTTTAAAAAAAATTAAATTTATTGGGGTGACATTGGTTAATAAAATTATATAGCTTTCAGGTGTATAATTTTTTAATTTATTGATTTTAGAGAGAACAGAAAAGGAGAGAGAAAGAGAAAAACACTGATTTATTATTCTACTTATTGATGCATTCACTGGTTGATTCTTGTATGTGCCCTGATCAGCATTTTGGCATGGCACTCTAACCAACTGAGCCACCTGGCCAGGACAAGGTGTATAATTCTATAACATGTTCATCATCTCTATATTTTATTGTGTATTCACCATCTCAAGTCAAGTAGGTTTTTGGTGTAGTAGTACACACTGACATGAAGTACTCTTCCCAAATACTGGGAGGTTCAAAGTTAACTTACCTAGAAGATTATTTTTCTCCATGTAGTTAATGTTCCTTTTTCAGATGGACTTTCTGAAATAGGGTATTCTAAAAATGTTTTGCCCAAGGTTTAACTTTAAAAAATAAATGATAGAAATCTCAAAATTTTTCCATATGAATAATTAAGAAAAGAATCAAGTCTATCCCTGTGTTGAATATTCTATGAAGATACAGATTTTTACCATGAAATTAGCCCGGATGTATACTCAAATTTCTACTAAGCTGATCACTTGAAGTAATGCCGTGTATTGAGTTATATTGAGAGAACTTAGGGCAAGTTGGTGTAAGCACTATTAATTTTAGTGAAAGATACAAGCTTGAGGATTTATATTTATTATTCCAAACAACTCATAATGTTACATAGTTTTGGGCAATTTATACATTTTGTTGGCTCATTTGTTATATGTGTCTTGAAGAAATGATTGCAAAGATGGTTTTACTTTAATATCATAAGATGAAATGTGTTGATTTATCCTCAGCTTGATGGACTTTGCTTAATTCTAATGTAACTCCTCAGAAAGCTAAAAATGTGCATATATATATATATTGTTTAATACACCCATATTTTTTTCTTCTGGAGAGAGAGATTAGGGATATTCTGACTCAATAAGTAAAGATTCCAAGTTACTAACAAGTGAAGTCATTTTTACATGTCATCATTAAGATTTTTTTCAGTATAGCCAATTGGAATCTTGAACTCCTATTCTAAGTCTAGGGGTTTTCCATAATATTTCAAAGTCAACAATCCTGTTTTTATATGTGTAACCCATTATTACCTACCTGGACTATCTGAGTATGTGTAATATCAGGTTGTCTGTATAAGTATAAGCTTCATATTATCTGTTTTTTCTTCATTATTTTCTGTGTTTCAACTGATATTGACTGATCCATTATGCTGCTTTACTTTCAAATGCCTTTGCTCATACTATCTGCTTGATATCCAGGCGTTTCTTCTCAACTTCCAGGTTTGTTCTGTCTCTTCCTTTGAAACTCATACTGTAGTAATATTTCATTAATTCAACTCACGTTCATAAGTGGGGGTGGTTGATGGGTTCAGAGATGAGAAGAGGCCAGCTTTTGGGAAGCACAGAATTAAATTGAGGGTGGGACTTATTAGTAGCATATATACAGGGTGGGGGAAAAGTAGGCTTACAGTAGTCAGTATGCAGAAAAATAGTTTATTTATTGCATTATTTTCCATACAAATAACTGTAAACCTACTTTGGCCCCACTCTGTATTAGAGTTAGCTAATATGATGCAATGAGAAAAAAAGGTTGAACCCTTTTTCAACCATTTCCTTCCAAAGAAGGAAACTACCATTTTTGTTTTGGAGTTTTTGCAGAAGGCTCTCTAGACTCAAGATACTATCTGCTATTTGGGTTGTTTTTTTTGAGGACCCATTCAAGGAACCCTGAGGAGGTAGGTAGGTGGTATTCTATATCTTCCCACTTAGCTAACTGTATCTACTTTGTTTCTTTAAAACTTTATAAAAATTAACTAGATAGTTATTTTGTATGATCACTGTTCTTTTTTTAAATTATTTTTTCTTTTCTTTTTTTTATTTTATTGATTATGCTATTACAGTTGTCCTGTTTCCCCCGCTTCATTCCCCTCTACCCTGCATACCTCCTCCCACCCACATTCCCCGCTTTAGTTCATGTCCATGTGTCATAAGTTCTTTAGCTTCTACATTTCCCATACTATTCTTGCCCTCCCCGTCTATTTTCTACCTATTGTCTATGCTACTTATTCTCTATATCTTTTCCTCCTCTCTCCTCCTCCCACTTCCCTGTTGCTAACCCTCCATGTGATCTCCATTTTTCTGGTTCTGCTCCTGTTCTAGTTGTTTGCTTTTTGTTTTGCTTTAGGTGTGGTTGTTAATAATTGTGAGTTTGCTGTCATTTTGCTATACATGTTTTTTATCTTCTTTTCTTAGATAAGTCCCTTTAACATTTCATATACTAAGGGCTCGGTGATGATAAACTTCTTTAACTTGACCTTATTGGAGAAGAGCTTTATCTGCCCTTCCATTCTAAATAAAAGCTTTGCTGGATAGAGCAATCTTGGATCTAGATCCTTGCCTTGCATGAGTTGGAATACTTCTTTCCAGCCCCTTCTTGCCTGCAAGGTCTCTTTTGAGAAATCAGCTGATAGTCTGATGGGAACTCCTTTGTAGGTTACTGTCCCCTTATCTCTTGCTGCTTCTAGGATTCTCTCCTTCATTTTCATCTTGGCTAATGTAATGATGATGTGCCTTGATGTGTTCGTCCTTGGGTCCAAGTTCTTTGGGACTCTCTGAGCTTCCTGGACTTCCTGGAAGTCTATTTCCTTTGCCAGATTGGGAAGTTCTCCTTTATTATTTGTTCAAATAACTTTTCCACTTGTTGCTCATCTGAATATAATTCGGATGTTGGAACATTTAAAGATGTCCTGGAGGTTCCTAAGCCTCTCCTCATTTTTTTTTTTTTGAATTCTTATTTCTTCATTCTTTTCTGTTTGGTTGTTTCTTTCTTCCTTCTGGTCCACTCCATTGATTTGAGTCCCACTTTTCTTCCCATCAGTATTGCTTCCCTGTGCGTTTTCCGTCATTTCACTTAGCATAGCCTTCATTTTTTCATCTAATTTGTGACCAAAATCAACCAATTCTGTGGGCATCCTGATTACCATTGTTTTGAACTTTGCATCTGATAGGTTGACTATCTTTTGATTGTTTTAAAAGTATTTGCTCTGGGGCTTTGATTTGTTCTTCTGTTTGGACCATTTTCTAATTTTTTTGTCTTGTTGCACCTGTTACATATGAGGGGCAGAGCCTTAGGTGTTCTCCAGGGTGGGGGCAACCCAGTCACTGGGTTGTGACCCTGTATATGTGGGGGAGGGGGTCCGAGAGGGAACAATGGCGCTTGCTTGGCTCTCTCTATGATTTCAGTCCCTTCTGCTGCTTCCCCCAAGCAAACTGGGCCCCTCTGGTGCTGATTCCCAGATGGGTGGGCTTGTATACATTCTAGGACCCTATGGGTCGCTCCAGCAAACTCTCCTGTGAGGCTGGGAGTCTCTCCCTGTGCCTCAGCCCCCACAGGTGTTTTCAATTGGTGGTTTGAGGCTTTATTTCCCTGAGCTAGGGCCCTGGGCTGCGAGGTCTGTCTCACTTCCCAACTTTGCCTGGTTTGTCCACATACAAATGTGGGGCTGCTCATTCAGCCAGCTGCCCTGCATGCCTCACTGGGTCTGCCCACTGCCACCCCACACCCGGGGTCCATCAGCCTCTGCCTTGTTTGCCGGGTTCTGCAAGCCTTTGCTGCAACCCCTCTCCACCCAGTGCCCAACTCTACCCGTCTGTCTAATTCCGCCCCTCCTACAGGACTGGATGTATGTATCTAAATCCT
This sequence comes from Tonatia bakeri, assembly GCA_004024845.1. NCBI lineage: Eukaryota > Metazoa > Chordata > Mammalia > Chiroptera > Phyllostomidae > Tonatia > Tonatia bakeri. The sequence goes on along the minus strand of PVIA01002351.1, from coordinate 186,295 downwards.
TGGTTGTTGGACTTCTGTACAGTTCAATTTTCTGTCAGTTCTGTGTTTTAATGTTTGTTTCTAAATTTTTGTTGTCCTTAATTTGGTTCTGCAAGGAGGCACAGTGTGTCTACCTACACCTCCATCTTGGCTGGAAGTCCCTCATCACTGTTCTTTATTGTGTAGGAATCAGTTAGGGTTTTAGAATTGTATTAAAAAATTAGCAAGGTAAAAACAACTCAACAATACAACTCAAAAGTTGTCTGATGTTACATGTTTTCTTTAATCACTTTTCAGGGAGATGAGGAAGTGACACAAAGGGGGAAACCTTGTTTTGTTGTTTAGAAATGGGCTAAACAAAAACAACATAGAATGTGTGTGGGTGGATGCATGCTCATAAAAACAAAAACAAAACCCAACTGTTGATTGTCCTTGTCCATCCATGTTCAGTGACAATGGGGTGCTCAGACTACTAGATGCTGACCCTGGACTTCAAATGCTCACTCAGAACAGTTGGGGGCAGAGTCGTGTGCCATGCAGCACCCTGTTTCACTATTCATGTGACACGAAGCTGGGAGGAAAGGAGTCCAAAGTGCTCAAGCTGGAAGGGACATTTGTCATAGTACAGTGGTAATACCCAGTTTATACACAGAAAGTTTGGTGTTTCCTTCCTGAAGGGTTCTGCATGGTAAATAAAGTAAAACCAATAATTGTCAATGGGCAACTGAGCCATGATCTTAACAAAACTATTCAGATGGACATAAATCATAGTGTTTAAGCAAACACACTGAGTGAGGTTCTGGAGAGGAATCCAATAGCTATTCTTCTAAGGATTAGGGGGAAAACTGTTGCCTGATGATATTTTTTAAAGTTTAAATGAGGGTTTTGTGGGTCTAGAAGAGTCTCTTCTTCTTTCATGCTAAAAAAATGAGATCTTTTCATTAAATTTATTTGTTGTATATATCTATGGAATTATTACATAAGCATAAAGTCATTTATTCATCTAAGGTACTTTATTTTTCTTTACTAAGCACAGCTCTTTTTTGAAGCCTTTTTCTCTTAAAGGAAAAATATTAAAAATCTCAGATAATAAGTAACAATTTGTCTTATTCCATGACAATTAAATGATGACCCTTTTTCCCTTCCATATGTTTTTCTTGTGTACATTTTTTGCTCAAATTAAAAAATATGTTGATGATCAATGTATATATTTAGCATCATACTACATATTATATATATGGGTCTTTATCATCCCTATTATTTTTGAAAAATTACTTTTGGGAAAAATTAATTACTCATTATTTATAGAAACTTTGGTCTGTTCCTCACAGACATGAATTTTGGGTGCTTTGTGCTGGTAGACCTGTATGGTACACATGTTCACTTGGATAGTTTTAAAAATGTCTCCTAGTTAGAGCCTTTGACTACACAGGTAGTCATGTCTGGAAGGAGAGGAGAAGACACATGTTATTTATGGCTATATAGTGTTAGTTTCAAAATGACATTGGAGATCTTCTGGCCCAATTTGTTAACTCGGTTTCCTAAATTTGGTACTATCAGAATTAGAACCAGTTAGCATTTGGTACTCAGCTTTCAAGAGAAGACTCATATGTGGCAACACTTTCTATTACCTGCACCGATTTTTTAAAGTTCATGATAATTGTAGAGAGTTTGGAGAAGAATTTGATGGGCTGATATCAACTCCTGGCTGCTCTGGCACGCGGCTTCTTCAGCAATGGTAAATCAGTGAAGGGTGGTATGAATCTTGAAAAAATTCAATTCAGCAAACATTTGTTCAGTACCTACTATTTGACTCAGTGTTAGTACCCAGAATAACAGATGAATAATGACAGGGTTGCTGACCTCAAGGGGCTCTGCCTAGTTGAAGAATCTTAAGGGTAAATAAATGTTATCTATCATCCTTAGAAGTGTAACAGAAGCTTGGAAGAGGAACAAGGGAAACATTTGAAAAAGGTAACATCTGGGCTGGATTTTGACAGGAATAAGAGTTTCCAGTGATTTCTACTGATTAAATTTTCATCGTTTAAAGACAATATTAATCTTCCCATTTTATTGTCACCTAATCTTTGATGACTTTCCAAAGATGAACATCCCTTCCTTAGCTTCTGAAACTTGGCCTTTTATATTACATAGCTCTTACAGATTATCTAATTCATAACCAATTGAGAGGAAGAATTAGTTGAAGAGTTTAAGATGCTTTGAATTTATAAAGGTAACACTGTGGTCAATGATCATAAAAAAGGAATTCTCAATTAGCAATAATCATGCCTCAGCTAAACCTCATTCTTTATAATACTGCCACTATGCAAAACCTGAAAAAGAAATTCTTAATGAAGAAATGTTGAAATGGAAGACCACGTGATAGAAAGAAAGGAGGGACTCTTACGTTTTGCGACAGCATGGATGGAACTGGAGAGCATTATGCTAAGTGAAATATGCCAGGCGGCAAAAGACAAATACCATATGATCTCACCTATAACAGGAACCTAAATGAACAAAACAAACAAACAAACAAAATAGAACTAGAGGCATGGAAATGAGAAACAGACTGACAGTAACCAGAGGGGAGAGAGAAGGGAAATAAGGTGGGAAAGAAGGGGAAGGGTCTAGTCAAGGAACATCTTTGAATGACCAATGAACATAAACAACAGGGTGGGGATTGACTGTGGGAGCAGGGGGAGGGGGACAATGGAGGGAAATTAGGACAATTGTAATAGGACAACCATAAAGAAAAAAGTATTGTTGAGTGACAGGAGATCTCAAATGTGTTTCTACTAGTTTAAAAATAATTGCTTTATGTCTGAGGTACTATCCATACTTGCTAAAATATTTCTTAGTGTTAACTCCTGGGTTTTTTGTTTGTTTGTTTTTAAAAAACTGGGTTAGAAACTCATGTTAATGATTCTGGTTATAAGATACTTGAATAAATAAACAAACTAGTTCCCCTAATTTGACTTTCTTCAAATCAAAACTGTAAATTTGTTTCTGTATTGCTACTGAATTTCTGATGTGTTTATTGTGTATAAAATACTGTTTGCTTCTAATTAAGAACTTGGTGTTCAACAGGCATTGTTCATTGTTATTTATGAACATGTTCCATTTAAAAATAATTGAGGTATTTATTGGTAAACAATTTCTTATAAAGCCAGACTTCTATGGAATATTAATGCATAACAGATCATTTCCTTTAGAGGGAGGGAAAAAAAACAAGACTTTCAATAATAAAATATGCTAACAGTGGTTTCCTATAATAGGAGCAGTTTGCATGCAAAATAAAGAAAATGAATTATACAAAAAGGAATAGCTATAATTTCTATGGCATGTACAGTAACCCACAAAATACACTTCCATCAGATGACATTGGTATGATTAATCCCAAACAACCTGGACACTGAGCCTGCTGTTCTAAAAAGGGGCTCCGCAGCCTGGAAAGGCTGTGAGTATAATACTAGCCTTCTAACTGGGGAGGGTGGGGGTGTTCAGTGCATCTTTAGCAGCATCGCCCCACCCCCAACCCCCAAGGTTTAGGGTATTTGAATATTCATGACAGGTTGGCAGGTGGTCAGTGGATGAAGGACTGAAGTCACTCTTGAGTCCTTGTGCTTTTTCATATTTTATTACAGAAACTTGTAAGGTCAGGAGAAGTCCTTCATTCCTGATTAACTTGTGATGTCAGTTTGAGGAGATGGTCAAATGTTAAGATCCTATCTTCAGCATACTTTGGTGTAATCGTATTTATTCCTGTGGAACATGTAAATAATTTTCATGTATATCATCACAGTGGTCTATAGTGAAAATACCTCACACTTATATTTTCCCACACATATAAGTAGTTATCTTGCATTTTGACAGCCATACTCAGAGATACATAGGTAGCGTCCTCTCTTTTAAAGTGAAAGGAAATAGAAGTTGTCTAGAGACTTTTTAGTCCAGGGCTGCGGACCTGAGTCTTCTAAGTCAAATCCAGGCTTTCTACTTGCTGCCTTCTTTCTACTTTTATCTGAAAAGGTTATATGATAATTGAGTATTTTACAGATTAGATTTCCTGCCTCACTTCAGTCACTTAATGAAGATTTCATGTTCCAGGCTCTGTGCTGTGTCTTTTACATACATCATCTGGTTTAATTCTTACACTGTCCAGAAAAGGAACCCCAGGTTTGGGGAATTTGAGTAACTTTCAAGTTAGCCTGGCTAGTCTGAGGTGGATCCTGGATTGCCACCCTGGTTCGTCTGAGCCCTCGACACTCTTTATTTATGTTCCTGAGATAGATGAGTTGGTCTTTGAGGAATGAAAGGAAATTATGGATGAGATTCCTGAATATATAGTAATAAAAATCTCTGCTCAGTGTCAAACCAGTGATTCAGACAGTTAATGCTTTGGGAGGGTAAAAGGGGAAGAGATGATAGTACTTTGTGGTCTGGAAAGGTCTTGTGAAGAAATTGGGATTTGAACTAGCAGAGGATACTAAGAATAGCATCAAGGTGTGATGGAAGGAATAACAGGAGGATGAGGCACAGTTGGTAAATGCTGGGCATATTTGAGAATCGTTGCATTTGAATGAACCACATGAGGGGTTTGGTGGGTGACTAAAGGAGGAAGGTGGAAAAAGTAGGCAGGAGCTCTGTCGCAGAGGACGAGGGCTACCATGTGTGGCCTTGATGTACAGCATTACATTTTTACCTCTTTGTAATACTACCAAATGCTGGCTTACCTAGAATAATTCCAATTGACTTGTGGCTGATTTTGAGTTAATGGAAATTTTAGTGGGATGAAATTATATTTAGCTTCTTAGGTTGTCTCTCATTTTCCAAAAGCTTATCTAAATAGTCTTTCTTCATAAGAAATACAAAGGCCTTATTGTTTCTTATATTCTTATGATGTGAATAGATTTTAAGTGTTTGTATGTATACCAATATTTCAATAAACATTCTTTTTGTGGAGAAAGTGAAGGACAATGACTTAATGGGCATCAATAACATTGGGAAGACTGGATTTGGGATTTTTTAAGGAAGGAGGGTGATCCTGCTACATTTTAGCACAGAAGTCAGGATATCTCCAAGAAGTGAGGGGTTTAGGGGTGAAGTGATTTACATCAAAGAGTAGACATAGATAGTTCTTTCCTTAGGAAACTGTCACTCTTTGGGTCATAAGGAGCTATTTTCACTTTTCCTAAAGCTTTAGGGCAGGGTGATAGCAACCAAAGTCCAATCATTAATGATCATGGTTGACTGTGATGACCTTCCCCCATCAAGATTTGCATAAATAACATGCACTATTTTCTTTATATAGGGAAATTATTACAGAATTTAGAGAATAAAATAAAGGATAGATCAGATGCACATGGGGGCTTGGCAAAGTTCCGTGAACATTGGGGATAATCTAGATGGTAGAATGGGATATTTTTTTAAGAAAGAAAACTCTTTGTTTATTATTCTCATCTCACCTATTTTCTCTTTTTAATGTTGCAGTGTGCAAAGATCCACCTTACAAAGTAGAAGAATCTGGGTATGCTGGTTTCATTTTGCCAATTGAGGTTTATTTTAAAAACAAGGTATGTAATCTTTACCCATTAATCTTTCAATAGAAGATACCCATTAACCAAATGATATTTAAAGTAATTTTGATTCATAAGCACTTCCATCAGTAGAAGATTTTAAAATAAAAGTTAAATTTGTCTTCTAGGAATTTTGGCTATCATTCCCCTTAATTATAAAGGAAGTGGGTAGAAAAAGACGATTACAATTATATAAAGTCAGATTATACGAATTATTGAGCATTCTTTTTTAAGAGAAGAATGATTACTATTTGAAAAAGAAGATTAATGTATGTTTGTAAAATAGAAAAGAGTAATTATAGTTTTTTAGTGAAATACTCTTTTTCTCATTTTCATATTTCTAAAATTTTTAGACTTGCAAAGAATAATCTCTCACCTTTTGTTGTTACCCACGTGGCATAAATATACAATTATATCAACTTGAGATATTATGGATTCTACTGGATTTAAAAGCTTTCAACTGTACAAATGTAGAAAAACACACAGACTAGAAAATATTGGACAAATTGCTCCACTTCTGTGGGCCTCACTTTTCATATTCAAAAAATTGGGATAGGATCAGAATATCTACCTTAGAAGGTGGCCAAAAGGATTAGATACTAAAGCTGAGTATTCAGAATAATGCTTCATATATAAGTAAACACTTAGTAAATGATATGTTATGTTTAATCACAGTGTTCCTTCTGTTTATTCCGAAGTACAGTTTCTAAAACTTGCCCAAAAGTGAGATAATTCACACATATCTCCTTTTTTGAAAGGAAGCAAACTAATTTGAATGTCATATTAACCAAGCCAGTACTCCCATAAAGTATGATCCTTGCCAGCAACTTCAGCATCACCATGAAGAGCAGGTTAGAAGTGAGATTCTCAGGTTCTACCCCACATCTCCTGAATCAGAATCTCTGGGGCCTGGAAAAGTGCATGTTTCCTAGCCTTATAGTTGATTCTCATGCACAGCGAAGTATGAGGACCACTGATAAGCCACTCTTTAATGCTCAGTACCTTCTATTACAACAGTGTCCCACTGGTTTTTTCAATGTGTTGAAGGCCCAGCAAAAATCTCTTTATGATTAAGAGATAATTCACTTTTAATTATGTTATATAAAACTATCCTGAAGAATGTATGGATGACAGGGATATATTTTTTCCCCATGTTTTTTGTTTCTTTTTCAGCCCACCTCCTCATGTACTACATTCCTGGCACACCAACCTCTCTACAAACCTGCTACCCATACCTGCATTAATTTTTTTTTTTAATATTTGTATTTTGGGAGCTTGTTTGACAGTAACCTGTTTCTGTATAGTTAAATATTTGAATGCTTTGTCCTTAGCAGTCTTCTGAGCCATTTAAATATGTTGCTTCATTTAGTAGGTTTACAAGAACTTTTGATATGTAAGTAATATTATTCCTAGTTTAAAGAAACAGAAACTGAGTCATTGAAAGATTGCATGGCTTGTTTAAGGCCATTTTTTTAGTATCATTTTATTCATCCTTAGAATTTACTGAACTCTGTCTTAAAGAATGAGCATCCATTACAATAATAGCTAATGAAAAAATTATTGTTCGAAGTTTTCATGGGAGGTGGGAGAAAGCAGCAAAGAGACCTCCCCGTGATCGTGGAGGAGGGCTACCATTGTATAGTAGGGCTGTCATTCTGTCTTGGTTTCATCTCTATCCCTGTGCTTTCCCTGCATCCAGATATGCTTGTTTTCATATTGTTTATTTATTTGAGACGTCAGAGTCAAAAGGGTGGTGGAGTGTCAGTGCTTCTTTTGAGTTTGTGTGTGTGTTCATTCTGTCTTCTGTTGTATTTGTGTTCAACAACTCCAGCCCATGTATGAGAAGGTTGGTTTAGACTTCCTGAAGCACAGGCGCATTAAAACATTATTGACTATAGCACTTAAGGTTTGAAAGGATCTCATACTTTTTTTTTTCCTGTACTCAGAGAAAGTACCTGAGTAAATATCAAAGACTGAAACAGAATGAGGGGTTAATTTGATGTTTCTAAAAGTAGATTTTCACCTCTAGAAAATGTATTAGCTTTATATATAATAAATACATGCTTTCTAGTTTGAACTTTGAGCAAGATCTTTTCTCATGAGCACAGATTTACACAATATTGATGTTTGCGCTCTAAGAAATATATTCATTTGGATAGAACACAAGTTTATGAGTGCTTTTTCCTTACTCAAAAAAGTTTTTAAAAGAAAATTGCACTCAGGATTTATAGAAAGATAGCACTTTCTTCAGTTTCTACCCTTAATTTTATTGAAAAGTGATTTGTTGGTTTGTTTTAAACTATTGTAGACTACAAAGTGATGTTATTATTTCATTCTTTTTCTTGTAAATGTTTATGTTCATCAACATTTTTATTCCTACAAAGATTATACAGCTATATATTCCTAGTAAAAATGTCTAGACTCAAACTTAGTTTTTTTCCTCCAGATTTCATTTAATCATTGTTAACTCTTTGGTATAACCTCTCCATCTCCTTCCTACACATTTGTGTAGATAAAATATATGTCAGTGTAACCCTGGCTCGTGTGGCTCAGTGGGTTGAGTGCCTGCCTGAGAACCAAAGGGTTGCCAGTTTGATTCCCAGTCAGGGCATATGCCTGGGTTGCAGGCCAGGTCCCTGGTTAGGGCTTGTGATATATCTCACACATTGATGTTTCTCTCCTTCTCTTTCTCTCTTCCCATCTCTTTAAGAATAAATAAAATCTTCAAAAAATATGTATGGCAGTGTAGATAGAGATTGACGGGAACATACTATATCATACTTTAGTACTTTTCTGTGACTTGGTTTAATTCACTTAGCAATATGCCTTTCCAAGTCAGTATTTTTAAATTCTGAGTGGTATTACAGGGTAATGATATGTTCACATGCAAATTGTTTCTACACTTTTGCTATTATAAACAGTGCTACCACAAACCTTTTAATTATTTATTAATACACATATTTGAATACTTACGTGAAAGAGAATTACTGGATCAGGCTGTCATATGCATTTTGTGTGTTGGTAGATATTGTTGAAATGTCTTCCCAAAAGGTTTTGCCAATCTATATTCCCAATTATAAGGCAGAAAACAGCATTTCTTGTTTTTTAATTCTAAGGTTGTATGTAATGTTCTACAATTTAGTGAAAAGAAGGTAATGGAAAAATGATCATAATTTAATGTGATAATTGCATTAATAAGGGAATGCTGTAAGAGGGATGTCTGATTCAGATTGAATTTGGAGAGTTAGGAAGACTTTTCAGAGGATTTCATGCTTTAGGAGAGCCTTGAATAATGAATTTGCATAAAGTGGGTCAGGGAGGGAGGTACCTTAGGAGGGAAGACATATCAGGCACGGGGAATACTATATGTGAAAGGCAAAATGAATGAGGTAATGTGCATTAATGGGGAACTGCAAGTGCTTCAAAATTATAGAAGGATGAAGTGTAGTAAGAGAACAAATGAAATGCAGGAAAAATATTAAAAGACTATGATGGTTATTCCAAGGAAATGAGATTTTTTATCCTGTAGAAAATGATAAGAAGGAAATACTACCTTTTGCAACAACATGGATGGAACTGGAGACTATTACACTAAGTAAAATAAGCCAGTTGGCAAAAGACAAATACCTTATGACCTCACTTACAACTGGAATCTAATGAACAAAAGAAACTAACGAGACAAATAGAACCAGAGACATGGAAATGTGGAACAGACTGATAGCTGTGGGAGGGGGCAGTAGGGAATGGTGGAAGGAAGGGGAAGGGGCAAGTCAAAGAACATGTATTAATTACTCATGGACAAGGGCAATGGAGAGGGGATTGACTGAAGGCAAGAGGGGTGGGCTGTGTGGAGGGGAGCAAAAAGGAAAAAACTGGAACAACTGTAATAGAATAAACAATAAAAAAGAAAATGATGAGTTATAAAGGGCTTTTATATCAATGAAAAAATGTAATCTGATTTTTGCATTTGATCACTCTCTTGTCATTGTGGGAGGTAGAATGGGCTAAATTCCAAAACAGGGAGGTGAACAGGTTAGGACTGGTGAAAGTCTAAACTAAGGCAATGGTTACACAACTGGAAAAAAGGGGATAGATTTCAGCTTGCTTGAGGAGGAATATGAAATAGGACTTAGAGAAAATTTGACTGTGATGGGTGAGGGAGAAGGAAGAATAGGGGATGGTTTTGTATATCTTAACCTTGGCATCCAATTAGGATTTTTGCGTGCTTAGGTATACAGTGTAAATAGGAGAAGGGACAGATGAAGAGAACTTCAGTTTAAGATAATGCATGGATTTGATGTTGCTGCAGGTCAGCCCAGTGGAGATGTGAGTAGACTATGAAACATGCATATGGCAGTGAAGTGAGAGTTGGGAGATACACACACACACACACACACACACACACACACACACAAAATAGTCTGGCAAAAATAATGCCCCTATTTTATTACAAAATATTTTGTTACAAGATCATAAGCATGTAATTCTGTGATATAACAATATCACACTCAAGCATACATATGACATTTTAGGTGAAAGTTCAAATTAAAACTATAAATTATTATACCCATATTATTACCCTACCAACCACACTGAAGCAGGCCTTACTTCTGCTGAAAAAAATATATACACATACATATACATATACATATACTTTACACACACACACACATATTCATTCATTCATTCATTCATTCATTCATTCATGTAGGTGGAACTGACTCCCTGTGAATGAGTTCCATTTTCCTGGGGAACTTTACAAGAAGTTAAAGGACATGTATGAGTCAATGAAGAAAGAAGGCAAATTTGAAGAAGGCTGAGAAGGAATGCTAGTAAATGTGAGCAGGTAGTCAGGAGAGAATGGCCTCATGATGAAAGAGGGGAGCAGGTTTCCTGCAGATTGTTAGGAGAAGCGAAGAGATTGTGAACAAATGATTTACGGGAGTTTGGGTGAGGAGGTGGAAACATTGAATTTGTAGAACATTCTGACAATTTCAGGAGCTCAGACTTTTGAGTCAAAAGAACTGGGTTGAAATCACCTTGTTTCATCACGTGTTAGTAATACAACAAATTCTTTTAAAGATAAATGTTGCTTTATTTGACTACATAACGTGTTAATATATTAAAAAACCAGAATCACCTGATACATTGCTGGTGAGATTTTAAAATGGTGCTGCCACTCTGGAAAACAGTAAGGCAGTTCCTAAAAAATGTTAAACATAAAATTACCATATAATAGAGTGAGTCAGAAATTACTCTTTTAGCTGTATGTGTCTTTAAAACAAATGAAAATACATGTTCACATTAAAAACTTATACATAAATATTCATTATGGCATTATTCATAATAGTAGTAAATAAAGTAGAAATGACCCACATGTCTATCCTCAAATAAATGGATTTAAAAAACTGGCATTCCACACAATGGAGTAATATCTAGCCATAAAAGGAACTAAGTACTGACATGTTATAACATAGATGAACCCTGAAAATATCATGCTAAGTGGAAGAAGCCAGTTTCAGAATGTTATATTTTGTATGAATATTTTATGTACATTCATGCATTTATATGAACTGTTAGAACAGATTACTCTGTAGAAGCAGAAGATTAGTGGAACTGGGGGATGTTGTGTCTGGGGGAATGGAGAATGACTACTGTGTGTCTTAGGTTTATTTCTGGAATGATGAAAATGTTCTGAAATTAGATGGTGATAGTGTATATACTAAAACTCACTAAACTGTATACTTTAGAAGGGTGAATGTTATGGTTTGTGAATTATAGCTTTATGTCAGTAAAGCTATCATTTAAAACAAAATGGCAAAATTAACTAACAACAGTGAAAAATTATAACATTTTATAGGATTCATTAATATCTATAATACATAAGGAGTTTTTATGTAAAGTCACATAGCAAATTCTAAGTGCTTTAATCTGCAAAACAACTCACCATTAATCCAAATGAAGTAAGTGTTAAATTTCATATTAGTTATTGTTATTATCCTCAGTCTCCATTTCACCATGGATGCTTAAGAATCAGTGTGTAGAGAGGTTTAAATGTTTAGCCAACTCAAGTAATGGCTCAAGAGTAGACGGACTCCCAGTCAAGATGGAGGAGTATGCAAACACAACTCACCTCCTCACACAACCATATCAAAATTACATCTAAACTATGGAACAACCATCACTAAGAACTGTCAGAAACCAAGTTGGATGAAAGTCTAAACTACGGACTAAATAAACCACATCCATCCAGGTAGGAGATGCAGAGACACAGAATGGGCTGGTCCCATACTCATGTGCGGTGTATAAAACTTTGGGAAAGAATCTTGGGAGCAAGGAATCACAGTACCACACCAGGCCCCCTAGCCCAGGGTTCCAGTGCCAGGAAGATAAGCTCCCATAACATGTGGCTGTACAAACCATCAGTGTTGGAGTTGGTGAAAGTAACTACTAGAATCCCAAGCAGTTCCTCTTGAAGGGGCCATGCACAGATTTACTCAGACTCACCGTGTCTGAGCTCCAGTACCAGGGTGGCAACTTGAAAGTCACGAGCAACATATGGAGAGGAACTGAAGTGTATGGCATCAGAGCAAGAGCCAGGTGACAGCTTTGACAGAAAGGCAAGCTGAGAGCATTGTTCCTCTTCTGAGCCCTCCCCACACAGAGCCAGCAGGCAGGGGCCATATCTGAGATTCCAGCAACCTGGCTAACATTGTTTTCCCTGCTGTGGAGATCAGAGGAGGCTCTGCCCCACCCAACTTATCGGCACAACCAAGCTGTTAATAATTGCTTTTCCATATGAATGGCTGATCTTGGCTCATGCCTTACAACTTCCTAAATTCTCTCAAACAAGCAACAGCGGGCCTCAGTGAGCCCTCATGGCAGAACCATACCTCTGGCTAAACATTCCCGGCACCAGCACTAGCAGCAGCCAGCTTTGGATCACAGTTGGGCCTCACCTGGGGCCTCAAGTCCAGGACAAATAGCAGCCATCTGCAGGTTGCTTTATAGCTCATGCAGGTGGGCCCAGGCAGCACATAGGTGGCGGTTGACCCTGGCCTATACCATTAAAGAAATCCCAGAGCCTCTGAATCCAGGGGACAGCTATAGACCATGTTGGAGCACCACCACCCTGCCCCTGCACAGCTGATCCTCCATGGAGGGCAGAGGTTGATGGCCAGTGGTCACAGTCAGTCCTTGCAGCTGACAGGCCTGGGAAAATCCCTGCTGTTGACCTGTCAACAGCAGTCAAGGTTCAACTACAAGAGGGGGGTTAGTCAGCCAACATGGAGGGTGCACCTTGAGCACTCTGCTTGAGTGAAAGGGGAGGCTGTGCCACTCTAGGCTGTGACCCTATAAGACACCTACTACATTAAGCCACACTACCAAGACACAGTCAAAGCAGCTCTACCTAATATATAGAAACAAACACAGGGAGGCTGCCAAAATAAGACAAAGAAACATGGCCCAAATGAAAGAATAGATCAAAACTCCAGAAAAAGAGTTTAACAAAAAGGAGATAAGCAATTTATCAGATGCAAAGTTCAAAACACTGGTTATAAGGATGCTCAAGGAACTTAGTGAGGACTTCACTAAGGATCTTTTTAATAAAAATTATCCAGGCAGAAACATAGGGTACACTAATGAATATAAAGAACAATTTGCAGGGAATCAACAGTAGCGTGGATGAAACTGAGAATCAAATCAATGATTTGGAACTTAAGGAAGCAAAAAACAACCAGTCAGAACAACAAGAAGAAAAAAGAATCCAGAAAAAACAAGGGTAGTATAAGAAGCCTCTGGGACAACTTAAGCACACCTGCACTCTTATCATAGGGGTGCTGGAAGGAGAATAGAAACAGCAAGAAATTGGAAATCTATTTGAAAAAATAATGAAAGAAACCTCCCTAATTTGGTGAAGGAAACAGAAATGCAAGTCCAGGAAGCACAGAGAGTCTCAAAGAAGATGGATGCAAAGAGGCCTACTCCAAGACATATCATAATTAAAATGCCAAAGGTTAAAGATAAAGAGAGAATATTAAAAGCAGTGAGAGAAAAGCAGTTAATTAATTACTGATAGAGGAGTTCCCATAAGACTGTCAGCTGATTTTTCGAAAGAAACTTTGCAGCCAAGAAGGGATCGGTAAGAAATATTCAAAGTCGGAAAAATGAGGACCTATAGCCAAAAGTGCCCTGTCCAGCAAAGCTATCATTTAGAATCAAAGGACAGATAAAGAGCTTTCCTGACAAGAAAAAACTAAAGGTGTATATCATCACCTAACCATTACATATGAAATGTTAAAGGGACTTAGTTAAGAAAAAGAAGATGATTAAAACTATGAACAGTAAAATGGCAATAAACACACACCAGTAAACAACTAAATAAAAAAAACTAAAATAAGAAGAACAAATAGAAGCATGTGTATGGAGAATGTTTTGATGGTTGTCGGATGGGAGGGAGATTTGGGGGAATGGGTGAAGAGGTGAGGGGTTTAAGAAGCACAAATTGGTAGTCACAGAATAGCCATGGGGGTGTAAAGTACATATAGGAAATGGAGTAGCTAAAGAACTTATATGGATGACCCATGGATATGAACAGAGGTATGTGGATTGCCTGAGGGAGTGGGAGGTACTGGGTGCGGGTAGCAAAGGGAGAAAAATTGGGACAACTTAAGAGCATAATCAATAAAGTATAATTTAAAAAAAAAGAGAGAAAAACAGCTCTGGCTGGTGTGCCTCAGTGGATTGAGTGCCGTCCTGTGAACCAAAGGGTCAATGATTCAATTCCTAGTCAGCCCACATGCCTGGGTTGTGGGCCAGGTCCCCAGTAGAATGCGCATGAGAGGCAACCACACTTGGATGTTTCTCTCCCTTTCTTCTCCCTCCCTTCCCATCTGTCTAAAAATAAAATCTTAAAAAAAAAAAATTTAATGCTAAGGAAAATAAATTTCTAAAGAAAATAGGATAAAAGTAGAACTTTGGTATGAAATTTTAATTAATGTGTTCTTTTGGATATGAAACTATTTTGTCCTTCCAGTTTAGGGAAAATGCCATTATTTTATTCATTTTACAGACCTTTGTCGCTTTTCTACTATGCATAGGCAGTAAACTAGCTGTTGAGGATATAGTGGTGATTCAACCATTGTTCCTACTTTCAAGAATCTTACGATCTGTCAGAGTAAAGGGAGAAAATTAGAAGACAGTTATTCTAAAATGTGACAAGGATAAGAGATGCACACCACCTAGGAGAGGCAGTGAGGAGTTGGGATGGGAGGAGTGGAGGTAGCCAGTGAAGGTAGTAACATAAAGCAAAAGTGGAAACCAGAGTTAACGAACCGGATAAATACCAGGAACCAACAGTAATGTGTTGCCAGGTCATCAGATGAGTGAAAAGAATATGGTAAGGTAAGAAGCCAAGAGCCAGATTAGGAAAGTCCTTATATGGCATTCATGTGAGGTTAAATTCTTATCCTAATGTCAATTAGAAGTTGTTAAAATTTTAATCAAGTATGAAAATGGATAGATTTTTCTTTCATATACTAGATAATTTTGAAGTCTGAATGAAGGAAAAATTGGAGATAATCTGTCTTGAAGTATGAAGACCTACTATAGAAAGGAGTTTATAGTAGTTTGGGCAGTGCAGTAAAGAGACAGGCAGTTCAGTGCAGAGGCAGGCAGTTCAGTTCTGTCTTGTCTCTGAAGTCCAGTTTGTGTGAGAGGCTGCTGTATAGAAATGACTGATAGTGTCAACCCACGGTTATTGATGCCAGTTCAATGCCAACAGAAATCCCCAATTTGGGGTACAGTGAAGAAGAAAACTATTCAGTGCACAACAGCTCTACTTTGCTGCCCGCTGGGCTGCTTGTGCTGCGCTGGTCTGCTCCAGTCTGCTTTGGTCTGCTGCTTTCTGTGCTAGTCTTCTCTGGTCTGTGCTGGTCTGCTCCACTGTGCTCTGGGGAGACATCTTTGGTGTTTAGCTCAGTCAGAGAAACACAGTCTTCTGTATTGTGTAGAAAGGGAAAGTGTGCTCCCATAGCCAGAGGGGAGCTGGTGCATATAGACAGAAGCCCTCACCCCTGGTTCCTGATTCAACTGTCCTCATGCAAATCTGGACTCAGTTCTTGCAGTTTGGTCCAAAAGGCACTTTCCTGATTGGTCAGAATGGAGCTTCTGTGATTGGTAGGTGAAGATGTTGTTGGGGCTGTAGCTGCACAGCTCCGATTCAGTGAGGAAAGCCTCAGTCCTATTGGTTGAAATAGATTCCAGAAACTTATTTATATGGGCTGGCTCAGATGGCAAAACCACAGTGCAGGTAGGCAGTGCAGTAAAGAGAGAGGCAGTTCAGTGCAGAGGCAGGCAGTTCAGTTCTGTCTTGTCTCTGAAGTCCAGTTTGTGTGAGAGGCTGCTGTATAGAAATGACTGATAGGCTGTTGTTTTTAAAAATATGAGCCCAGTTAGCTGCTAGGAACCCTTCTTAGTAGGTATGTTCTTTCTCAGGGTCCACAACAATATAGATTAGAAGGCTTCAAGAAGTATTTAGGAGAGAGAATGGCAGGAGTTGATGATGGGTATGGGAAGATAGAGTAAGAATGGGAAGGAGTAATTTCAGGGGTGTCTTAGGTTTCTAGTTGGATGGCTGAGTTGCTGGTGTCATACCACTTGAAAGCTTGCAGGGAAGATGATAAGTTTATTGTTTTTAGTTTCCCCTTAACATAAGAAACTAATTTATTAGGTATTTCCATTTTGCTTTGTAGATAATTCCGTGGTGCTTTTCCCCCAGTATTTCTTTGACATAATAGCTCTTAGATGTCTGAGTCTTTTCTGTTCCTTATGAGGAGTAAACCTTTGCTTTCTAAATTTCTGTTTATGCCTAACTCTCTCTTTTCTGTCTTAATTTTTTTTCAACTTCCAGGAAGAACCTAAGAAAGTCCGCTTTGATTATGACTTATTCCTGCATCTTGAAGGCCATCCACCAGTGAATCACCTCCGCTGTGAAAAGCTAACTTTCAACAACCCCACAGAGGAGTTTAGAAGAAAGTTGCTGAAGGCAGGAGGGGTGAGTGGCACTGTCTTGTGAAAAGCCTTCCAGCAGAAAGTTGGTTGCTAGTGTGTTGAGAAGTATAATAATGTTTTGAGAGAGGTAAGAGAGTAAGGTACCATAAAGGCTGAGCTGTAGACAGACTCCTGGTTTGAGATAAAGAGATAAGCGAGCAATAACATTTCGAGTAGGTATGAATATGATGTACACTGTTGGTTAGAAAAACCTTACAGTCTATGCAGTTCAAATTTATTTAAACAAAAAGCCTAAACCAATAAACTGTCATCAATCAAGAACAGAACAATATCTGAACTTTGTTATATTAATATATAGAAACTTTTGGGTAAAGTTGAAAATAACATTAAAAATTATATAAAAAGGAATTACTGTCCAAGCATTCATGATCAAAATTAATAGAAAAGGTGTGCTCATTCATATTACATGCTTGGGTAATTTAAATACTCATTTGTGTTTGTTTAAATTGCATGTAAGTAAAAGATGGATTTTCCTTTTTAAGATAATAGTAACAGGTGTGGTAAATTTTTGCCTGTGATTTGTCTAGGATGGGGAAAATTGTTTAAGTGATTTTTTTACTAACATTAAACAATATGAAATGTTTGCTTGCACCTAAGTCAGCTAGCTGACAGACACTATTGACGGGTCAACATCTGCTTTACACTGGTGCCATTGTGCCACCAGCCTCTACTTTAGATGCACTTCTGTGTCATCTTATGTTGGCAATTCAGACCCCATACAATGTTGAAATGTGTTTGTTACTGTAGAATTTCATTCACTTTGTTTTTCTGGAAGGTTTTTGATAGTTTTGTATCCATGCAATTCCCATTATATATAAACATGTGTAGACCACTGATAAAATCTACTTGAGGGCATTGTAGGAAGGTGTTGGGTTTTGCATAGGACAGAAGTTCCTTCCTTTTATGGGGTTATGAACAATCACTTTGCAAACTTCAGCAAAGCTGTGGACCTGCTCTTAATTACCCATAAATATAATTGTGTAAACATTTTGGGTTATAGGCGACCCTTGAAGTTCATTTTGGGGGGTTCTCTTTTGTCAAGCTTCTCTCCTTTCAATTAAACTACTACTATGCATTTGAGATGTTGCAAGTATTCAATACTTTTACCACATTTCATTCAGCACTGTATTATGTTGGTAGATGGTGGGTTAAAGAGGTGATAAGGCCAACTTTGGAAACGGGCCACCATTTGTAATATTTTATGGGGAAATTTATCTTCATGAAGAAATGGGCTTTTGTAATACAATGCATTTTATTTTTTAAAATTAAATGTATTGGCATGACATTGGTTAATAAGATTATGTAGTTTTCAAGTGTACAGTTCTACGATTTACCAACTGTATATTGCATTGTGTGCTCACCACCCAAAGTCAAATCTTCAGTCACCATATATTTGACCCCCTTTACTACATCCCTACCCTCTGAACATGCCTGATCTTGTCTTACCTCAGAAACTAAGCAAGGTTGGACTTGGTTAGTACTCGGATGGGAGACAACTCATTTTAAAGTTAAGGATTTACTATATATTTATTAAGGAAATACTGCTGCTGCTTTTTTTTTTTATTAATCCTCACTTGAGGATGTTTGTTTCTTTTTTAAAATTGACTTGAGAGAGAGACAGACAGAGACAGAGAGAATGAATCATCAATGTGAGAGAGAAACATCGACCAGTCGCTTGTCACATGCACCCTGACCGAGGATCCAGCCTCTTGGTGTATGGGACAACACTGCAACCAACTGAGAAACCCAGCCAGGGCTATGCTGCTTCTTTTTTTTAATTATAAAAGGAGATTCTTTTTATAGTTACCAAGAGCGCAGTGTTGATGCTATTTATCTTTGGCTATACCCTTAAAAATGAACTGGTCCATTTTAAATCCTAGTTCTCATGATTTTTCTCTTCATGAGGGTGGCATTTTACACTTCTGATTATTCCTGTCGGGTATGCAGTTAGGTAGGTAATTGGAGCATGTGAATTATGGAACTTGAGTCTATTAGGCTTCTGATAAGGGTCGTAGGAAAAAGTAAATATGACACAAGAACTTTTTAAAACAACCACTTAGTCCCAGAGTACTCAAGGATTGCTTGTGAGCTGGAGAAGAGGTTACAGGTCATTGATAATGCAGTGGAGTGTAGCACTGCCTCCTGATAAGGTCTCAAGTAGATTTCTGTCTCTTACCAGACTTAGTCTTTATCTCAGAATTATCTCCTTGATTTCCAACTTTTCTTTTTGTGTTTCTTTAAGTGCTATTTGAACCCTGCAGATTTTTTTCCTATTAGACTTAGATTATGTCTTGACAACTCTACATAATAAACTGAAATGTGGAATATTCAAGCACACTAGTTATTTGACATAAATTCTTTAAGAGTTGGATTCCAGTGAATTTTGTAGTAAAGTTAAAATTTAAAAATTAATTTAAATAAAAGTAATCCTATAGATTCTTTTCATTTTATATGGGAAGATTAGTCTTTTATGGAAAGGTATCTATAGACTACTAAATACTTTTTAAAAATCTTACCTAGATTTTTGGCTACCTCATATTATTTTTATCTGATATTTAAATGTTTATTATTGTCTCAGTATTAAGGGAGCCTATCATTGTGTCACTGACTTGTGAACCATTTTGATTTTGTTTTACGATTTTATTTATTTATTTTTAGAAAGGGAAGGGAGGGAAAAAGAGAGAGAGAGAGAAACATCAATGTGCGGTTGCTGGGGGCCGTGGCCTGCAACCCAGGCATGTGCCCTGACTGGGAATCGAACCTGCAATGCTTTGGTTTACAGCCCATGCTCAATCCACTGAGCTACACCAGCCAGGGCTCCATTTTGATTTTATTAGAAATGTTTTCAGCTTTATTGAGATATAATTGATGCATAACATTGTGTAAGTTTAAGGCATACAATGTGTTGATCTGATAAACTTATATACCTCCATCATGTCATAATTACCCTTTCTAGTTTGTGGTGAGAATATTTAAAATACACTTTCGTAGCAGATATGAAGTATGTAATTCAGTAGTATAAACTGTCATCACCATGCAGGACATTAGATCCTCAAAACTTAAATCATCTCAAACTGGACGTTTGTACTGTTTGACCAACACCCCTCTTTTCTTCCATCTGTTGGTAACTACCGTTCTAGTTTCTGTTTCTATGAGTTTGGCTTTTTTAGATTCCAATATAAGCGATATATAGTATTTCACTTCTCTGTTCGCCTTTCATTTAGCATAATGCCCTCAAGGCTGATCCGTGTTGTCACAAACGGCAGGGATATCCCTCTTTCTCTGGCTGAATAATACTTTATTTATTTCTGCATGTGCACGCACACACAGCCCACATCTTTATCTTTGCATCTGTTGATGGACACTTAGGTTGTTTCCATGTCTTGGATATTATAATACTGCAGTGAACACCAGAGACAGAGATATCATTTTGGTGTCCTGTTTTTATTTCCTTTGGACATATACCTGGAACTGGATTGCTGAATCATATGAAAGTTCTATTTTTAATTTTTATAGGAACTTCCATATTGTTTTCCATAGTAGCTGTACCAATACACAATCCCACCTGCAGTGCACAAGTGTTCCCTTTTCTCTGCTTCCTTAGGAGCACTTACTATCTCTTGTCTTATGGTAATAGCCATTCTAACAGGTGTGAGGTGATATTTTATTGTTTTGATTTGCCTTTCTCTGATTAGTGACATTGAACATTCTTTCATGTACTTTTAGCCTTCTGCAAGTCTTCTTTTCAAGAAGATGTCTGTTCAGTTCCTCAGTCCATTTTTAAATCAGATTGGAGTTTGTTGTTTTGCTATTGAATTGTAGGGATTTTTATATATTTTTGATATAAACCCCTTATCAGATATATGATTGGCAAATATTTTCTACCATGTCATAGTTTGCCTTTTCATTTCGTTGATGATTTTCTTTGCTGTGCAGAAGCTTTTTAGTTTGAGGTAGTTTTACTTGTTTATTGTTGCTTTTTCTGCCTTTTGTTTTTGGTGTCTGTAGCAAATATTGTTCATGACTCTGTCTCTTCAGATAAACCGTATTTTTCTACTGGGTTTTGGGTTAAGAAAGGTGGTGGTGCTGTGTTTCTTATACCTAACCGTTGCATCTATGACATAGAGATGTATATATTCTACCTTTAAAGGAAAAAAATTAATCCTCTCTTCATATGTGAAATTATGTGTGAAGTCATTGTGTGCAGCTTCAGGCATAAGTAGAGTAAACTTACTGTTTTGGCTTTGGTTTTTTCTCTTGTACCTCTTTAAACCAAAAGTACATGGCACTATTAAAAGTTGAACTTGGCTTTTCAAAAGATCAGAAAGGTTGTTTTTAGAGCTGGAATCATCCTAGAAAAATGCTTTCAGCTCTTACAAAAAAAATGACTCCAAAGAATGTTTTGCCAGAAGAATCTTGAATAACTGCAGATTTTTTTTCTACTTCAAAGTCTATAGACCTATAGATAAATGACAACTTTTTTTGGTCAATAACATTCCCTTCTTTTCCGTGGATTTTTAAAAAAAATGCAGTGTTTTTCTAAATAGTCTCAGAGAAGCTTTGGTGCACTTCCTCCTTGGAACACACGCACCCAGTGTTCTCTGTCGCACAACTCCTCGTGCGAAAGACACCTTGCTTTAAAGGGAATGCTTTTGTGGGAGGGGCATGTTTGGATTTAAGCACAGTTTTCTGAGAATATTGAAATACAGAATGATTTCATTTACATAACCCTGAAGGTAGTTTCCTCTAAATGAAAGACCTTATTGGAGTTACCAGGGAAGTTGTAGACTTGGTTTAGGATCTAGCTCCTGTCAAGCCTTGAGTAAGAAAAAGACAGAAGGGTTAGGAAATGGAAAAGAACAACCTGTGAGCTTTGGGGAGGAGATTGCATTTATTTTGAGGTCTTATTTTTTTGGTTGGTAGGACAGGTGGAGGATAGTGAGCAATAAACATTTGAGGGCAGTCTCGATATAATCTGTTTGTTCTTGAATTTTAAGCAGAAGGGCCAAGTGTACTCCATGGAGAAGAATTCCAATATCAATTGCATGGAGATATTTCTATCTGCTTTTTAAAACATGAACTGAGAATCCTTTTAGAGTGATTTTCACATATATTCTTCAGGATATCAGGATTTTTTGTAAAGGGTTTATGATTACAATGGATTATTTTTCACTCTGGTTACTTGATCTTCTCAGTAACTGAAATTCGGTCCTAATGAAAAACTGCAGAAGGGTTTGACATCCATTATACTTGATTGAAAGAGGATAGGTTTCTCTTTTGGGTACTGGCAAAGTAAAAATAGATAAGTGTATGGCATATAACTAAAACTTGTCATTCTACTGACTCACGATGCCAGGTTTCCTGTTGGGAGGGAGGGCGACACAATTGGAAAAGTTTTGAAATCAGGCAGATTTGAGTAAAAATTTCATTTTTTGTCATCTTCTAGCTGAATAAAATTATTACATCTTTTTGAATCTTAGTTCGTCACCTGTGAAATGGATGGGTTGTGTTTTCCTTTTCGGGAATGTGTAATCATGGTATGTGGAACATAGGAGATACCCAGCCTTTCGGTTCCTTTTCCTTTAATTGCTGGTTTAAAAAATCACCAGATCTTTAACCACTTTTGTGTTAAAAACTTAAAGGTACAGTGAAAAAGGTTTGTTATTGTATTTAGCGTAAGCTACATATTCACAGGAAAACATTGTTACCACCAATTAGTGTGATCAGCACATTGGTAGATTTGTGTTAGAATTAAAGATTAGCCTATGATGTCTTTCTTCAAGGAATTTAAGTCTGACTATATTTTGCTTGTATAACATGAAACACAAATCTGTTTGGAATATCATTTTTTAAGATAAAAGTTTTCACTACAAAAATGATTCGTTCTTACCATTGTTCTTAATTTTAAATTTCCGAAAGAGTAAAGGCTCCTGGAAGCCATAAGATTTCCTAAGTTGTATGTCAGTAAGGTAGTCGCATCCTTGTGTTTCTATGAAAGAAGTACAAAGAGGCAAGCATCTTGAGAGAACTGAGTTTATGTTACAGCTGCTGCCCCCGCCCCCTCTTTTTGGCCTGGAAATCAAGTAGTCTGCTTTGGTTCTATTGTTCTTTATGGAATAGAGGTAGGGTGTGGTGGTTCCCCGACTTTTTTTTGTTCTTTTTTTCCTCAATTAAACAGGGCAAAGTCTAAACATGTTGTTCAGTCTATTTCTGAATCACTGGCAAGCAGTTAATTTTAAGGACTGAAAATTAAAACTAACCAGCAGTTGTTTAAACTAGGGTTTCTATAGGCAGAAATCCAATTCTGTTCAGACACCACCTGTTTCAATAGGACGTCTCAGACACCCATTTGGCAAGATATGCTGGAGGAGACATGGGGAACATGCTTTCAGTCTGTGCTAAGCCTGCAGCATAATGCAGTCCTGTTTTTCAGAGTGACAGTTGCCTTTATATATGGTATGTTTTTGCAAGGAATAAATTGGAATCTTTCTGAAACTCTGCTTATTGTAAAGTGGAATTCAAGTCCACAGTGGAGCCCCAACAAGGGCTTTTGGTTATTGAAGAGCCAAAAGCATCTTATGATAGGGGACTTTCACTAATGCCGCTGTGTCAAGCCATCTGAACATGGCATTTTATCACAGGGTTCTGGAATTAATCTTGTGTCGGGTAGTTTACGATTTCCTTTTAAAGGGGAGTTTAGAAGCCTTCCAATTTATAAACAGTACAGATCACATTTTCTCCCATTAAAATTTTAATTTTTTTAAATAAATACACATAATAAAAAATAACATACAGTGAGTTGAATCTTCCTTCAGGTTACCAAAGAAGCTATATTGAATAACCTTTTACATAGTTGTTTGTGCCCATGTATGAATGTATCTAGGGCGTAAATTCCTAGGAGTAAAATTGTGACTCTAAGGCAAAGTGGAATTTAAATTTTGATAGACATTTGCAAATTGCCTGCCAAAGAAGTTACACTACTTTATGCTTGCATCAACAGTGTAAGAGAATATCTACTTCTCCACACAGTGCTTTACAGAAAAATTTTCCCCGATCTGATGAGTGAAAATGATACTTCATTTTTAATTCACATTTCTCTTATGAGCCGTGATGAACATCTTTTCATATGTTTGAAAGTCATTTTCATTTCCTTTCAAAGACCACATTTTAATGTATGTTAAATGGGAAATATTTGCAGTGTTTTAGTTCAACTTAAATTTATGGGTACTCTTCCCACATATTTACATTTGGAAAGGTTGCAAAAAGATACGGAAGCCTCTTTAACCAAGGTCTGTGTGCTTGAGCTTTCTTCAAAGTGTAACAAATTATGTTCTTAGGAACTGATTTGTCAAGACTTTGGCTTCTAAAAATGTAAGTGGCTTTTGTGGCAAACTCATCTCAGCACTGCCCAGAGATGGAAGGATGGCTTCTTATTTTAAAGATGACTCAAAAAAAAAAATACATAAAAGATTATTTTAGTGGCTGTTACTAAACAGCTTCATTGAACTTTTGGATATTGGTTTTGCAACAAGTATGCTTTTTTGTTATTTTCAGATACCTATCATCCTGTAATCTTCTGCCCCCAAAATAAAGAATGCTGCTGTTTTTCACCAGCACTGATAAAGGTGATTTATTTGAATAAATGTAAGATTGAGCAGGCAGCGTCATTTATTTGGTGGTTTCTTACCAAATAAGAGAGTTGAGGTTAATTTTTTGTTAGATTTGGTATTCTCTGCTTTCTATATCTTTGGTTCTTTCCTCCTCATCCTACTCCCAAAATTAAATCAGGAAAGTAGAAGGTACATGTAAATGATCAATAGGGTGTCGGAGTTGTAAGCCTTTTACTCCAAATGTAACATTGATCTCACAAATTTTTAAGGTAGTAGAAAGTTATTTAAGTCATTCAGCATATTTTTAATCATTTTGTGGTTTAATGTCTTCTGAATGTCAGTCACATAAGTCGATTGCAGGATGGTTCCTGACTTTTGAAAATCTGTACCAAAATTTACCTGTGTTATAAAGCAGTCTTCCTGCTTTCTCAGTTAACCTATTTACCTTTTCAGTAAGAAGGAGAAAAATAGGGGCACTCTCTTCACTCGGTGCAAAGCTCAGACACTTTCACTGCATGCACTGAGCAAAGGATAAATGAAAAAGACACGAAACAGGTCAATGTTCCTAGAATGTGTGCTAGGAAGAGTTCTGTCGCGCATTTAAGCTGTCATTACTAGATGGTGTGCCATGTTCCTTGTGGCTCATCTCTCAAGAAGAGCAGTTTAGCTGCTGATATGTAGGGGGCTTAACTTAGTCTTGAAAGAAAATGCTGTGTTATCTGAAATAAAACCACCACTTAACTCTGTCCCTGGCTCCTGCCCCCAAAGTACAAAAAGCTGAGAAAGTAAGAAATGCTTAGAAAAGAAAACAAGTGAAAGGATGTGAATCTTGGAGAATTTCAAATAAAAAATGAAAAGTTCTCTTTTCAAATACAAAAATATTGCCATTGAAAGCTGTTGGTTTGGTTTCTTTCTCCCTTGTGGGCTCAGGTAGTTCATTACGCACTTGTCTGAAAGGCACCCCCAAATCTTATCTAATCTGTCCCCGTCCGTCCCTTACTCCTAGGGTGGTAAAGGGGCTGCATGAGAGGGCAGCTGTCTGTTTTGACAGTCCCCATTGGATATTGTTTGGGGAAATTAATCTATAACATTAAGTGAAAAAACAATTTGGGGGATAGTGGGTAGAGAAGGGGGCAAAATATTTTATTTTCTGAGTTTTTCTTGTTCTACAAATTCTGAAAAAATCTGACGGTGATCAGGACCTGAAGGTAGCAAGTTAAAAATAAATGCCTGAGACTCCTAAAATAGATACTTGTGTTCAATTTTCAAGGAGTGAGGATAAATGGTAGGTGGTTTAATATAATGATCCCCCCAAGGGACACAGTCCTAGCGATATAAACATAGTAAATGTTTGATTTGAAATCTGAAGGCACAAACTCAATTCTTGGATCTGCTGCTAATTTACCTCAGGCTGTATGTAGTTTGGTATAAATCTAAAATAGGAATAATATCTCCTTCCTCCCACTTGAAATTATTAAATAAAATGTTGGTACATGGTTAAGCAGTCAACAAATAATCATTTTACTTATTGAAATGATCTCTTTTTATTTCCTACATGTTCTATATGCTTTGGTGTAAATCATGATTTTTGTTACCTAGGAAGATGAAAATGAAAGAGATCTATTCCAAGTTGTTGATATAATAATGGTGCTGTACTAAAAAGAACATATTTTAGTCTTAAGAAGGAATTAATTTTATTTGTTTAATTTTGAAATAAATGTGCTAACTTCAGAAGTACATAGACTTTCTAAATAAGCAAAAAGAAGAAAATAAATTTTATAATCCCTGCAGTAACTATAACTCTTGTAGTTTACATTGTATTCTTTATACAAGTAAGATCCCATAAAATGTTTTTTATATAATATATTAAATGTAAATTGCATACATTTTAAATTCTGTTACTTTATTTTTGTTCTTCAAAAACATGTCTTCACACTTCAGAGGATCGATGTGAAAATTTTGGTGGTTAGGACGTTACTAGTAATCTGTTCTTTATTTTTTATTTGTATTTTTTTAAAGAATTTGTTATTGTTTTTATTGTTTTCACCTTATCGTCCTCAGTTTCTCAAAATTAAAGTTACTAGCTTAAGGCCTAAAGAATGTAAATGACATTAGGAACAAGAGAATTTGAGATTGTTTCTTAATGTTTCTGAAAATGCAGAGGTGTGATGCTCTAGTTGTGTGTGTGTGTGTGTGAATGATTATATGGGCCATATTAGATCTTTCTTTGGAAAAACATATTTTAATATAGATCATTGTAGGTACAGATTTTGTAACTTGTTTTTGTAGATTTTATAAATGTCATGCTCAACTTTCCTCCCCTTGTAGGGTAGATTGGGGACCTGTGGGTAGTGCAAAGTGATTAAATACAAAAAAACTTCATTAATGGAAACATTGAGTAAAATAAGGATGCCCTATCCATAACCATAGTTCCTTCAACCATAATTAGAGTGAAAATGGGGGTATAATAAAAATCTTGTTAATTTCATGAATTTCCATTTTAACATCAACTCTGAGTGGCTCAGGGGTGGATTTGGGTGACTTATATTGACAAAAGTCTATGTGGATAGTGTCTGTGGTGTCTTTGGGCAAGTTAGACATAAGTACCTCCGTTTCTTCTTACCGCATAAAGCCCCAGCCCAAGAAACAGCATGGCTAGTGCAGCAGCACTGCATTTCAGCTTGTCCTCCTCCGATTGACCAGGCGTCCTCGTGCAGGGGGCAGTCTGGACAACCATACACAGTAGCGGCTCAGTTAATAGGTTTAGACAAAGAGGAGCGTTTAATGTGAAACACAACTATCTTGTCAGAGGTAGTCTAGACAGGAGTGACTTAGGGAAATAATGAATAGAAATTTCTTGAAAGTTTGTTTTCAGAGCATGCCAGTTGGAATAGCCGTGTCTTCCTTTCAGAGATTCAGCCTGGCCTCTTGTGCCACTCTGCTTTGCGTTTTTAGCTTAGGACACTATTATCTAACATCCATATATACTTATGTATTTTTAAGTAGACATTCAAATAAAGTGGAATTTTCTCCTCTGATCATTTTGAGCTCTAAATGCTTTGGTGAAGAGAGAGCATCAGTGAACTCCAGATCAGGGATATTCTAAACCTTAGTAGCAGTCACCATTAATAAGAATGCCTTCCACTACGCTCCAGTGTTAATATACACTCTATCTGCCTTGACTCTTCACATAGGCCCCGGAGTCCGGGCTGGAACTTGTTCTTGCTGAGTCTTATTTCTTTAATGTCCCTTCTGTATTTTTTCTTCCCAGATTTGTTTCAGCTCTTTTTTAAAAAATAATCTTTTTAAATTATAGTTTATATTCAGCATTGTCTCAGTTTCAGGTGTACAACACAGTGATTAGACAATGATTTTTTTCTTTTTCTTCTCTCTCTCTTTTTTTGACCATCACTCTCCTCTCCCACGGTCAGGTTTCTTGAGCTTTTCCCCTCTTCGTCCACTCCCTGGGGTCATCTTATCTTAATCCCATTCTTTTTTTATTCTCCTGAAGGGATTTTTGTGTTTTATGTATATACTCCCAATTTTGGCTTTAGCTCTTTTTTTCTTATAGATGCAAAAATTCTTACAGTTAAATCTTTATTCCGTTTGACCTTTTTTTTTTTTTTTTTTAATATACCTCGAAGTTAAGGATGCATATGTATGTGCCCCTGCACTGCAGAGCCACACAGAGTGACTCTCACGGGCACTAAGGTGGCGCTGCACTTGATTAATGAGCCTTGAAGGTAATTATCGAACGTACATGAATTGTTGAGATATGTAGAAGCTTTCTCACTCCTCAATTTTCCGAACACATATCCTGATTTCTTTTGGTGAAAAGAACATCCATAGCACAGCAGTTAAATGGACAGACTCTGTTATGAAACAGACCCTTTTTTTTTCAGGCGCTGGCTTTAGCACTTAGTAGCTGTATAACTTCGGACAAATGACTCATCTCTATTTGTTGTGTCCTCCCTCATTTATAACATGAAGAAAACATACATACACATACAGCTTTATAGTTGAAGGTGTTCTTTGGTGTAATAGGTCAAGCACCCCACTCTGCAGGTGAGTAAACTAAGGCATGAAATACTGGAATGATTAATTAAGTACAGTATAACTGAGTCAGGGTTTTTTTATTTTTTATTTTTGGTGTTCTTGCATATTCTTTTTATAATAACATAGTAACATAGAGTAATGTTAGTTTTCAGAGACAAGGAATTAGAAATAAGAAAAGTCCCCAGGGCCACTTCTCTTTGTTGGCTTAAGACCGACCACTGGAATAATCTTGCATGAGTCTCCTTCCTGAAGACAGCTGGGTAAATTGCAGAGTGGAGCAGCTTGCTTCTTGTTGGCAGCCGCCTTTATCCTTTTGTTTCTTGCTTCGTAGACGGAAGGTCTCTGTATTTCTCTTGCTTCTGAAAATCCAGTTTGTGTGGAAAAAATGATAATTAGGAATCCACTCCCTCACCACCCAAACTTTCTTAAGCTAGCATCAACCTATCTGTGGGGATTGGTTATGTTTTCATTTTCTGTAAATTAGAGGTAAGCATAATTTTCATAGTCATTTTTTTTCATCAGAATAACAAGGGTAGATACGTGGCGTTAGAAGTGGTTTTTCTTGGCAGTCAGAGCATGTGAAAAAGACTATAATAAAGTCAACAAATAACTTTGTAATCTACCAGGTCTTGAAAGCAGAGATGCAAATAAGTTATGGGGTAGTGGTGGTTCTTTGAGTACTCAGATATTAAAATACTTTCTCCTGAGGGTTGGAAATTTGGATCATAATACACTTTATGAGAATCAGCTTACTAAGGCTGGCTTGCTACCTCTTCTTTGGAGAAGCTGCTTTTATATCTATCTGTCTACCTCCCTTCTCCCGTCCATTCCCCTTCCCTCCACTCCATTCCCCTTCCCTCCATTTTCTTCTCCTCTTCTCCCTCTTTCCCTCTCCCCCAAATCAGGGTACATGACTTAAAAATGGTTCAGAGTATTGGACTCTAGCACAGGTAAGGCAGGCTCAGGAAGTCCAAGATGCTTTTCAAGTCTTGTAAGACGTCTGGCAGAAGATTTTTATCCTTTTGTTTCTTGCTTCATAGATTGAAATTCTCTGAACAAAACTGATTTTTCCTGATTCTGAAAATCAAGTTTAAGAAGACCTTCCTACATCTGGTACTATCCCTATTCTTTAGGTATCAACTGCGTTCCTCCCACTGCCTGCCTAGGAAGCTCTAAGTGTTTAATAAAACAGAAATAAAAATTTTCTTCTGGGAGGTTTTTTTTGTTGTTGTTTTAGCTTAGTGCTTACCTCATTCTGAGGAAATATAAGTACTTTTACAATATCTGAGTATACTACTGGGGGCCACGCTTAAAACTAGATGCTGGGTATACCCTGAATGAAAATGGATTTTTTTTTTTTTTTTTTACCAAACTCTGCCCTGGGTCAATTTCAAGAGCTAATACAATACGTTGGTACATTGTCACCTTCTGGGGGTCTAAAATAACCCGGGTCAGTCTCCTAAACAGAAAAAAAAAAAAGAAAGAAAACAAAACAAAGAGAAGTTTCTAGCTGCCAGTTCAGGCTCCCCTGATGTGCTTGTAGGAGAAAAAGCTGCAGCACTTGAATGCATCCCCTTCTTTTGGTGGATGGCAGAAACTTCATGGTAGGACCCTGCTCCCATCTCACCCCAGCTGGGTTCTGAGTACTTCTGAAGCCCAAGGATGGCAAAACGTTGTTTTCTCTTTTGGAAGACTAGTTGTTTGTATAAATCTGTTAGATGGTCAAAGTGAATGTATACAAACTTGCTTCTGCAACAAATCCTATCAAGTGGGGCAGATTTTCCCAAATAAATCATAGATAGGTTGTTTGCAAATATATCTTTGAATTTATATCACAAATTTATAGTCTATTTTTTTTCAGTAGAAACAATTCATTGAGGGGAGATGAACGAGGACTGTTAGATTACGTGTGTTTTGTTTTTGTGGTGGTATAAAACTGCAACCTTGTTCGGCATTTTCTAAAGCAAACCACTGCCTTTCCTTGCATTAGAAAGTGTTGATTTAGCTAACAAATCTAAATTTGTATTAGAGAGCCTTGGCTGCTTTTGAAATGGTCTTTAGTCTCCTCCTAGAAAAATAAGGTGCGATTGAGGTTTGCTCAGTGTGAGATGGGTCCTTGGAGAGATAACCAAGTAGAGTGAATTAAATAGTAGAGTGATTTTGATGCCCTTCCCGGGGCCCTTAGTCCATTGGGCATAGATTGAGTCATGGGGCTCTTAAAAATACTATTATTTACTGTATAATTTTTTTAAAATTTTGAAATGACCTCAAACATATAGGGGACTTGCAAGTATAGTACCAAGAATTTTTCTTTCCTTAACCATTTGAGAGTCAGTTGCCAACGTGATGCTCCATCATCCCTGAATACCTTAGTGTTTATTTCCTGCAAACAAGGATATTTCCTGATAACTGATACAGCTATCAAAGTCAGGAATTAGGATTGTTACATTACCAACAGCTCCACTCCTCAGATCCCATTCAAATTCTGAAGATTGTTTTACTGACATCCTTTATTTGTGTACCGAAAGGACCAACCTAGAACTGTAGGTAACATTTGGTTGATGTGTCTCTTTAGTCTCCTCCAGCTGAGAAATTGTTCTTTGAAAAGACTTTCATGAACTTGAAATTTTCGATGGTTTCACGCCAATTATTTAGCAGATGGCCCTCATTTTGGGTCTGTGTGATGCTTCCTCAGGACTACATTCAGATTACGTACCTGGCAGGAATATTACAGAAGGGATGTGGGCTGCTCTCTTGCACCCAGTCTGGTTGGTGGTTATACCATACCGTTACCACTGGGATGTTGCTCTGATCGCTTGATTCAGACGGTGTCTGCCAGGCTTCTCTACTGTAAATTACTTTTTTTTTCTTTGTAAATAATGAGTATTTCATTGGGTGATACTTTGAAAAAAATGTACAATTCTGATTCCTCCTAAAATACAAGTTTACTCTTGTATTTATTATATAATAAATTTATGAATATATTATTTTTTCAATAGATTATAATCCATTATTGTTATTATTTAGTTTCATGCTTAAATTGTCCTGATTTGACCAGTGGGAACAACTCCAGTCTGGTTTCTATGTGCCTTAATATGCTCTGATCAGTTTTTGTATAGTTCCTGACTTTTGACTACAAGATGTTTCAGACTCTTGCTGTATTTCCTTGCCCTAACCCTAGGTACAGCCATTTCTTCAAAGAGCAGCACGTATTTAGTGGCTTTGAGCCACTGCATGGATGCCGTTCCTCCTGTCACCACTCTCTCTCCCTTTCCCGATTGTCGCCTATTTTGCTTGGCCCCACGTAATAGCTTTTAGACTGAGTTGAGGAAGAGAAAGGGCACATTTTGTTTCATTTAATCACTCATGTTAGTACTGTGTGGATGGGAACTGTAATGTATTTGATCTGGCATCCCCTAGTGCCTACTATATAATAAATGCTTGGTAAAGGTATAAATTCATTCAAAGACAAATGCTTAGAATGCATCTTTTAGGAGTTGGTCATTATTCTAAGAGTTGGTATGCATTTGTAGGACTCTTGATAAGGGAAATGGCTCTTTGTGAAGGATGGAAATAATTTTGTAAAGCAGCCATTTCTCCTAGTGGTTTTCTTTACATTAATATGTATTCAATGAAAAGAAGTTCGGACTTTGCACTTTTAAAACTTTAGTTCTTATTAGAATGCATAGACTGAACATGTCACAGATTTATTTTTATTTTTTTTTTACAGATTTATTTTTAATCTTGGTAATTTATTTTCTTGTATTACTACAGCTTTGCTTTTCTCCCACCCTGCAGAATGCTGGTGTCTTCCACACAGCTAATTGCTTTTTTAATGAAAATTCTGGTAATATGCAAATGTTATTACTAGTTAACTCCACCCTGTAGCTTGTTAGTTTCTACACCTTTGACAAGAAAAACTTGCAGAGAAAAAAGTAATTTTTTTCATTATACTTTTGAAAAAAGTAATAGAATATAGAAACAATAAGAATAGATCATAAGCTCCTTTCTATCGATAGAGTTAATTATCTATATTATTTAATTTGCAATACATAGCA
Source organism: Tonatia bakeri (assembly GCA_004024845.1). Lineage (NCBI taxonomy): Eukaryota > Metazoa > Chordata > Mammalia > Chiroptera > Phyllostomidae > Tonatia > Tonatia bakeri. Next base: position 153,943 of record PVIA01002351.1, on the reverse strand, counting down.
TATAATCAGAATTTCTCTTTTTTAATTATAAAATTATTCAAGCACATACTCACTCAACACATATTTGATTGCCTGCCCATTCTTTTCGAAGTACCTATCTCAGAATTAACGGATTAAATGAGAGGACGTGTATACTTTGTTAATGGCATCTAATAACTGTGTCCATTGAATCAAAATGTGCATTTCTCTTACTGGACTATAAGGTTCTGACATCAAAAATTTTGAATTGTTCTTAAAAATGTCATTACTGATACATATGAGAATGATATGTTTTATATGTATATTATAAAACAAATACCATAAACCTACCAATCAATTTAAGAACGAGAATTCTCAATCTGAGCCCCATTGCACAGATTCTAGGAGGTCTGGAATGGAGTTTAACAATCTGAATTTCTATAAACATTCGAGTAATACTGATGTTGCTGGTCCCCCACCACATTTAGAGAAATACAGCTTTAGGATACATACTTACAAATGAAATTGCTGAATTACATGGCATTCACATATTTAGCTTTTTACTATTTTATATAGTAGCTATAACAATTTAGAGTCCTAAATTAGCAATGCGCAGAGATCCCATTGCTCTTTTTCTAGTCAGACTTGTTCATCTGTGTCATTTAGTAGGCATAAAATTGTTTCTTATCATTATCTTATTTTGCATTTCGCTGATTAGGAGTAATGAGGCTGAGCATATACTTCAGTGGCCATTCACATTTCTTCCTTCATGAAATGTTTCTTTATGCATTCTGCTTATTTTTCTGTTTATTTGTTGGGGGTCTTTTTATATTCTGGAGATATGCTTCTATTCTTGGTTATATTTACCATAGGTAAATTTTCCTAGTTTGACCATTTAGTGGTGTTTTTGCTTTCTGTATGATATTATTATTATTGTTTTGTTTGGTAGGCAGAAATTCTTAATTTTAATGTGGTCAAATTTTTTATGTTTTTTTTTTGTGTGTCCCGTTAAATATGTTCTTCTATATCCCAAGGTCATATAGATAATCTTCTGGGTTTTCTTTTTTCCAACACATTTGAGAAGTTTTGTCTAACATTTAAATATTTTCAAACATCTGGAATTGATTTTATGTATGGTATGAGGTAAGAGTCTAATTTAAATTTTTTCCTATATAGATAATCAGTCCCAGCACATTTTATTGAGTTGTCTATGCTTTACTCAGAGATCTACAGTCCTTACCCTGTCAAAAGCCATATTTTCATATATTTATGAATCTGCTGGGGGGGTCATTTCTGTTTCGCTGGTCAGCTTGTTGGTCTCTGAAGCAGGGCCACAGTGTCGGAACTGCTATAGTCTTATAGTGTGGTTTGCCATGTGGTGTGACAAATTATATTATGTGATTCTCTTTTCCTTCACATATAAATTTTAGAATTAGTTCTAGATGCTTTCTAAAACTCTATTAGGGTCTGGATTGAAATTAAGTTGAATCTGTGGATAATGGGTGTTCTTATCTGTGAGCCCATCTGTCAGTTTATTTAGGTTTTCCTTAAAGTTGTTGTTAAAGTGTTAAAGTGTTCAAGTGTTTTTGGTAAAGGTCTAGCTAGTTTTCTGTTTTGTTTATTCCTGGTACTTTATATTTTATTGCTGTTATAAGTAAAACATTAAATGTTTCCTGTTTGTTGCTGATGTGTTATACAAAGTTTGCTTTGCACATTGATATTATGTCTAACTATCTTACCAAATTTACTAATTCCAGTCATTTTTCTGTATAGATTCTTTTGCTTTTCTATGTGGATAACCATATCATATACAAATAGTGACATATCTTTTTTAAAAAATAAAAAATAAATTTAAGCAGAGTCACATTCAATATTGTATTAATTTTAAGTGTACAGCGTAGTGGTTAGACATTTAAATAACTTATTAATTAATTCTTCCAATAAATCTAATACCCACACGACACTGTACACAGTTAGTACATTATTATTGACTATATTCCCTATGCTATACTTTACACCCCTGTGACTATTTTGTAATTGCCAATTTATGCTTCTTAATCACTTCATTTTTCATGTATTTTTCTCAGTTTTCAATTATTCTATCCTTTTCACCCCTGCCTGTTTGTAGTTCTTTGTCAGTAGGACCACCAGTGAAAAATTAAGTATAAAAGTTCCTGACTTTAAAGAATAATTCTAATAACTCATCATTTAAAATGTTGTTTGCATGGGATATAGTAGCTACCTCTTGTCAACTTAAGGAATTTATCTCCTATTCTTGTTTTAATTAAGAGTTTTGCTTTCATTCCTTTTTAAAAGTCATAATAGATTTTGATTTTATCAGATAACTTTTTAGTATCTCTTGAGATGAACAGATAGTTTTTTTTCCTTTAACCTGTTAATGTGCTTGACAAACATTTTTGTCATGCTAAACTATTCTTGAATTCTTGGGATAAAACCAGTTTGATCTTGTTCTATTAGGGTTCCCCCCTCCTCACTCATAATTGAATTATGTTAATATTGTATTAAAATTTGCATCCATACTCTTCAGTGAAATAGGTCTGCATTTTTCTTTATCTTAGGGCTTTGTTGGGGTTTTTTTGGTAAGTTTTCTTACTTTAATATTTGCTGGTAAAGTGAGAGACATTTTATTTTTTTCACATTTTGGAAGCGTTTCTCCAGGATTAAAATGGTCTTTTCCTAGAATTTGCTTGTAAAACCCTGTGGACCTAACCAGTTTTTGGTAGGAAGCTTTTAAATTATTGTACTTACTGGATTTTAATAAAGGAATATTCTTGACTTTTATTTCCTTGTCAGTTTTAATAAATCATATTTGGCTAAGCATTTACTTTGAAATTTGTTGGCAAAAAATTATTTATAACCTTACCTGTTTAATCTTTGCTATATTTGCAGGTATATTTCTCTTTTTTCTTTCTCTTATTTGTTCTTCCCCTTGGGTTTTTTTAATTTTTATTAGGTTTTTAAAAAAATCTGTATAATCTTTTTTTAAGTATTTTTTATTGATTATGCTATTAAAGTTTTCCCAGTTTTTTCCCCTTTATCCTCCCTCCACCTTGCATCCCCCAACCCTTGAACATTTCCCCCACCCCACTGAGTTCATGTCGGTGGGTTGTGCATAAAAGGTCTTTGAGTTCTGTTTCCTATATCATTTTTGACTTCTCCTTGTCTATTTTATGCCTACCAATTATGCTTCTTTTTTCCTGTACCTTTTCCCCCCTATTGCTCCCTTCTCCCGCCCCACTGAAAACCCTCCATCTGATGTCCATTTCTCTGTTCTGTTCCTGTTCTAGTTGTTTGCTTAGTTTTTGTTTTCATTGTTTTTCTTTCATTCTTTTTTTTTAGGTTTATTTGTTAATAGCTGTGTGTTTGTTGTCATTTTACTGTTCACATTTTTTATCTTCTTTTTCGTAGATAAGTCCCTTTAACATTTCATGTAATGATGTCTTGGTGATGATGAACTCCTTGAACTTGACCTTATCTGGAAAGCACTTTATCTGCCCTTCATTCTAAATGATAGCTTTGCTGGATAGAGTAATCTTGGATGTAGGTCCTTGCCTTTTATGACTTCAAATACTTTGTTCCAGTCCCTTCTTGCCTGTAAGGTTTCTTTTGAGAAATCAGCTAATAGCCTTATGGGAACTCCTTTGTAGGTAACTCCTTTCTCTCCTCTTGCTTTTAAGATTCTCTTCTTATCTTTAATCTTGGGTAATGTAATTATAATGTGCCTTGGTGTGTTCCTCCTTGGGTCCAACTTCTTTGGGACTCTGGGCTTCCTGGACTTCCTAGAAGTCTATTTCCTTCACCAGATTGGGGAAGTTTTCCTTCATTATTTGTTCAAATAAATTTTCAATTTCTTGCTCTTCCTCTTCTTCTGGCACCCCTGTAATTTGTATATTGGAACATTTCAGGTTGTCTGAGAGGTTCGTAAGTCTATCTTCACTTTTTTGAATTCTTGTTTCTTCTTTCTGTTCCAGTTGGATGTTTATTCTTTCCCTTTTGTTCCAAATTGTTGCTTTGAGTTCTGGTTTCCTTCCTGTCACTGTTGGTTCCCTGAATATTTTGCTTTATTTCAGTTTGGATGTCTTTCATTTGTTTTTTCATTTTTCGACCAAGCTCAATCAGTTCTGTGAGCATTTTGATTACCAGGGCTTTAAATTCCCATCAGATAGGTTGGCAATGTCCTCATCGCTTAGCTCTCTGGAGTTTTGCTCTGTTCTTTCATATGGGCCACATTTCTTTGTCTCGGTGCACCTGTTAAGTTGTAAGGGGGCAGGGCCTTAGGTTTTCATCTGGGCAGGGCAACTCTCCTTGAAGTGTTGTGGGCACTGCCTGTGGGGGAGGGGCCAGAGAAGGAATAATGCAGCTCGTTTGCTGGTTTCTAGCCCAGTTTCCAACGAACTCTCATGTGAGACTGGGGGTTTCTCCCACTGCAGCAACCACCATAGTCCACAGTCAACTCTGAGTCTGTTTTGCCTTCAGCCAGCCTGGCCTGCTCAGTTCACCACCTGGCTGCAGTTTTTATGAGCTGGCCCCACCCACACAGCCACCCTTTGGGTTCTTACTAGTCTGATTGTTCTTGCTGATTTTTTTCTTTGATTCCTTGGTTGTCAGAGTTCCATGAAGTTTGATTTTCTGGTGCTTTCTGGTTGTTTAAAAAAAATGTTTATATCTTTTGAGCATGTTACACCATTGTTTCCAAAATATTCTAATTGTCAGTTGTTTTTTGAAATGTAAGCATTAAAGGCTAAAATTTTCCTTTGAGTATCTTTTAACTACATCCCACATATTAATGTGTAATGTTTCTTTTATTCAATACTATGAATTTAAAATTTTCTGTTTTAATTTGTCTGTGAATTGATTAGAAGTGTGTTTTTATAGTTCTAAATGTGTATTTTTCCATTATAAAAAGTTTTTTCCTTCTAGTTTGTGTTACTAAAATTTATTATTGAATTCATTTTCCTTCTTCCTGAAATCCTATGGAAGTTCTTTTAGTGAAAGTCTCCTATTAATTTTTGTTTTACTATAAAACTTTTGACTGCTCCCCTTATTATGAAAAGTTTTTTACTTCCAATGTTTTGAAAATACTTTTTGTTTTTGTGAATTCTGATGTCATTCTGATTCAGGGTTATGCTAGTAGATGTTTAGCAACTACCTCTGGGAGGGAAGGGAATTCCTGATTTCTGTTTTTATTTATTTCCATGGCATAAATAAATAACTCTCTTCATGTTTTGTCAGTTATTGTGGAGTTGGGAAGAGATATGCAGCAGCATACAATTATGAAGTATTTCTACCATCCCGATTAATAAACATAAATAATTACCTAGAGCACAGATATTTAGGAAGTAATGAGTTTTACCTGTTATACCTCAGCTTTTAATATTTTTCTTTTTTTTTTAAATTTCATCTGATTTTTTAAGCTTATTTTTTTAAGATTTTATTTATTTATTTTTAGAGAGGGAAGGGAGGGAGAGAGAGAGAGAGAGAGAGAGAGAGAGAAACATCAGTGTGCGGTTGCTGGGGGACATGGCCTGCAACCTAGGCATGTGCCCTGGCTGGGAATCGAACCTGCGATGCCTGGTTCGCAGCCCGGGCTCAATCCACTGAACTACACCAGCCAGGGCTGCTTTTAATATTTTTCTACTTTTGCATTTATGTAATTTAACTTTTAATAATAGCCTTGTTTAAAAACAGGTTCACAGAATTCTTGAAAATTTAACAATTGGCTCTTGTGAGCTTATATTAACTGACTGTAACACACTACTCACTTATGTGTTCCTTTTTCAATGGGTGATCTCTTACTTCATACTGCTTTTACAATCTTTTTGTCTTTAGAGGTCTTCATTTTTGGTACAGTATATCTAGGAATAAATTCCTTTATATAGTATATATACAATATATAATATTGTGCTTACTCTTTCTGTGGGTTCATGACTTTTATCATTGTGGAGAATTCTCAGTCATTAGGTTTTCTATATATTATTTTTTCCAAGTCTCTGATAAGATATTTATTATTTTTTATTCTGTTATTTTTACTTATGTAATAGAAATGTTGAATTTCTATGTGTCAGTCACTGTTTTCTATCTTATACTTTCAACTACCCTGTTGTGATTAGTAGTATACTTTGAAGATTGACTGTTCTCTGTGAGTAAATATTACTTATCAGTCCTCACTGTCAGCTAGTACTAAAAGAGAGGACTGATCTTCCTAATATGTTTTAAAGCTTATTTAAGAAAACAGAAATTGTAGAAAGCTAAATATACATAAACCTAGAAAGGGAAGTAATAGTACTTCAAGCTTCTGTTTCAAACCACAAAAGTAATCAGAAGTTTCCTTGAAACTTCAAAGTCTTCTAAATACAATTTACTGTTCATGGTACTAATTGAGTTCATAATTATAATTTAGAATTTAGTCCATAGCAAGTCAGGAAATAATATATAAATGGGAGCATTTTAAATAAGGTTGGGTTCTGAAACAAAAGTATTTTATAGTACATACAACATAGCTGAAATTAGTCATTTTAAAAGGCATTTAAAATTTTTGTCTACTTGGAATATTATTCCATAAAATATTGAAATTTTTGCTAATTGATACTTTTTAGTTAAATTTCATGTTTCATGCAAATATAGTTCTTTAATATATTTTTAATAATAAAAATGTGTATTTGGTTTACCTTTAATGTTTTTGAACAGAAGTTTAGGGCAATGAAAATTTAACTGCTACTTTGTTCACTTCAGAACTGAAATAAATTGTTTCGTTTGTTTCCTTTTCTCAATTGAAAATATTATTTGTAGATTTTACTTTCTTCATCTTTTGAATTGTATAACTGCAATGAGTAAAACTCAAAATGCAATCTAAGTATCCTAAGTTAACTCCGCTGCATAGAGCTTGATTGTAGTTTGGTCAGGGGGAAAAAAGATAACATTCAAATGACATCAGAAGGAAAATTGAAATGGTTTTTAAAACAGAGGAACAGAGCAGTCACTTAACTGGATAATTTCTGTATTCTAACTCAAAATTTATTTCACAAAAATTTCTTAAGCGCAAACTGGTGAAACAAAAGCAGGGAGAATCTAAAATATATATTGGGAGGTTGAATAAATTTATTTTATATCAAAATAATGCAGATGCCTGGTTTAAAAGAATTAAATAGCAAGGGATAGTTTTTAGCAAAAACTAAAAATTCTATGTTATATTCTTCCCCAATTTCCTTCCCATTTACTGGAAGGAAACACTTTAACTGTTTCTTATTCATTGATTAATTGACAAAAATTTTTTAAGTTCCAGGGTTACTGCCAAAGGTTTCTAAACTATCTTCCTGTGCTGCTGTTGCTACATGACAGTCTAGCTCTTTTGCTTCATTCCCCTTTCTTCCCAGTATGGCACCACTTTGAATTCTTGTCTTGATATAACTTTCTAGATGCCGACATAGAACTCTATTCTTGTTCTACCGACTATAGACAATTTTTCTTGATTCTCAAATTCATAAGCTCAGGGTATCCTAGAGTTTCTTTCCCTTCTCCATTTTTCTCTCTACCTTCTTTATTTGTCATCCAAACATTTACTTATGCATTATCACAATTGATAACATTGTGTTATGTAATAAAATTTTAAGTTTTATGTGCTTGTCTACAGTAGCAGTAACAGTAGTTGCAGTAATCAAAAATGCTTACACGTAGTTTCTTCTGTGTGCCAAGCACATTATTATATACTTTAAGCTATATTATAATACATGAATACACATATGTGCTTTACAGATGCTTAACTTACGTAATCATCAAGTTGGCCTTGATAATAGTATACATCCTATGGTCTCCATTTTACTGACAAGGAAATTTAAGTCACTTTGCAGATGGTTGAGCTAAGTAGGTTAATTTCTAAAAGTTGAAAATTAATATATATGTTTATGGTTATGACTAGTAAAAGTGTTTGTTCACAGCAAAGATGTGTACTGTTACCATATTTTCTTTCTTGCACACCATTTATTTTGTGGCGTGTTTTTTGTTTTCTTATTGTTGTTGTTGTTGTTCAAGTACAGTTGTCTCTCTTTCTTCTCCACCACTTTTTCCCACCCCACCCACACCCATTCCCACTCTCGATCCTAGCCCCCTTTGTCCATGGCTCTTAAAAATTCTTTTTCTTTATTGCTTCCTTATTTTTGTGCTACATTTCTCAAATTCCTTCTTTCCAAATACCTCCTATGGAGGGCCTTGTAGGATCCTCTGGTTTTAACAGTGACCTACCTCTACCACGTCACCCTTTTGAAGGTTATCATTGATTTTATTTGAGCACTGCAAATTTTCATCATTTCAAGTTGTGTAGTGTGGCAGATATTATTTGCATTGATTTTGAAAGCATTTGTGAGATGACATATACTATCTTACAGTTTTGTGATACTCTTTAAAATAATTGGAGATAGTGTGTTCTACAAAGGGACATTATATGAAAGGCTCATATACCAATATCTCATAAGCCCTCTGCGTACAACTATTTTACAGTTTAAAATAAACTATAGTCAAGTTTAGAATATTTATTTGGTAACAAAAGACTCAAAGTTTACCCCACTTCAAATGTGTACAGGAAGAGCCTCTGATTTCACACTATTTGCCACCTACTGAAAAGTTATACCCCCTCTACTGGAACGAAATAGAATTTCCTCTATGTAGCTCTGCCTAGACTTGCAGGCATGTTCAGTGGTGTTCTTTTAAAGGTATTGAACCCTTCCCCTGTCTACTCACTCTTCTTTCATGTTCAGCTCAGATTATATTTGGCAAGATTGGCAGGTGATTTTGAAACCAACTGACATGATAGAAGTATAGTGGTTTAGAGTATGGGTATTAGGACCAGACACTCTAGGCTTGAGTCTCAGTTCTACCACTACTTACATGGGCATCTTTGATTACATTGATTTCTGTGAACCTGTCTCCTCATTGTGAAATGTGGCTAATAGTCACTTCACAAGATTGTTGAGTTAATTGTTATAAAACTCTGACATCAGAGTCTGGGCCCGTATGCATTCAGTAACCTGTCATACCATTGCCACCACCGCCACTCTCCCACAGTGCTGTAGTCCTCTGGGTGGCCTTTCTTTTCTTACCCGCTATTCATTCCAACCTCCCTACCACATTGCTACCAGACGATCTCCCTAAAATGAACAATAGTCATTCATATTGGCATCCTCCTTAAAGTCCTCAAGTGGGTCTCCTTTGCTTCTCAGATGTAACTGTTCTTTGTATATGTTATTAAGGCCAATTTGTCTTAAAGAATTGGTAGAACTCACAGCCAGGTATGACTAAGGGGAATCTGTTATTATTGTCTAGATTTTGTCCTTGAATGATCAACATCATTTTTTGATCCTCTTTTATGTTAATTATTGGTTTGCGCTTAACTGGTAAGATGATAGCTGCATCTTTGTCACTGTGCACAGTGCAGACTTACCTATATTTCTGTAGATGTAGTTGTATGTGCATTGGCTTTCTTTTGTATAGATCTAGGCAAATTGAGGAATTTGAGGATGTGATTCTTCAATTCCTTAAAATTGTGGGCTGCCCTCCCTGGGTCAGGCCTAGAAATGGCTTTATGGGTTTTTTTTCCCCCACCTGAGCCAGGGGGTGGTGTATTGCAGAGTTCTAATTTCCTGTTTGAATGTCACCTTCAAAAATAGTGCAACATTATTAACAAAATCAAAATAAGCAAAACATTTCAAAGCATTGTGTCCAGTAACAGCAGACTTTTCTGTTTCTTTCTTGTATGCATATAATTGATGTTTTATGTTTTATTTTTATGCCTGTCAGACCATTTAAGTTGTTATTGAATGAAAGACCCCCATTGCTATCCTCAAGTGCCATTTCTCTTCCACTTGTGTGATGTTTCTTTGTCCCTTACCCATTAACTAACTTAATTAATAAATGTATGTTTTGGGTCTTGCTTTTAGTTAGCCTTGGTGTTTGAATAAATTCGGTTCATGTTTCTGTTGGTCCTACCAATTGTTGTTGAAATGATTTGAACTTAATATTATAAGACAAGTCTTAACATTAAAACATAAGATTGTCTTATAATATTAATTTTAAAGAAAACATTTAAAGAAAACATAATTTTAAAGTCAAATAATGCTAAAAAGCTAAAAAAAATCAGTCTGCTCTGCTCTACCCCTTACCCCGAAAATACACATACCACATACTTACAACTATTTTTGTTTCTTTTGGTATTTACCAACTTGTTTTGAAATATCTATAAATTACTATCCCCTCATTAATTTTATTTCTTTTATGGTAGATCGTATTTTGAATTCAAGAAACTTCACCTCTATTAGTTGATTTTGAAAAGTAGATTTTAGATCTCCTTTAAATCAGAATTGATAAATTTCTCCTTAGAATTTGAACCCTAAATATACAGTGAAGTCACTTTTTAAAAAGTGTATATGTTGGTGAAATTTATTTCTTTTACTTTCTCCATTATATTTGATATTATACTGCTTTCATATTTGTGGATCTATTTCTAGTTGCTCAGAGTGAGTAGTAGGTGTACCACTCCTCCCCCAGCCTCTTTTCTTCTCAATTTGGAAATAATGAATGCAGTAACGGCTATACATTTTCCTTTGAGCATGTTTTGCTGTGCTCCTAGATTTTTTAATATGGAATTCTCTTTTCATTGTTTTTTACTGATTTCTTAGTCCTTATTTTTATAATTTTATTAGAGTATGATCAATGTGTATAATCTATTCAAACATTTTGGAAAGAGTATTTTAAAATTTGTTTTATGATTGATTTTTTTCAGTTGTCTATGAGCATATGAAAAGTTGTATGCTTTGCTCTGTCTGGTGTGACTCGGTTGGAGTGCCTTCCTATGAACTGAAGGGGTCACGGGTTTGATTCTTGATCAGGGCACATGCCTCGGTTGCAGGTTTGATCCTGGTTAGGGTGCTTACGAGAGAGAGAGCTAGTCGATGTTTCTCTCTCACGTCAATGTTTCTCTCCCTCTCTCCCACCCCTTTATTTCTCTCTCTGCCTCCTTTCTTCTCTCTCAGAAATCAATAAGCACGTCCTCAGGTGAGGATTAAAAAAAGTTGTAAACTTTATTCAAATTTGTGGATTGTTTTAATTTCACCATAATTTCTGTGTTCACTTCATTTTATTAGATCTATTTTTGACAAAGATGTATTGATTTCTCATGTCACTGAAACATTTTTCAAGTTATTTTTTACATTTCAATACCTTTTGCCTTATGTAATTTAGCTTTTTAATTTTTTATGCTGTTTGGTTCTCTTAACCTTGAATTCCACATTGTGTGATATTATTATAATACTCATACTTTCTTTTGAGGGCACTTAGCTGGTATTTCTTGGCTCATCCCCCTGATTTAACCTTTTCTTAGCCATTGGGTTTTAACTGTTTCTTACAATCTGTATATGACCATTGTCTTTTTAACCTAGTCTGACATTCTTTCTATCTTTTGGTGGGGGAATTCAGCTTTCTTTTTTATTCTAGTAATTGGTACTTGATTTTATCACTTTATACCTTGTTCATTATGTAAATTTGTAATTTTTTTTAATTATTGTAATTTTGCTTATATTTTAAATTGTTTTTTATTTCCTGGTTTTCCCTTGTTTATGTGGCAGCCTGTATCTTTCCATTTTATTATTGTCCAGTCCTCTTTAACATGAAAAATGATTCACCTCGACATTCTTATTAATCTTCTTCTCTAACAGTCCTAAATTCTCATGGAGATAATTCAGTGTTTTAAAAAATAAGTTTTTATTTTTCAATTATATTGAATAGTTGATACACAATATTATGTTAGTTTCAGGTATACATGATTAGACATTGTATAATTTACTAAGTGATCATCCCGACAAATCTTGAACCCATCTGACAATTCTGTTTTTTAGGTCCAGATTTTTGTTAGACTTTTCTGTGTCTGGAATTTGTATTGAGTATTTGTATTACATTTTCCATATAGTTTATTACTCATTAAGATTTAATTCTACATTAAGGGCAAGATATATATATCATACCACTGTTTCATCTCTTCTCCGTCTTTCCACACATAAAGGTTTCTTTTCTGATTCAATTTTTGTTTGGTTAAAATCTTTTCTCAAGTCCTTTCCTTAGGTGGGGCGGTGAGTGATGTGCTTTTAGAATCCTTAAATTTTGGCAAATACTTTTTCACATTGAATGTGTATGTAGGACCCTTGGGTTGTCCTGCTTTTCTCCCAGCACTCTAGATGTTACTCTTTTTTTTTTTTTTTTCAATTCCAGTATTACAGACAAGAAGTCCAATGTTAATTTGATTCTTTCTGGTAACTTTTAAGATTTTCTTTCTATCTTTAGAGTTCAGGAATTTTAGCAAATGGTTTTTGCATATGTTTTTTCACTGGTTCATGGAAATTTCCTTTCATATTACTGTAAAGATAGAAGAATTTCTTCTATCTTTCCCTTTTCCTCCTAGAGATTCTTCTGGAACTCTTTCTATGGTTGGTTTGTTAGTTAGATTGCCTCAATCTGCTCTTTAAGTCTACTTTCTTTTCTCAGTATAATTTTCATATCTTTGTATTTTTACATTATGCCTTGAGATTTCTTTCAGTTGATCCTTCATGCTACCAGTTATAGTTTATCTTCCCTTATAATTTATGTATTTGTTGAATTGTTCAGCTTGAGTATGATACTTTTTAAATTTTAATTTATCTTATAATATGTATATATTATTTTTGTTCTCTAGTTGACTCTCTTTAAGTAGCCATACTATTTTGGACCATAATATTTTATCTGTGTCCTTCAGAAAACCTGTTAGGTCTGCTCTCTCCTGCACTCTCCCTCCCTTAGGTATATTATATATGTACATTGGGGTTCAGGCTGAGCTGTTAAGGGAACTTAGGCTGTTATATCTTGCAAGTGATGAAAGGCATAGGCATCTCAGCCTGCACTGTAGCAATAAGCATGTTGTCTATTTATGGCCTGGGGGACTCTATGCCTTCTGGTCTTCTTGCCCTTTCCAGCCTCAGGAGTAGAGGGTAGTCTCACTTTTACTGAGTGCCTCCTGAGCACCAGTCGGGGCCAGGGAGGTTGGCTGCACTAGTGCAGTTATATATTTGCAGAACATTTTGAGGTCTTGCTTGGAGCCCAGATCAGAGCAATTCTGCACCAGCCCTCTCTGAAGATGACTGTAATTCCATGGCCACGTTATTCAGGCCCCACTCACTCCCAAATTCAAGGTTCATTGTTTTCCCCAGAATTCTGAATATTTATACTTTATTCAGAGCATCAGATGGTATTTCATTCTTCTGTGTCATTTATCGAGTGTTTAATGACATTACAGAAGAAACTTCCATTTTGAAAATCAGTCTTTGACTATCATGGTTTTCCCAACCTCTTTAAATGCATAACCTCTTGGACTGCCCTACAATCTCTGGGAATTGTCCTTTTAAGATGGACCTTGGAGAAATAAATGCTTTTAGGAGGGTTTATTGCTTTGGGATACATAAACCTCTTCTAGGAGAGTTTATTTGTCCATATGCAAATTTTACTGAATAAGCTATGAATGAACTGAAAATCTTACACAATGCAGAAGCTAATTAAAGTAGGGCAGAGGCCAAAATTAAGAGGATAGGTAGGGGAAGAAACAGGAACTAGAGAAGCATCTTTGAGTTAACAGTGGTAATAGGAAGAAGACATGGTGATAACATGGAAATTTAAAATTGCGTATAATCAGAAGACCTTATTCTGACCAATAGTTACACCTTCTATCAAGCCTGGGGTTGCTGACAAGTAGTATTAAAACAGATTGTACATTACAGGGGCCCATTCTGTTGTAGAAATTTTAAACAAGGAAGCAGTTATTAAAATCTGAGTAGATGAAAAAAATACTGTACCCTATATTCACAGGTTGTAAAGTTAGTGCAAAAACATGTATATTTATATTTAAACAGTCATTTGCCTTAGATATTTGATGTTTGAACTATATACACATACTCTCCCCAATATTGATATTCCATTTGTCTTAATCTGCCTCAAGCAAAGAAAATTTGAATTATACAACATGTGTAAACTTCACACTGAATGGTAATTAGTCTGTGCTGCTTAGTGGCACTTAATGTTCAGTAAAAATTTAAAACCCAGTGGCTTGATCCCCAATATATAAGGGATAGATGGGCTGAGATTCAGTATCAGTAACAATTTAATTCCTGACTTTCTATGCAAGCCTTTGTTTTGCATTTATTACATGTATGAATATGGATTCAGGTGGGTGACATACATTTGTACTTTTCCATTGATCACAGAAAATGTAACCCTATGAAACAGTAAACATTCCCTCATCTTTTTGTTATTTTCTCAATTTTTATTTGTCTGGAATATTGCTAATGAATATGTTTTCCTCCTTAGCTCTGAGTTGTCTTTTATTGAAAGCTCTTCATAAAGTGGAAGGAGCAGCAGTGATCGGGTCATTTGCTTGTACCAAGATCTGTTGGGCGGGTGGAAAGGTGATGGTGGGCATTAAAAACCTGGACCAACATGGGGAATAAAAGTTATAAAATTTCTGGAGTTTTGTACTGAACGTCATATGTATGTAATTAAGTTGAGAACGTGAACTTTCTATGACACAAGAATCTGTGTCATATACCACGATGTAATTTGTGTTAAGAATTCCAGTTTGTATTATGAGATTTTAAAAAATCATGGAAGAACCCTTATAGCAGTCCTTTTATTTTTGTTGGTGCTGAAGTGTTAGTATTTTTAATGCTTAACATTAGAATATATATTAATAGGTTAAAATTTATTTGTGTAAGTTACATTTGTGTAACCTGCATAATACTCCATAGGTTGAGTATTAAACAGCAATGCTTGGGTGTTTGAGAGCCATAATTAGAATACTGTGTGCAAATTGCCAAAATTCAGTAAGTCAACAAACCAGTTAACAACAACAAAAAAACTCAAGGATAGGTTTCATAATGCTTTTCCTTAACTTAGTTTGTCCATTATAGTCTATTTTAGTTTTTTGTAGTATTATTTAACATGCCAGGAAATGTCTTGTAATAGAATTTATAAAATAATATAGTTTTGGTAATATAAATACCGTCTTCAGCATTCTGCTTTTAAATCTCAGATTAAGATATTTTATAAGGGATTATCTAGTTTGTTGCATAAAAGAATGTCTTTGGTTTGTAACATTATCCAATTTAGAATTTTGAAACCAAATGCTCACTTGTGAAAAATAAATGGAATAATTGGTGTATGTCATTTTGTTGTTAAGACAAAATAAATTGTAAAAAGAAAATACATATCTCTATTAACACAGAACAATATTTTTATATTTTGGGTATTACTTTCTAATGCTTATCCATGCGCATGCCTTTTCTCCCCATACACCCAATAAATAGACTATTCATGTTACTCAGCATAGTCCCTGCCTATTATCTTTTTGTGTGTCATGCTAGATATTTAAAAAATAGAGGATTGGTTTACGTATGTATCATTGACCTTAAGTGGGTGAGTTACAGGTGAAATATAATAAGCAAGCCTAAACATGTAAATTCCAGTTGAAATTTGGACATTTATTTGCCTTTGGTTCCATTGACAAGTGAGTAAGTGAGAGAAAGCTCTTCTTTTAAGTATTGCTATGGATTTTTGCACTCCAGGGTTTACTTCTGTTTCTCATTTTTATTATTAACAATGGAGGTTCACAAATATGGTAAGTATGGATTTAGATTTGGTGCACAGATAGAAAGGTCATATATTCTGATGTATTTATATGAGTGAAAAAATTGGTAACATTTAAAACAAAAGACAGCAATTAACTTTCTTTATGATCACACAACAGTGATTGATAAAGATTTTTCTTTCCATTTGGTGACTGTTAGGTGAAATCCTTGTCCTTTGATGTTGCCTTTTTTTCTTTGCTTGTGGATGAGGGACATTTCTTAAGTACTGAAGGTCGGACAGCAAAAAATAATTGCTTTTTATCTCAGATTGAGAATAATTTTATTTGGGGAGGGAGTCCTCCTGTTTCTTTATATTAAAAAGCCCTTTAAAATGTAATATTTTTAGGCCTCACAGTATGACCCTGGGCTATTTTCCTACCCCTTTCTCAAAACTGAGCGGTACTCCCTAAATGTAATCTGCTTTGTTCCCTCATTGTTTGCATTCATTCAAGTCTCTGGTCTCCAGCTACTTTTTCATTCTTCTCTTCCTAATATTAACTGCTTATCCTTGAAGACCCAATTCAGGTGTTAATTATCCATGAATTTATGAATTATTCTTTTCCCCAAACCCTCAACAGAATTACTTATCCCCTGCTTTTTGTTGTCATAACAGCATATAAGTGGCTCTTATGGCAACTATGAATCATAGATATGTCACTGTTACTAAGAGTGGGGCATGTAGAAATCTTGTCATCTGCAACTACATGGATGGACCGCGACGGCATTGTGCTGAGTGAAATAAGTCAGGCAGAGAAAGACAAATGCCATGTGATTTCACTCATATGTGGGATCTAAAAAACAAAACAAATGAGCAAGCAGAACAGAAACATATTCATAGATACAGAGAACATTTAATGATTGCCAGAGAGGAGGGGAGTTGGGGGATGGGTGAAAAAGGTGAAGCCATTGAGAAGGAAAAATCGTTAGTTACAGAATAGTCACGAGGACGTAAAGTGCAGCATAGGCAATATAGTCACTAATATTGTAATAATTATGTATAGTGTCAGATGGGTCTAGATTTATAGGGGTGATCAGTTTGTTAAGTTATATAAATGTCTAATCATTGGGCTATACACCTGAAACTAATATAATGTTGTACATCAACTGTAATTGAAAAATACAAAAATATTTCAAAAAGTGGAGCCATGTGTTATCCATCTTCCAGAACAAGCATTTAGTGAACATTTGTTGAATTGAAATGTTTAGAACACCACGCTTCTCATGATTAAGAAAACAGCTTGCCTCATTAAATTCCTTGATCCATAGTGGCCCTCATTCACCATGTTTCTTGCACACCCTTTTCCCACCTGTTATGCTGTGGTTGTTGGTTCCCATTACTTCGAGAGTAATCAAAGAGCGATCATTTTTGTGTGGATGGAATGCAGGGAAAGTGGCTTTTGACTCTTTGTTGCTATTTGGCTTTGAGTTTCATTTCTTCTCCCTTTTTTGCAGGACCCTAACCGGAGTGTTCATACCAGCAGCAGCAGCAGCAGCAGCAGCAGCAGCTGTAGCAGCAGCAGCAGCAGCAGCTGTAGCAGCAGCAGCAGCAGCAGCAGCAGCAGTAGCAGCAGCAGCAGCAGCAGCAGCAGTAGCAGTAGCAGCAGCACCAGTTTTTCAAAGCCTCACAAGTTAATGAAGGAGCACAAGGAAAAACCTTCTAAAGACTCCAGAGAACATAAAAGTGCCTTCAAAGAACCTTCCAGGGATCACAACAAATCTTCCAAAGAATCCTCTAAGAAACCCAAAGAAAATAAACCACTGAAAGAAGAAAAAATAGTTCCTAAGATGGCCTTCAAGGAACCGAAACCCATGTCAAAAGAGCCAAAACCAGACAGTAACTTACTCACTATCACCAGTGGACAGCAAGATAAGAAGGCTCCTAGTAAAAGGCCCCCCATTTCAGATTCTGAAGAACTCTCAGCCAAAAAAAGGAAAAAGAGTAGCTCAGAGGCTTTATTTAAAAGTTTCTCTAGTGCGCCCCCGCTGATACTCACTTGTTCTGCTGACAAAAAACAGATAAAAGATAAATCTCATGTCAAGATGGGAAAGGTCAAAATTGAGAGTGAGACATCAGAGAAGAAGAAATCCACTTTACCGCCATTTGATGATATCGTGGATCCCAATGATTCCGACGCGGAGGAGAACATGTCCTCTAAATCTGATGTGAGTAGTCTTGTTGACTTCCCTCCTTTCCCTCCTTAGTTTTCAGGTTTTATTTCAAATGATTTCAAGATAAAGAATGTGGAAAGAAAATGACAGTTGAACTATAACATGGTAGCGTGGAAGCACCAAAAAATCAATTTTCTTAACTAATGGAAAGAAGGAAATTAAATCATTAAGAACTCTGCAAGTTTTTAGGCTGTGGTTTAAATTGTTGAAGGAAAGATATATTCCATAGTATGAAAATGGTTATTTGAAGAACAGCAGAAAAACTTAGATGCTCATTAGAGCTTAGTTACTATGCTCTTCAGTGATTGCTGATTTAGGAAGGTAGGCATGCAATAAAACTTGAATACAAAGGACAATAAATTTAAAAGAGAAACTTAGAAAATATTAGGGTGCAGCTATAATCTTGGCCTTATTGATCAATGGAATGAAAAAATTTGTTTACATAAATGGAAAGATGGTATTTTTAAAAGGTTTTATCTAGGCAAAATTGATATAGCAGTATACTATACATATATATAATTTGATAAATTTTAACATATATATGTGCCTGTGAAACCAGGTGAAAGTATTTTGAAAATGAAATATTTCATTTTTTTTCACTGCATAGCCACTGATTTAAAAGCACAACTGTGCTTTCCGTATCTGTTTTCTGGTAGTAGTAATTATTTTACTCTGATCTTCATTACAAGTTTTTTCTGATGAGTGGGATTATCTTTTGTGGGTACCTAAAAGACCGTCTAATATCCTCCTAAAATGTTACCTGATGTTGAGATCTAAACTTATAATTACAGATTTCTCAGAGTTGGAAGGGATTTTCAGGTTATTTATTCTAACTTGCCAGTGTAAGAAATCTTATACTTTACTGACAAGACTATTATTAGTTCAGAAGGTATTCAGTTCTGTTTCTGGAGAATAGAATAGAAATTTTATTTACTATGACCTTATCTCTTCCTCACATTTCCATTTTCTCTCCTTTTGACCATCTACCATTACCAGTCATGATCAGTCCCAGTAATCTTACTTTGGCTTGTCAGTATTTCTAGACAATGGTCAAGGAAAATGTGTGGCTAAAAATTACTGGCAGTTTTAGAACACTACTCTTTCTGTTCCAAGAGGTCACTTCACAACTGTTCCTAGTTCAAATGCTGGCAAGAGGATCTCAGTAACAGATTCTGTCTCCTGCGTTTGCACTGTTTTTAGTTGAAAACCAGCTGGACTTAGAACATGGGATTGATATCTATCTCTAGTCATCCAGAGACCACTTTTTTCCCCCCTGCTCTCTATAGCTAATCTTGAAATTTAAATAGAAGACCATTATTAGGAGCAGAGTAGCATATAAAATACTGGAGCCCTAGCTGGTGTAGCTCAGTGGATTGAGTGCCAGCCTGAGAACCAAAGGGTCACTGGTTTGATTCCCAGTCAGGACACAGGACTGGGTTGCCCGCCAGGTTCCCAGTAGGGGGCAAGTAAGAGGCAACCACACACTGATGTTTCTCTTCCTCTTTCCCTTTCTCTAAAAATAAATAAATACAATCTAAAAAAGATTGTAAAAGATTGTGTAATTCATTTCAGTGTTCGGTAAAAGCTTTTTAGTGATAGTTTATGAAATGGAGATCAGAGCTAATGAGTTTGTCCTAATATCAAGCATTTATTTTTCCTTTTTTTCTTTTTTACCTCTCATTTTAAAACAAAACTTGTTCTTAAGGCAGATGCTACGTGGAACTATTTTTGTATGCTTGACTTTCCTTTCAAATCACCCTTAAATGTTCAGTGTTGTAGTTGGGATGTGATTAGGTTATCAAGATTGTCGAATTTAGCAACTTTGTTCTGACATGGTGCAATTCTTCTAAAACAGAGGTTTTAAAATTATGGCTGGTGATTCACTGGTGAGCCATGAAATCAGTTTAGCATGTCATCACCAGTATTTTTTTAAAGTTTAAACACATTGTAATTAGTATAGGTAAATACTGATTTGTAAAATTTTTATTTCAGAGGTTGTGTCCTTTCTTATAGTAAGTCATGGTCAAAAATTTTAAAGGCATCTTGAATGTTTGTTGATTTGTGAGGAGACTAATGGCATTCACAAAGTAGTACTGAATGCTCCTTCTACATGAAAGTAACACAGATTACCATATTTTGCCGTGTATAATGCATACTTTTTGCCCACATTTTTGGGGAAAAAATAAGGGTGCACATTATATATTGGTAATACTAACTCCATATGTGTATAAATGTTTTTTAACTTTTACTTATGCTTTTGCATTAAAAGTGTAACTCTAGAAAGCAATAACAATATCCATATGCAAAATAATACCCTGGAATAGAGGAATCAGTTTTGTTTCTGAATATAAATAAATAAAAAATTGAATTAATGAATTAAAATGAAATATTTTTTTCCTGAAAGTTTGGGCCCAAAATGTGGGTGTACACTATACACGGGAACACATTATATACAGCAAAATATTGTATCTTTCTCTTTAGATAATTTTCTGTATTCTCATTTTTGTGTGACTTCTCTTATAAACTTTATGTCCAACTTGGTATATACAAAGCAATACAATAAAAATTTTCTGGAGTGAAGAGTTACAACTATAATTTCTTATAGTAGATAGCAAATTTTTTAAATGATTCATGGCATATTAGAGCCACATATCCAGTGATCATATAACAGGAGTGTTTGTAATGTGCAGATCTTCACAGAGTAAGCCTCTAAAGACTTTTCAGGTATTGTTTCAGTATCAAACCCAACAACTGTACTTTCCTTATCAGTTTTTTTGGTGGTGGTAATGCTCTTATTCCTGCTGCTATTAGTTTAATTCTCTAAAAGTAGGTGCTGGAACAGAAGAGAATTGACAATAGTAATTCCAAGTAAGCCAGGGCCCAAAAGACCTTTCTGTGAGCAGGGGAGGATAAGAGGGCTGAAATTTCCTTTATTCAATTGTAAAGAAAGACTTTGTTTGGCCTTTCTATCAGTTCTACCTGGTGTCCCTCGTGTGGGCAAGACAGAAGGAATAAACAGGAGGTGATTGTGCTGGAGAGCCCTAGCAGCCCGAAATGTTCCTTGGCCAGTAACTACTTTGGTGGTAACTTGGGGTGGGCCCAACCTCAGGGGCACCATTCACACTGTCCTGGTGATGAGTGTATCTGCGTCTGAGTAAGTAGGATCAGGTGACCTGATCTTTCTAAAGTCCTTTCCAACTTCATTATTTAAATATGCGCCAGATACATGTTCATATCAGCCAGATACAAGAGGGATGGGGTGGTAGGTAATTTTAGACACAGTGGGTGGAAATCATGGACATTGGAAACAGAAGAAAGAAACATGATTGGAGAGTGTGAAGAATTAGGAAGGGCTGGGGCAAGATTCTTTACCTGGTATGTCTGTAAAGAAAACGTCTTGCTTTGGTACAAGTTAGTTACAATGAAAAGGAAGAACTTTTTAGAGAAGATTTTTTTTATAAACTAGATTCATGTTTTACATAAAAATAAAAATCACTGCTATTAAGATGGATTAGGAAACTTAGATGTTGTTTGTTGTTGTTGTTCAGATTTTTATACACTTGGTAAATGAGGAGGGAAAAAGGAAAAGTACATCCATGGTTCGTATGCCTGCACAGTTTTGGGGGATCATGTACCTGTTGGTGAGTGTTTAGGTGGGTAGGTGGGTGGGTGGGTAGGTAGGCAGTCAGGTGTCAGGTAGTCAAGGAACCAAGTTAGGAGCCTGTACTCTGGTGTCAGATGTGTGGACTCTGATTTGAATCTCACTTCTATGTGTGATGTTGGGCAAACAGTTTGACCTTCTCTATTTCCTAGTTTTTGGTTTTTGTGTGTGAAATGGAGATTATAATAGAATTAAATGGAAATTATAAATTTGGAATGATCCCAATTTTTAAGATTACTGTGACAATAGTCGATCTAAGTAAAGCACTTAGTACACTAATGTAAAAATGTGAATTAGCAATTATTATGTATGATTGGGCTTCTGGAAA
Source organism: Tonatia bakeri (assembly GCA_004024845.1). NCBI lineage: Eukaryota > Metazoa > Chordata > Mammalia > Chiroptera > Phyllostomidae > Tonatia > Tonatia bakeri. The sequence continues at coordinate 132,117 of PVIA01002351.1, read as the reverse complement.
CCTTTATAACCTACCTGAAGCATTGAAATATTTTTTTGATACTCAAAAATACTACAGAATTCTATCTTTTTTTAAATGTGTGGCTTATATGTTTTAAAGGGGAAAAGGTACTTGGAATATATGTCATGTTGCTCTGAATTTTGTCTTGAGATATTGATATTCATGTGTTACATGTGTCCTGTGGAAAAACACAGGACAAAGGCTCCGCGGTTCTTTTTAAGATTTTTACTCCAGAATGTAAAGCTGCTTTTAATTAAAGCATAGTTGATATACTATATTATATTGGCTTCAGGTGTACAACAGTGATTTCACATCTATATATACTTTATAAAGTGATCACATGAGAAGTCTAGAAACCATTTATCACCATACAAAGTTACTGCAGCATTATCGACTGTATTCCCAATGCTGTACATCATATCCCTGTGCCTTGTTTGTGTTATAACCATAACTTCATACCTCTTAATGCCCTTCCATTTGGCCCATTCCTACTCCCCACTGCCCAACTCTCTGGCAGCTATGAGTTTGTTCTGTGTATCTATGCATCTGTGTGTTTTGTTTATTCAGTTTTTAAGATTCCACATATAAGTGAAATAAATATTTATCTTTCTCTGGCTTATTTCACTTAGAATAATACCCTCTAGGCCCATCCATTGTTGCTGCAAATGGCAAGAATTTTTTTTATCTAAGTTGAAATACCATTTATTTCACTGGAAAGAAAAAAGAATGATCCAACTCTGTGTCCACCTGCCACAGGCTTTTGGGCCAAAGACTCAGAAGCAGGGACACTCTCACCAGGGTCATTCCCAAATCCAAAACCCACTGGAAGTAGGAGGTGTGGAAGTGGCCTAGCCCCCACCTCAGTTTCTGCACACAAGGACTCCTGCTAGGAGAACAGAACAAGAATGGGAAGCTACAGAAGTGTTGAAGGACAGGGAAACAAACAGGAGAGAGAAAAGGAAGAAGTGGTCAGAATTTAGCAAGGTATATTAAGGTCCCGGTTCATGAAGGATTAAACACAGAGCCAAAAACGTCCCGGAGACCGGCTACCATGGTGGGTGTATTCCCATGCACAACCACAGCTCGGAATTTCAGCTCCCACACATCCTACCTCAAGCTTTGAAAGGCTGAACACCATGCCTGATCCACATACTGTTCTTGCTCACATCAGGCCATGTTGTACCAGGAGTTCATGCAGCTGCCGAAGCTTGAGAGAACTGACCATTATGCCCCAAACCATAGCCCTCTCCAACAGTGCAAACAGGTGCTGTAGCGCAACACAGGGGGCTCCGATCCAGCCCATAATGTGAAGTAGAAGCTGCAGTAACAGCAGCAGCCTGGGTTCTGGACTTGTGGCAGCTAGGATAGGGTCTGCTCTGTGTAACTATGCAGAGGCAGCTGCAGCTGCCACTGTCTCATAGGACCAGGCAGCAAGGAGCGCTGTGGTAAGCATGAAGTACTCAGTAAGCATTATTATAATACAATGAATCCCCATAGCTCATGGTGTAAGGTGTATGCACTACTCCATATTGTTCATTATCTTGCTCGGTCAAGTCAGCTATTCTCCCAAACGATCTGTCGAACATTCTTTGAACCGGTACCCACCTTTCCTGCACTGGTAGCAGCACTCTGGTCTCCCATCCTGGGTGCAGTCCTAAGCCAGCTGGTGGACAACTGCACGTGTGTTTGTTTGCCATGAAACTGTGCTGTCAGGGCCCTTGATGGCCACTACCGCATCCTTAGCCCGCTCCATGGGTATGAAGGCATAATCTTTCAGATGTCATATTCATAACCAGAATGTACCCCTCAAACTTGGCCTGAAGCTCTTTGCTGGTACAAGTGGGACTGATGTTGCTCACATGCAACTTAGTGGGGATTTTGCTCTTACTGTTGCTGGCTTCCACATTGAGATTCACCCTGTGCAGCTTGTAATGGTGCAGGTTGCATATAGCATCCTCTGTTGCTTCCTTGTCCTCTATGTGCAGAAAGCTGCAGTTCTTAATGATGTCACATTCCAGCAGCTTCCTGTACTGTTTGAAAAGCGTGCAGTCTCCTGCTCTGTAGCCTCCCGGGGCAGGTTTCCTGTGAACAGCTTCACCATCTCAACACTGCCCACTGGGAAATCAGCAGGAACTTTTCCTTGCAGTACAGATGCTTCTGACCGCAAATGCCAAGATTTTGATGCAGGCTTCCAGGAGTCTGGGGACTTGAGGGTAAACCACCCATTGTGGGTCCTTGGCTTTGTGCAGGACAGAATTCAGATGAAAGCCAGCATAGAGTTTAAAGTGAAAGTGAGTTTATTTGTGAAGTGGTAAGACAAGGGAGTAGGCTTCTCTACAGACAGAGCCCCCTTTAGCAGAATTTGCTTCCTTAATTGAGATTCATTAATGGGGTGGTAGGGTATTCAATATAGGGGAGGAATATTTGAGATCTTCCCAAGAAAGGGGTGGAGATTTCTCAGAGGAGCTCGGTTGGCGATTTTGTATTCTTTTGTGGGCCTTCCTTTTCCATCACTGCAGTACGGGATGTGTCATTTAGCATGTTAATGTATTGCAATGAACTATAATGAGGCTAGGGGCTATCTAGTCACCATGTTGAATTGAGATGGTTTCTGCTGGTTTTAAGCCATAAATCTGGTGGGGGGGGGGTGGTCTTACTTCCTGTTGACAGTTCTTGTACCTTTTATCAATTGTTGCCGCATACCCTATTTCAATTTCATTCTTTTCTGTGTCTGAATAATGTTACATTGTGTGTGTGTGTGTGTGTGTATACACATATACGTACCACATCTTCTTTATTCATTCATCTGTCAGTGGTTACCTAGGTTGTTTCCATATCATGGCTACTGTAAATAATGCTTCAATGAACATAGGGGTACATACATCTTTTTAAACGCATGTTTTTGTTTTCTTTGAATAAATGCCCAAAGCTGAAATTGCTGAATTGTATGGTAGTTCTATTTTAAATTTTTTGCAGAACCTCATACTGCTTTCCATAGTGGCTGCACCAATTTATAATCTCAACAGCAGTTCACAAGGGTTTCCTTTTGTCCACATCTTTATCAACTCTCATTTCTTGCAAAGGTTCTAAATTTTAAATTAAAAGTTAAGCCAATGTTTCCAAGTATTTTTTAGCTTTCTAATTAAATGAGATAAAGGACAAGAACATACCTATCACTGTATTGAGCAGGAACTTGGTAGTTTTTTATGTTTTTAAACTGGTGTTACTATTGAAAGAAGACTTACTAAGAAATGATTTTATCTTTGGGTTACTATTAATATGACTGAAAGTAATTTTAAAATATATTTTGTAATTCCTGAAATGTTTCTTATTTTGTAAAAAAAAATCTGATATTATCACACAAAAGTCCATTAGTAATTTTCCCTTACAGAATTTAGGAGGTGAGGTGGGAGGGCAGGTAGGGAGGCGGAAGGACTGCTTTCTGGTGGATGAGCATTTAGCAAACTCAGAAAACATGATAAAGGCATGTTTTTGCTATGTATGTAAATGTTAGTATTAAGAAAATTTTGCACTCAAAAACCTAGATAATTCCCATTAGAATAAAGCTGTTCTTGGTTTAGGAATTTGACATTTTGTGACCATAGTGATCATTTATGGAAAGTGACTGTTCTTACTAGTGACAATGTCAACTAGAAGCTTAGGAAAGAGTAAGGATCTGAGTGTATCACTAGCAACCAAAAGTTTGTAATTGTGGTTTATATTAACCTGTTTAAACTTTACTTAATAATGAAAAAGAATGCAGATATCTTTAACTCCCCTTGTAATTTCCTAGTTTTTGTTTTTCATATACCTCTGCTTCTCTATTGAGTTGATCTTGTTTTGTGATATGAGGGAGTTTGGTATTCGTAGCAGGGAAGGAGGGGAAAAACAGTAAAAGAAAATTAAAATAACCGTTTATGATTGGATTCAGTTATGGTAGTAATTTTCTTATCATTGCCTTGACTTTTTGCCTTGCTTTGTAGAAGTTTAATCATAATTTAAAAGTGCAGAAGTTGAAAGTTTTAATTATCTTTCCTTGAAAATGGGCATATTACATTTGGTAAAATGTTTCATACTTCAATCTGCAGTGTGAGACATGAGATTTTAATTATGTCTTTTGATAGTTTTGGCTTACCAAATTGCTTTCTTGGATAAAAATCTTTTTGAGGGGAAAGACAAAAACTCACCAGATGGGAACATTTTTTCCAAGGGTAAGGTGGTAGTTCAGATACAAGATAAAGACTTCAAACCACCTTAGCAGAAGTCTCTTTTAAAAAGAAAAAGAAAGGCAGGAGAATGAAAAAGAAACTTCCCTTCTTTTGTTGTGTCTCATTTCCTCCAACCCCACCCTGTTCCTTGCCCTGCTTAAAACTGTCTGGAGTTGGCAGTAAATGTCTTGCTGTTGAAGCATTGGCCTTAGGTTTTATATGATGGAAGGTTGTGGCAGTCAGAGAAGAAGGTCTTTATTGTGTTTTCAAAGTGGCTTTTTAATGACTTGTAATTCCAGCACATGCAAGAGCTGTAAAGTCTGTAAGTATGGTGAGTGAGCAGCTGGAGAGGCCATTTATTAAAGGGCTGCCCTGGCTCTCCAAGGGGGGCTCTCATTCTGGAACTCCTGTTCTTTGTATTTTATAACTGGAGGTAAAAATACCTGAAGAGTTGCAATTCTTTCTCTGGTAGATTCACCGCAGCGTAGAACATTAAGTAAAACAATTGGAAGAAAGTTACCTTTGTTGGGTTCATGGAGAAATTTCATCTGATCTTGTTGTTTTTTGTGGGTTTTTTGTTAGATATAATCAGAAGAAGGTGGTGAGGTCAAGCCAATGAACTGTTCCTTTATTCAGCCACATTTCTGGCTTATTTTAAAAAACAGATTTGAAGCAATTAAAAACATTTTTTTTAAACAGAGTTAGAAGATTTTTCTCTTCCTTGTTTGGGTACCATACTAAACCCAAATGTTTTCTTAGTTTTTATTTATTTTTTTATTAGGAACTCTTTTTTACTTTGAAAACATTTCAAACTTACAGAAAAATTGCAAGAGTAGTGTAGTGAAACTGCCACTTGGCCTTCACCTGGATCCTCCAATAATTAATGGTATGACATACAAACTTCCTTTTTTTCTCACTTTTTATTTTTTTAAATTTAATCCTTAATATATTTTTCCCTTTACCCTTTAGTCCCTTTATACCCCCAGGATGATGGCTAGTGGGTAGGGGGAGATTAGAGGGTGGAGGGACCAAGCAAGAAGGGAAAAGGACTCATGGCCATGCACGACAGTGTGATGATTGCTAGGGGGCAGGGGGCATAAGGGAAGTAAATAGTAATGGAAAAATACAATAGAGATTAAGTCAGTTTTTAAATTAAATAATTCCTTAGAAGCCTTAGCTGAGGGCCATGAATAGACAGGAAACTCTGTCATTGTAGAGTTGGTTATCATCAGTAATTGCCCAAACTTGGCATTTTGACTTGTTTGAATTGAATTGTTTCTCTCTCAGTAATTTCCATGAGCCTCCTTTAAGAGAGCTGCTTTGCTTATTCAATACATTATTATTTCTTAGTCTAGGCCACGTGATCTTTGTGTAATTGTACCATCTGCCATCTTTATACCCGAAGTCAAAGATGTGACTCAAAATGATTTTGCAATAGATTTACCATGCCATAGGGATACCTTACAGTTCCAGCTACACTTTCCTTCAGTGCTTTCTATGTGCTAGTCCTCATTCTAAGCACCTGATTTGGTTTAACTCCTTTAAGTCATGAAACTAAGGCTCCAAAGTTAAGAAACATGAGCATGGTTGCCATGTTTAAAGTGGTAGAGCCAGAATTTGATCCATGGTAGGGAATACCCTGAAGAGGAGTTTTGGGGTGAAGCAAATTTTATTTTCCCACGAATTCATCTTACAATTGCAGAAATGGCATCATGAAATTCGTGTCACTGCTGAGAAAGCCTTTGATATATTCTTGTGCCATTTGTGAATCATCTTACTCTGATCTACATATTGGTTTGGGTAGATCTAGGTTTTACCTAGAGCCTTCATTCAGGGGGTGATGAGTTTTCCTCATAAGTGGATTTGTTATCCACAGCTGCAATTGAGGGAAGAGCTGTGAAACATCCAGGAACCTCTAACTTCTCATTCATATTTGCTTAAAATAAAACAGACCTTCATGGATCTGGATTTCACATTGTTTTAATATGTCATCAACACAATTTCCCTGCTCCCAGAATTTTTCCCGCCTGGTTTTGCATGGGAATTTATGTTTAACAGAGCTGAGCTGCAATATCGAGCTTTCCCAGAAGGTGCCACCAAATAACAAATGGTGTCCTCCAGTTTGAAGATTCCTTCTTTTTGAATCTTCTATTTATATTTTGTAATTTCATTTTTTACTCTCTTTATGATATTCAAAATGTAGACTGTTCTCTCTCTGAATTAGGAGACAAGATAATGCAACAATATAGGTAGAGAGAGAGGATGGTTTTCTTTTGATGTCTGTGTAATTATTTAACGAAGTTTGAGAGATTGTTCTCAGTGGGTAACAATTTATGACTATAGACTTCCAAGGCAGTGTCAAGGTCCACAAAGAAAAATCACCCCTATGAGGCTTCTCTGGGTCACCAAAGGTGACTGCACAGTGAGATGTTCCCAGATAAAGTTGAAGATCCTTCTATTAGGCAGGAGAAAATGGAAAAGCATTTATTAAAGTGTTTGGAGACAATAGACTTTGCCTTTGAATTCAGAAAACGTAGAGGATGGAGATGGGGGTGGTGCTGAGGTAGACAGAAATATTTAGAATTGGTGACACAGAGGAAAGAATTGTCTTGCCTTTGTAAGTCATGGAAAGAAAATGTATGTATGAGGTCTTAAGATGGTACTTTAAATAAATAAATGAAATAATTACTAGAGTGTCCTGATTTGAGGCTTCAGTGTTTAGAATCATAGTATTGTGTTTTGAAAGTTGAATTGTTGACCCTTGCTTTATTTTGTGGTCCTTCTATTTTTTTAATATGATACATTCTCATTGTCATTTTGAGTAACTACTAATGTTTCCTTCTAAACATGTTTATTTTTAATATTCTTTGAATACTTTAATGATGTTCGATAACATTTGAAAATATTCATGCGATAGGTACTTCTATATATAAACACTGTATTAGGTGGTAGAGATGGTACAAAACTAGGCTGAGCTTTGAAAAAAGGAAGGCTTGAATCAGTGTAGATAAGGGCCAAGAGGACAGGAGAAGGGATTCTTGATCTGAGGAAATAACTTGAAAAAAAAGGACTGATGGCAAATTCAGGCAAGTTTGTACTGTCCTTACTGAAAATTAAGGGAGATCTTATACATGAAGCCCTTCAGTTAATTTATCAAATTGGTTTGTCAGGGATGAAGAAAGCCTTATTGAACTCTGCTCCACACTAGGATTGCCCTGGACCCTTTTACTCTCTGTCCTCTTATGTAATCCATTCAATGCATAAGATAGTTTTTGTCCCCATTGTACAGATGTGGAAGTGGCAGAGCCAGAATTTGAATCCAGGTAATGACCAGAGCCTGTGCTGTTTTATAGCACACCACCGATTAAACCTCCTTGAAGAGAAATCACATCAAATTAAAACCACTGTGGTACTGATTAAACCTTTTCAAGAAAAATCTAATTAGCAATACTAACTTTTCTCACCATCTGGCTTCCTCTGGTAATGGTGCCGCAGTTCAGTGAAAGGAGGAAAATAAGAAATAAGAATTAGCCCCGAAATTTGGATACTTGGCTATGAATTATAGTTGCAACAATATCACCTGGTGTGATGTCCAAAATGCTGATCATTTTCTAGTAAGCAGAACTGCCGAATGTATCAGAAAGCTGTAGTACTTCAGAGTCTGTCCAAGGGCACTTGTTCACCAGTGTACTGTCTTATTAGAGTGTTTCATACCTCATACTAGGGGCAAAGACATGGCCAGAGTTATTGGAAGAACTCCCCTTATGTAAAGGTTGTCCTCATGAAGGCTATAAGGAACATAGGGTTCCCTTTTCCTGGCACCTAGCCATTCCTGGCTAATAAATTATCTTCCTGAGCCTAGTAGGGATGGATGGTCTAGGCTCTAAGCCACAGTCTGAGAATGTGAATCAAAAGACTAGACAGGTTCAGTTTACTGATGATGAACTGTAAAATGTGGATTTTAATTCTAATGATGAGGTTACAGATGTGGACTACTACTCAGGTATTTGTTCAAGAATTATATCACAGACAAACACCATTCGTCTAGTAATTGTGTTCTGTGAAAACGTGGTATTGGTAGGTGTTCTTGTAAAGATCGAGAGACAAAGCTGCTGTTCAGTAATTTAGTGATTTATAATCCATGGCCACAGTATATGTGTGTGTGTGTGTGTGTGTGTGTGCGCGCGCGTTTATTTATTTATTTTTTATTCCTGCAACATGTTTCTAAAATGTCATTTTCCATTTGACCTAACCTTACATCAAACTGGTAATGAAAGCAGAATCTTGCTGAAAGTTTAAAATGTTTGTGTCTGACAAATCCTACTTAAAGGTGACCTGATATATTTTCAGTAGTATAAAGTGCTCACTTTTTCTTTCTCATTATTTTCCAGTTTTGTTTTAATTAAAGGCAAACATCATACTTGTTGCTGATCTTGTGATGGGGCATTTGGAGTGCTAGCTTATCTGATAATCTTAGGTCAGAGTCTCTCTTCTCTTGCATATCAAGCGTGCCTTCATTGTCCAACAACACGTCCCATGGCTTGTAAAGATAAGCCGCACATCTTCCTCCTTGTTTTGTGTAATACAACCAGCGAGTCTCATTGCTTACTCCTCCAAAACCAAGGTTTGAAGGAAACAGGTGATGTCTCCCATGCTGCCCATCTCCTTATCCTCATTGTATGAATAATTGTTGTCTCACTTCATCTTTAGAAAACCTTAAAGATTTAAGACAAAGTTTAGAAATGGTGAACAACTATCTTTAGTACAGCATTTACTTCATGATTGAGAAACTCATGCAATTTTTAAAGCAGAAAGAGTTCAGAAACTTCCTCTAACAACTTGCATTTTGTAGAGGAGAGCTTGAGGCCAAATTTTACAACTTGTCCAAGATCATGAAGCTCTCATTCCCTGTTCCCCAAAAAGGCCCTAGGATGCAGGTTGCCAACTGAGGTGCCACGATTGTTTCCAATCCTTCATATTCCCTTATGTCTTCCCCAAACTCTTTGCCACTTGAACATTTTAAAGTGGCTCCTAATAAGTCGTTTATATCCGTTAGACATAAGACTGGTGTCGCCTCTGGGCCCCACCTCTTAGTCTGTGCTGCTTTGTTGAATAAATGAATGTTACATTCCATCTCCTCAGCAGAATTGTACCTGAAAGCCTCATGTCATATCCAAGGTGAGGGTAGGGTGTAAGTCTCGGTGGATAGTACAGAGATTAATTGGCAAAAATTTTGATAGACTTGGTTCCTGGTCCTTGATTGTCTCTGGGAAATTACCAAGCAGAATAATCATGGCTATATATATTTAGGGGAGGGATCATTATGCAAAACAGAAAATGATACATTTAGGTATCTGGGGAATCAAAAGTCTTAATATTGCTTAACAATAAAAACATGGAAAGGACTTATAAAACCTACAATATAAATGAAACCTTCCTTAGATAAACTGATATTCTTAACAGATGAAACCTGAATTCTTCTCCCTCTTACGCTTCAGTATGTTCAGTATCCGCCTCTGTGTCCTGAGTTGTTCCCCTGAGTCTCTCTACATATGTACCAAGATGACCTTCACACCACACAGCCAGCTGCTCACACATATACCCACCTCCAACTTTTCAGTTAACCCTCATGCTCTTCAGATGCTAGTTTCCTCATTTTCTTTCCCTCCACTCACAGACATCTCAAAAGCTCCCTTATTCCTCAACCCACTGTGGTCTGGCTTTTTGCTCTTGGAAACTGTTCTTAAAACTATCACTGGAAAAGGTCACCAGTGCCTTCCAGATTCTAAATGTAGAAATCATTTTCTGAGCACTTGGTTTTACCTTTCTGGCACCTTTAGTTTGTTTTTGTGTTCTGTGTCTTGGCTCTGTTATACCTACCCTGACGTCTTTAAGTGCTCTCTGTCAGTCCCCTTTGCCAGCTGGTCCTTTTCCACCACCTGTATGCTGGCATCAGTAGTCTCCTTTTCTATTATATAATCTTCTTGAGGACAATCACCTATTACCTGTCTCTTGTCTCTTCTTTTTCCCAGGTCCTTTTCCATATACCTATACAAAATACAAATTATGGAAGGAAATGTGCAAAGAATATTAAACAACTAGATAAATTGTGTTATGGGTCACTTTCAAAATATTATCTTGAATGTAGCCATATTTATAAAGCATTTTATTATTACAAAACCTCAGATACCAGATGGACTAAACACTAAATTCTCTCTAGCCTTGCTTTTTGTCTTTTTGTAATCTCTTATTATGTAGAATTTCAAATATACACAAAATATGCAGAATAGTATAATGAATTCCCCAATTTTCTCATCACTCAGTTTTCAGTTATTATTTTTCTTAATAAAGAGGGCTTCATTTTATTTAATTTATTTTTTTAATCCTCACCTGAGGGCATGCTTATTGATTCTAGAGAGAGGGGAAGGGAAGGAGAGTATGAGGGAGACAAACTTCGATGTGAGAGACACATCGATCGGTTGCCTCTCCCATGAGCCACAGGACAAAACCCACAACCCAAGCATGCATCCCGATCGAGAATTGACCCACAGCCTTTTAGTTCATGGGATGATGCTCCAGCCAACTGAGCCACACCAGCCAGGGCTCAACAGTTATTACTGATGGCCAACCTTGTCTCAACTGTAGCACCATCTACTCTTCCCCCAATATAATTTTCAATATAATACAAGGTGTCTTATTATTCACACCTAGATACCTCAATGTGAATAAAAGATATGGGCTTTTTAAAAACAGAACTGAAGAATCATCGTATCTGCACAAATTAATAATTCTTAATGTCAAATTTCTCGACAAATTTCCAGTAGAATCAAAATGTCATAAATTTTCTTTTTGTTTTTACAGTTTGAATCAGGATCTAAATTAGGTCCATATCTTGCTGTTTATAAAATTATCTTTCAGATTTGTGATATATAAGTTCTCCTTCATCTTTCGTTTTTCACATTAAAGTCTGAAGAAAAAAAATTAGTTGTCATATAATTCTCAGTTTGAATTTTGCTGATAGTATCTTTGTGGTGTATTTTCTATAAATTAGAGGCATGGCCAGATTAAAGTTTTGGTTTGGGGCAAGACAGTTTTATGGGTAGAGTTGTGTTCTTCCATCAGGAGGCCTGTGAGATGAGGTTATTCTCTTTGTGTGTGTGTGTGTGTGTGTGTGAGAGAGAGAGAGAGAGAGAGACAGAGGTTAGCTCTCGCTGATGGCTCTATGTATGAATCATTAGGGGTTGTGGATTGGTGGTATTTTCATTTCATCATTTTTTCTTCATTTATCAGCCAGATTTCACCAATGAAGAGAAAATCTTTCTCTGTCTTTTGTGTAACTAAAGAAATAATACCAATTCTAAAGGAAAAATAAAACATGGTGCATGATTCTCCCTCAGTACCCCCTCTTCCCTTTTTTTTTTTACCAGTTTTCAGAAGAACAGATTTTGTTCCCTAACCTCCTTCAACAATGACCAATGTTTTATTAAAGCATGTTTTAAGACTTCTTTAATCTGACCTTTCCCCTCTCCCTCTTTCTTAACTCTCCCTATACTTTAGTGATCCTAAAATCTTAGCAGTCTTTGGTTCCTTGATCATTCTATGCTGCTATTTCAGTAGTGAAATGACCTTGGTCCTTAATGACCTGGTTAAGGGGTCACCTTTTCTTTGAAGCTTTTCTATATAATCTGCCCTACCTAAATTAACTCCTGCCCCTCCTTTGTGCTCCCTCCATTAACAATGCATGTATACTTTGATTATAGTTGTTATTCTCTCATATTAAAGTGTTTTTCTCCTAATCAGTGGGATATATTTCAGGGCAGATATGGTCTCTTCATTGTCTGATTTCTCAGCTTTTTACACTATGGCTGGCACTTAATTGGTGCTCAACAAATGTTTAAATAATGCAAAGATTTTTTTATATATATACAAAAATATATATGTCTATAAAATACACACATATATATGTATATGTATGTACTTATGCATTTCTAGTTAAGACTCCTCTTAAGTGATTTAGGTATTTATAGTTGAGAAGTTTCTGTATCCTGAGGAGTCTCAACTGTAAATATATCTAAATGAGCTAGCAATGTGATTTCTGGCCCGTCACCTGAAGTAGACAGGCCGCAAGGAATGGGAGAACTCACCATATAAATAAGACAAGTCTTGGTCCTCTCAGAGGCACATTGTTCAGGGTATAGGCCACCCGTGTACAGATAACTTCACAGAACAAGATTCTGGGATAAATTGGCAGCCAAAGTAAGCAAGTTATATGCATTGGATTGCACTTTACCTACCTTTGTAGCCCTTGTTTTTGTGTTAGACTACATAAGCTAGCCAAGAAGTGTGGAGCTATCAGACACTCCCACAAAGCTACCTGAGGTTTTTTTAAAAATCTTATTCTACCGTGTAGAATATTAAACCATAAAAATAACAAAGTGGAGGCAAGGACCACAAATTAATCTTTTATCGAGACAGCAGAGGGATGTGAGAGTCTAAAATCCAAACATTTGCTTCTGTATTTTAAAAAAGCAAATGGTTTTCAGAGAAATTTCAATAACAGGATGTTGAAGTGAAAGAATTATCTGCCTATTTCCTATAGAGACTGTGCAGTGGCGTGATAACATTAAAGCTATACGACCACCTTGTTTTTGCTGTCTGTGATTGTGAAATATGATTATATTTCCTCTAATGTTTATATGTGTTCTTGAAATTATTGGAACTGGTAAAATACCACTTGTGTATTGTAAAAAAGGAACTATTTTTCCCTCTTCTGTTTCCTTGGGTTGCATAATTATCATAACAGATTAGCTTCCAATTAAAAACCTTAATTTGGTTGTTAAAATATTTATTAAATCATCGCATTTGAGTATCTGCAACCATGTAGTAATGTTTATTGTATATGTGGAAGAATGAATGAAAAAAGTTTTTAACCACAAGGAGCTAGCATTATTTTTAAAAAAAGTTGTACTGAACACTAACACACTGAGAGAAACAAGATGTGAAGGATACAGTTAGTTCTCCTAAAGAACTATGATATTAGTCAGTTTTCAAATACATACTTAATTATACTCAAATGTATATTGAATTATCCTAATTGGAGGCTGCTAGCATTTCTAAGGGTGATTTTTAAAGAATCATGATTACATTCTAAGCCTAAAATTATAACTAAGATAATTTATCACTATGGGAGGTTGAATCTATTAGGAGAAAAAATGAACTGAAGAAAGCAGCCATCATTTTGGAAAAAATATTACTGTAACTATCTTATCTTAAGAAAAGATAACACTCCAGCACATGTGCTTTGAAACTTTATTAAAGTAGCTTAAAACTTATAAATTGATGGATTCCCTCCTGTCTTCAGTTCTGGGGATTCCCTAAGTTGGAAATTACATGCTGGTGGGTCCTGAACAGCTGCCCTTCTACCCAACCCTTGTGAGCCCCTGCATAGGCTACATCCAGAGAAGCTCAACTGATCGGCCTGTGCTGGTAACTGCTCTCCATTCCCCTATAAAACACATTCACTGTGCCCACCTCTGGTGGGTGCTCTCATCCTGTGCACTTCTGCTCCCACAGGTTGAATAGTACACTCATTATGAACTCAATATAGTTGTTCCAAAACGTATGTCAGTGCTCCTTGTAATCACATTAATTAATTGGTTCTGTGAAAGCTAAGTTGCAACCTGAAGGGGAATCCCTGGAAAAAATTATTCCTCAAATTAGGTGTGAAACCCTAAGAGGAAAAATCATAAGAACCTAGAATGACACAGCATTCTAATAGCTTTGCAAGTCTCTGGCTTCTTGCTTATAGATGGTGATTATAGATAATGCATTGAATGAAGTTTATATAAAAGGCTTTTAGACTACACTCAAAAAGAAGACTCCTAGATCCTACATCAAAAGATTGGTTGATTAATGTATGTTTATAAACTTTAGAGTAAAATATCCAAGGGTGTGTATGTGTGTGTGTGTGTGTGTGTGTGTGTGTGTTTTCTTTCCCCTCGTTCTAGCATCTTCCACCTGACATACGCTCACTAGCCAAAACTCTTGACTGCTCCTCACCCATAATTCTGGTGCTATTTCCCCTTGATCCCTGAATTAGAATGAGCCTTACTTCGACAACAGTTCTCTCTCCTTTCTTCCATTATCCCATTGTATCGATGACAATCTTGTTCATGTCTCACCTCTTGCAGTGTTTTCTAAATGAGTTTATAAGTTCAGTCAGCTTTGGCACCACCCACACCCACCAACATTTCTCTTTAGCAGCATGCTCATGGAAATGTATTCTGGACACAGAAATCTGCATGTAATCCTAGTGTGTTGAACCAAGGAAAGCATATCATTTATATTTTGGTGTGGAACACAGACCATGCAATTGTATTTATTTTATTTTATTTTTGACAACTGATAGTCAATTTATTGAAAAGATCGCTTAAGGCATCTGCAATGGTGACTTCAACCTCAACTCCTGGCTCAATACTGATGGAAGTAATCTGCTGAACAATCTCAGAGGGGCTGTGCAAGTCAATGAGTCACTTGTGGATCCTTGTCTGAAATCAATGCCAAGTCTTAGAACCCTCCCCGCAGGGAGTTTTTCTTGTAGTGATTCTCAGAGTCTTGGTAGGCACCCAAACTGGTCCTTTCACTTTGAGATTCTTTTTCTTTGTGTGCCTGATCAAGTCAGCACACACCTTCTTCAAAGACTTTACCTTCCGGCTGGTTAGAATAATTCTAATTGGGTGAATCACCACCCCTGGTTCCAGGGGTGTCTATCCGGTATCTTTAAAAGCCATTGCAGTGGCGTGTCTTCCTGACTGACTTGTTCCCCGGCAAGAGCGAACATCGGTGAGCCGGGAGAATAAGCAGGGAGAACAGGGGTCAGCTGCAGCTGCAACTGCGACTTCCTCAAAAAGAGAATGTAATTTTATAAACCAAGTGAAAAGGTGTCCCAGAAAGAATCTTGAGACATGGGGAAAAGCTCCAGGTCTGACAGTTGTACTGACTTTGTGATCTGGGACAAAATAGTTAACCTCTTTGAGTCTTGATTTTATAATCTGTGAGATGTGAATAATATCTCCTAAAACTTCGTGACTCAGATGAGTAGCAAACAGTACCTGACACGGTTAGTAAATGCTAGTAAAATCTGAATATTTTTAAACTACTTCCCCCACACCCATTTTATTTTATTTATTTTAATTTTTTAAAAGATTTCATTTATTTATATTTAGAGAGACAGGAAGGGAGGGAGAAAGGGAGAGACACATCGCTTTGTTGCCTCTCTCACACCGCGAACTGTAGACCTGGCCCTCAACCCAGGTATGTCCCCTCACCTAGAGTTGAGTCGAACCAGCGACCTTTCAGTTTGCAGGTGAGCTCTCAGTCTGCTGAGTCACACCAGCCGGGGCAAAACACACACACACACACACACACACACACACACACACTCTTTTTGAGAAAATGGGGATCCTAATAATGCTCACCTCAGATTGTTAAGATTATACATGTAAAGGACTTTCCAAATTTTAAAATACTGCTCAAAAGATGTTAAAGTGATCACTTTATCTAAAAACAAAGTACTTAAAACACAGTCTATAGTAAGCATTTACCCTTCCTAGTTGATAGATTTTATTCTGCTTCCATGTGAAATTGCCATTGTGGATGTTTTGTGGATATGTTAATTAACTTTTGCCCAGTATGCTTCATCTTGTCTCGTGGTTAGGACTGTGGATTTGGAAGGTGAGGACTCTGTTTTCTCAGACAACAAGCCTATGTGTGACCTGACCAACAGGTCAGAAGATTCTGAAGTATAGTTAGTGGTTTTTCTAAACAGGCATACTTGTTTTATCGTGCTCATGTTATTGCACTTCATAGATGTTGCCTTTTTTACAAATTAAAGGCAAGAAAGACCCTCCACCAGTGAAAAGATTATGACTTCCTTTTTCGTAATATTCACTTCATTATGGTGGTCTGGAACTGAACTCGCAGCATCGCTGAGGCCTGCTTATACTTGGTTTACCTGCTGCTCAGCGGCCACTACTTTTGATGGTGTAATAGTAGCCAGAAGCCTATAAAAATGCAGACCTGCCTAGCGTTTTTAAATCAGTCGAAGGACATGTAATGTACCACGCAGGGAAGATGTATTTTATTTCCATTGTGTGTGGTTATGAAGCATGTCAGTAAGTCAAAGGAAAAGATTTTAATTGTTACAGAGGACATTTAAAAGGTGTTTAACCTAAATTTCTTCACTAAATGCCAAATTTTTCTTCAGGGGAGGAAAATGCCAAACTTTTTCTGGTTAGTTCATTACAGAATAGGGAGCACATAGCCAAAATCAAAAGGCACCACGGTTTTGCATTAGATTCATAGCTGCATGTTTTAACGTAGCTTTAAAAGGTACCCCATTAGTAGCTTTAAAAGCTACCCTTAAAACGCCACTTTAAATCTGGCATCAGACCTATTAATTTGACTATTATGAATATGTAGGAATATTTTTGAAAACTCCCGTGGTCTTGTAAAGCCTCTAGGCTCTTATTAGCAGAAAAATCGTGCCTTCTGCTAGGGCAGGGAGCCAGGATAAGATCCTTAAGTAGATAACACTTAGCATTTGAAAAAATGATAATGGAAGAAGTCCACATGGAGCTTTCGCATTGTTATCCATTTGAAATACCCACTGTGGTGTTGGAGTCCAAGCGAGAAGATTAAGCAGATGTCAGGTTTGTTTCGGCAGGATTCACTGCTTAACCACCTTCCCTCCAAAATGTTTTATGCCCAGCATCCTGGGAAGGGTATTGACTAATTCATTTGATCCATCTGCTGCTTTGGGAGACACTCTGGGTTGGTTTCTCCAACTATTAGCTTCACAGGTGGTGACAAGTGAACTTGGGGAGATTATTGCCTTTCATAACTCTTGCAGGACCTTTCTTTTGCCTGCCCTTCTCTCACATGGGTCACTTTGGACTGCAGCCCCCAACCTGGAAAAAAATTAGGACACAGCTTATTATTTTTTTAAGAGGCCCATTAAAAAAAAAAGATCGGAATAAGCTAAGACTTTGTCTCTACTTTTCTCTTTTGCCTCCAAACTCTCTACCTAACATTTTATCCTTTTTTTTTTTACCTTTTTCTGAGGAAGAAATTAAAAGTACTTACCATGTTTATTACAAGTATATTTTAGTGCTAATGTCTAACACTTTGTGAATAATGGTAACCCCCAGCCAAAGTGTTATCTCACAGTGGTAGAGGAAAGTTAGAACTAGTTGGGTATTCTGAGTAGAGTAGTTCTTTCTTCCAGGTGGTAGAGTTATATACCCAGACATGGAGATGGCATCCTCTTTGTGGACCCCAAATTTGCCTATTAGGGGTATTGAGTTAAATTATTTCTCTCAGAGCCAGGTCACCAGTACACTCAGTGTCTAGGTAGGAGGAAGCATAGCTGGTTTCTTTAAAATTGCCCACCATCCTCTTGTTTTGCACAGCTGGCATCTTATTTTGTGTTCAGGTTGGAAGAATTTCTGTCCCCCCACCCCCACCACTCCACAGGTGGCAGATACTTAAAATCTTGATATTAATTCTAGAAGAGAAACCTTCCCTCAACCCATTCCCCCTCTTTGGGGCGGGGGAGGTTGGTTCCCTCTGTTTGATCTCTCAGCTTGCATCCTGCAGCCTATATGGGACTGCAGTCTGTGCTGTGTTGTACTGGTGAAAATTCCACAAACTGTGTATGAGTTGTTTTCCTCATCTGGAAAGAAGAGGGATGAGGGCAGTGCATGATTTGATGGAGTCGTTATCAAGGAAAATTAAAGTGACTATAAATCTTTTTTAGATGTGAAACTTTGCAGGAATGATAACTCTTATTAATCAACGATGAAACTCTTTCAAGTAAAGCACCAGATAATCAGAAATCAATTTATTGTATGTTTAAGCATTGGCAATGTTAGTTATAAGTATATCTCAGATTTGGGTTGGCACTTTTGCCTGTTACTCTAATTTTCTGTGGTTTTAAAATATACTGACCTATTCCTATTCAGTGATTAATACTCAGCATTATTTTTGTCATGTAATTAAGTAGTTATTTCAAGCCTACTGTTAGCATAAAAAGGGGGCACTGCACGTATTTATAGTCTTTGGCCTGTCCATACATACTCAGTATAGTTTTCTTTTTTTTTTCTTTATTTTTTAAAACAGTTTTTTAAAAATTTTTCTGTTCATTGATTTTTAGAGGAAAGGAGAGAGGGGGAGGGAAAGAGGGAAGGAGAGGCAGAGAGGGAGAGAGAAGAGAGAAAAACAGCGTTGTTCTACTTGTTTATGCATTCATTGGTTGATTCTTGTCTGTGCCCTGACCAGGGATTGAACCTGCAACCTTGGCATATTGAGACAATGCTCTAACCAACTGAGCTACAGGGCCAGGGTTCAGTATAGTTTTCTAAAAGCAACTTTATTGAGATACAATTTACACACCTACAATTCACTCATTTAAAGTGTATCGTTCAGTGGTTTTTAGTATATTCACAGAGTTGTACAGACATTACCACAATCAATTTTAGAATATTTTCATTGCCTTTAAAAGAAACCTCATACCCTTTAGTTATCATCTTTCAATGACATCTTCTGTAGTCCCAACTATCCACTAATCTACTTTCTGTGTCTATAGATTTGCCTGTTCTGGACAATTCATATTAATGGAATCACATAATACAGTATCTTTTGTGACAGGCTTCTTTAACTTGCTATTTTCAAGGCTCATCAGTTTTGTAGCATGTACCAGAACTCCATTTCATTTTATGGCTGAATAATATTTTATTGTATGGATATACCACATTTTGCATATCTCTGCAGTTGATGGAGATTTGGATTTCTTTCACTTTCTGGTATTGTGAATAATCCTGGTTTCACATAATGTGTTACAGATGGAACATTGCTTTCTGATCCTGTAGCAGCATTCAGTCCCCGACATTCTTGTTGATACAAATTTTCTAATTTTTCTGAGCATCTTGAGAAAGTTTAGAGAATTTTGATAGAAGTTGTGGGAGGGGGTTTATTTTTCTCCAACTAAGACAATCATCTAGGTATCCTCAGTACAAAAAACAAGGGAAACATGTGCTACCACCCATGTCTTTAATGTTGGTGGGGATAACTCTCGTATAGTTACATAGCAATTTAGGAAAGTATGGAAATTTTTTAAATTTGAAGTTTGTTTTTAATAATTTTCTTAGCATTGCTCTTCAATGGGAGCTTCTTTGGGGAAAAACATCTTTCTTTAGAAATGGACAAATTCTACCGTCTTCTTTATCAATGTTTGATTTTACTTTTTAGCTGACTATTCAGTTTGTTGTTTATTACAATAAGTATTCGAAAGAAGCAGTCACTTACAAATTTTCTAACTTATCCACACTTGGTCTACCTTTTTGTTTTGAGACTTACACGAGCATCAGTTTGGTTAAAAATACTAGTGTGGGAAATTTCTTCCAGGTGAGAAGTAAACATGGATTTTCATAAACCAATCCTATATTTCTGTTTACAGAACTTGAACTTCCAGATATCTAAAACTTAACTATTTTATTTTATTTTTCTATAATGTCATGTAATAGGAATTACACAGTGTATAGTCTTTTTAGACTTTGAGTTTCTTCACTTAGCAATATTCATTAAGGTTCCTACATATGTTTTGTGGATGATAACTCATTTCCTTTTGTTGCTGAGTAATATTCTATTGTATAGATATACCATAATTTATCCATCAGCCCAATGTAAGACATTTGATAGCTTCTAGTTTTTGTTGCTGATGAATAAATCTCCTATAAACACTCACATTCAGATTTTTTTATGGACATAAGTTTACAAATCAACTGGGTAAATACCTAGGAGAATGATGGCTGGGCTGTATGGTGAGACTGGAGTAAGTTTTACTGTAAACTACCAAACTGTATTCCAAAATGGCTGTACTGTTTTCCTTTTCTTCCATCAGTGGATGAGGGTTCTTGTTACTCCATATCCTTGTCAGTATTTAGCATTGTCAGTTTTAAAATTTTTTAGCCATTTTAATATGCAATAGTATCTGTTGTTGTTTTAATGTGTTAATCTGCTTTAACTTGAAATTCCTGATGTAAAATGATGTTGAGCATCTTGTCATATGCTTATTTGCTATCTGTATATCTTCTTTGGTGAGGAATCTACTCAGATTTTCTTTCGTTTTGAAAAAAACCCATCCCACTCACTATTTATTCCCAGAATCTAGAACAATGTCTGACATGTAGAAAGTCTTTATCCAATACATACATGTTGAGTAAAGCATCATGGTTATATAAATTATGCAACTGTTAAAATGATAAATTAGGTTAAAAACAAGAAATGATATGGGAGTATTTTCATCATGTATATACAAATGTGTATGTGTGTTGGGTCATCACAGTGCACACTTTGAATACCTTACAATTTTATTTGTCAATTATACTTTAGTAAAGTCAACAAAATGGGGAAAAAAATATATAGAACTTCCTTTGCACCCTAGAACCTCCCATCGCTTTCTCCCAGTCATTACCCCTTATTTCCAAAGGTAACCACTACCCTGAACATACACTGGTTTTGCCTGTTCTTAAGTTTTATACAAATGGAATCTTATACAATGTAGTTGTTTGTATATGGTTTTTTACACTCTATGTTCATGGGTTTCATGTAAGTTATTATGTCTGTCCAAGTCTTGCCTAATTTATTGTTGTTTTTTTAAATTTTGTCATTATTTTTGTCCTTTTAGTCATATTTATATGCATTAAGTATACAGGGTCCTGTGTTTTTGTTTCCAAAAATGTACTATTATTGTATATTTGTATAATACGCACACACACACACACACACACACACAGAGTTAATGAGTTGCTCTTCCTAAATGAGTGACCTTTGGATAGGCTTTCTGTAAGGGTTTACAGTGGCTTTGGAATTTTGTTTGTAACTTTTTTCCAACTGCCTTTTTAAAGATGTTGATATGTTAGAGGAACTAGCTGTTTATGTAGTAGAGAGTAGTTATTTTATTGATGAGACTTTTATTTGTACACACTCACAAATATAATTGGCATGGAAACTCACTCTTCAGGGTAATACATCACAGTTATGTCTTCCACAGTAACTCTGAGAAACTTGGACAACAAGGTCAGAAGCTCTTTCACAGGGGAAAACTGTTTAGTTACCATAGGACAGATGTCTAAAAGGAACTGAAAACCACATAGCTAGTGAATGAGGTCATTAAGCTTTTTTTTCTCATTTAATTTACCATATTATTTATCCTTTAAAAAAAGAAATTAAAGTATATTGTATGTATAATAGACCAAGATAAATAACATGATAAATGAGAAAAATTTGGCTTGATCCATTAATAACCATGAAGTTGTACTAAGTATCACTAGGGTGGGGATTGGCTAACTGTAGCTCTTAGACCAAATCTGGTGTTCTGCTGCCTTTTGTAAATAAAGTTTTATTGGAACACAGCCATGCCCATTTTTACATATTGTCTGTGGCTGTTTTTACACTAAATGTCAAAACTGAGTAGCTGTATAGCCTGTGAAGTCTAAACTTACTGTGGGGCCTTTGCAGTAAAAGGTTTCCAACTCCTACTATAGAAGTTCTAAAGTAATCTTACTTTCTGTCCTCACCCTCATCTTTATCTAGAGGTGTTCAACCTTTTGGTGTCTCTGGGCCACACTGGAAGAACAGTTGTCTTGGGCCACACATTAAATACACAAACACTAATGAAAACTGATGAGCAATAAAAAGGTTTTAGGTAAGTTTACAATTTTGTGTTGGGCCGCACTCGTAGACATCCTGGGCCGCATGTGGCCTGCAGGCTGTGGGTTGGACACCCATGATAGTGGGATTGTGGGGGAAAGTGGCTAATAATAGAGGTAGTCAAATAACTCATACACAAAGCAAAAAAAAAAAATAGAATAGTAGAATTATCAGTGATAAAAAGCATATATAGGGCATCTTACTATATTTAGACCATTAGAAGCAGAATTTGTATGGTGGGGAGTAATGGCTATTAGGATATAACAGCGCTCGTTATCATAAAATTCATTATCTAGGTTCTGTTCAGAACTGTTTGGAATTTTATATATATCCAGAAAATACCATGGCTGTTATCGTAGGAGCAGAGTGGCCAATATTTATAGCCATAAAGAGCAGTTGACATTTCTTGCTGGAAGTTCTCTGAAGTCTGGAATATTCGATGTGGTCATATATTTCTTTGGTGTATCATTCAAGCACATTTTTAAGAATAGAGCTTGGGGCTTCCATGGAATGGGGTCTGTCACCTCCAGTGATGTCTATGGCAGCTGGAAGCTTCTATTAATAGGCTTTGTCCACTCCTGCAAGCTTCATTACTCCAGTGATTGGGCCTCTAAACAAATCTTGATGACAGGAACCGGATCAAGTCCTTCTTGTTCTTTCTTTAGCAAAGCTATAGCTAAGAAAAAGGAAAGCACAAAACAAATTTCAGAGGCTAACTGGTAAGACTTACTGGCTTCCGAAGCAGTAGACTTGGGACTACTCACTAGAGAGGTGTTTGAATGATCCTTCTTCCCACACTTATTCTAACTGCAAACTTTCTTATTTTAAATAACATTATGTAAAGTGTGTGTCTCCACACAATGCTTTTTAGACTGTGTTCACCAAGTGGCATGCATCTGTACTTGTTCTGTATATGAAATGCATAAATGGCAATACTAACTGGAAGTTGGAATTTGGCTTCAACCCAAGGGACAGCAATGGTATTCTGCTGGCTATAGTGGAGAGACAGGCCAGATCACCGAAGAAAGAGATTCTAGTTTCCTCTAAAGTGCGTCTTTTCATCAGTACCAGAAGAGAGAACATCAAAATGTGTCTTGTCAGACCAAATGTCATTTCATGGTAATCTGAGAATTAGAACTTTATTGCGATGGAATGCTGTGCCAATTAGTGGTGCATGATTATATGAAATGCCTGTAGGTGACTTCTAAAGAAAATATTAGCCTAGACTAGTGGCTTTCAACCTGGGGTGATTTTGTCTTCTCTCCAGTGTTTCTTTGTCCCTGAGATATTTGTCAATGTCTGGAGACATTTTTAATTTTCATGATCTGGGCGTGTGTATGATGAGGGGCAAGGGTGCTACTTGTACTAGCATCCAGTGGGCAGAAGCCAGGAATGTGCTAAATATCCTACCATACACAGGATAGCCCTCACAACAAAGAATTATCCAGTCCAAAATGTCAGTAGTGTCAAGATTAAGAAATTGAATATTGAGTTCTTAGGTGAGATTTCAGCTTATTAGGGCAATTTATTAAGCCTTTCTGAATTCCTTTTGGAAAAGAAAAGGGAGTATTTCTTACTGCTTTAGGATGGTCTCAGTTGAGCCAAGAAACTAAATTTTGTTACTTTTGTTTATGTATTTCCAACATAGTTATGTAAACATTTTTGAAAAGTGAGAATGGTTGTATAAAGAAAAAGTAGAACACACAATCCCAGCACTCATTTGTACAGTTCTTTCAAGACTGGAAATACTATGGAACAGAATGGTTAGTCCATCAGAAAATCCTTGTTAGAGGAACCAACTGAAAGTGGAATTTTTCCTGGGCTTTCATCCTGCTTATATTATCTTTTCCAAGCCCTTTCTTCTTTCAAATAACACTGCCATCACACAAAGTTTAGGCCATTTTATCAGAAAGTGATTATTTAGACTATCAATATCTTAGCAGAATTCCCACCATCAGGAATTCTTATTGATAGTTAAGTAGAGTGAGGAAAATTTCTGTAAGATTGTTTTTAAAAATTTATTTTTGGTATGTATGTGTGAATAACCTAGAGATCTTCATTTAGTGCCTTCAATCATGGTAGGTTTCACTAATAAATAAAAAGTACTTTGCAACTTCCCAGTCTGATTCTAGATATTACATTTTTATTTTCTGGGTGAATTTTTAGTTGATAATGAAATCTAAAAAAGCAATGGAGAGGAAAAGACCAGATATTTCAGACCACCACACAATAGTATCCCTGAACTTCAAAAGCCCCAGGAGGGTGCAGCTGGGGAATGCTATATTTTCTGTCCTCTTGGTGAGCTAAATTTGGTTTGGCAGAGAATTTTTAGGAGTAAATAAGGCTCTGTGAGTAAAACTTTACAGTTTTAGCCAAAGAAAACAGACTGGAGATTTGATGACTCTCTTTGATTTATTAGTGCCATATGCAGGGCCTTTTGATCTTCAGGATTCAGTAAACCAAGGAATTGATATTTATCAGAACTCCATCATGTGGGAAGAAACCCTAATTTGCTTATAGTGTTGATACTAATATAATTATCCAATATCTGTATCTGACTGATGCTAATTGAGTTAGGTTATATTAAATTTTAATGATCAGTAGAAGCGAACATTAAAACAAGTTTTTGGATAACACTGACATTGGAAATAACCTTATTTCTCAATACATCAAATTTGCTTACTTCAGTACACATAGCAGGTTCTCCAATAATGTCATTTCTTTCAACATTGTTTTGTTAAAATGTTGATGAGATGCTGTAAAAACTTAACTCTTGTTTATATCAGTAAGCCTTTTGTAAAATCAGTTTTGTTATATGTCTTTTCTCTTAAAAGTGGCATAACCTGTTGACAGTGAGGACTTACAGTATAACAAAACCTCTTGCTAGGAGTGCAGAAACTGCATTGTAGTGATTGTGGTTGCAAAGAAAAAAAGGAAATAACATTGATGATACCACATGAGCAGATGTTATATAATAAACACTGCTTACAATCTTAATTTGTCAGACAACATAAAGGATTTTCAATTAAGTTTGAGGTTTCACCCCACTTCTAAATTCGTTTGTAATACTTTTATAAAGTAGTGAAAACCACAGGACAAATATTTCAGCCATAAAGCCATCAGAATCCATCTGTTCTTTGTCTTTTTACTACTAGAACAAGTTAACATATGACAGAAGTATATATGTCTGTAAAACTGAGATGAAATATCAAGAACAGTATAATGGTATTACTGTGTTCTTTCAATAGATCTTTTTCTTGAGACTTTTGGGGCTCACATTTTTTGCAGGAGGACAAGCTTCTGGGTCTCAATGAATGGGATGTCCTACATGAGTTTCACTTTCTTTTTTGTGAATTCTTTTCTTCTTTTTTTACTTTTTTTTTATTGTTCTTTAAGTACAGTTGTCTCCATTTTCCCCTCACCCCTGCCCCACCCATCTCCACCTTGATTCTTAATTTAAGGAGCGATTTGGCAAGAAGGTACAGGTTCTAGAAGCTCGCTGATTTTATGGCTTTCAAATTCTCATTGAGAATGTTCACTCAGAGATGTAGTTTACTAATAGACACTTACATCAGAGATCCCCAGAAAAGGGAATTTTTATTTAATGCAATTGAAACAGTGCCATATGTTAAGAAAAAAGCAGATTGGGCCTTGCTGTGGATAGCAGATAGAAAATCTACTTTTGGGGAAAGGGTAATGGTCTTTACTGCTGTAGAAGGAATTTTCTTCTCGGGATCTTTTTGTGCTATATTCTGGTTAAAGAAAAGAGGTCTCATGACTGGATTCACCCTTTCCAATGAACTCATCAGTGGAGATGAAGGGCTACACTGTGACTTGGCTTGCCTCATGTGTCAATACTTGGTAAATAAGCCTTCAGAAAAAAGGGTCAGGGAGATCACTGTTAATGCTGTTGAAATTGAGCAAGAATTCTGTACTTGATCAGGCAATTTGTACTTAGATAATCACTTGTTAATTCTCTTCTTTCTTGTCTGTTTGTATAAACGTCCCTTCTAGAATGTCTTATACATCAGGCATTAAACAAGGCTTTTGTCAGCTCCCTGCTCCAAGAGACGTTTGAGGGAAAATAAATTGTGAATCAGTCTAAAAGTGGTCACCTTATTTCTTGAAGTATCAAGTGTATTTTAGGGAAGACTGTCACAGATGGAGAGCTTAAAGAAGCAAAATGGACTCAGACCTGACTTTTCTTACATCATACTTGCACAGGTATTCTTATTGATAATAGTAGCTATTTAGTCATCAGTTATTCCATGCTCTGTCCTAAATGCTTTACTTGCATTTATCTACATTCTCATAGTAACTATATGAATTACTACTGGTATTAATTTCATTTTCCACTTGAGAGGTGAAGAAAGGTGGAGAGAGAATGTTGCTTGGCTAGTGTCACATGGGTACAAAGTTGTGGAATCAGGATTCAAACCAGACCTGGTGTTTCCAAAACCTGAGCCCCAAATCATTTTATTATTCCATTATTTCTACCTTTACCCTCCCATTGAATTTTCAAAGTATTTGACATTTAGCTTTGAGTACAAAATTCATGTCAAAATAGTTATATTTTAAAGTCTTTTTGCCATTTTTTATAACCTATCCCTCTATCATAGAACATTTGGCTTTCTGTGTCTCACTAACACATCTTAATATATATGAATTTTATTATGTACATAAATGTTTACTGGAAAATGTTTACTGAAATTGTCACTGGAGCCCCAGTAATGAATAGGAGCTTAAAGTCTGTGTCTTTAAACTCTGCCACTCATTATTTGCCCAAGAAAATGTGATCCTCTATAGTGACTTTACCCTGTTTATGGGATAATTGTGCTATTAATTAGAGGATGGGCAGGTCTTACAGTTAAAATACCCATGAGACAAACTGGTCCTGGAACATTTACATGGTCATTCCTTTACTGTGTGCTTCACAAAATCTGTAGGCTAGAGCAGGGAGTTTCTCAACTGACTTCGGCTGATAAGTCAGACTTACTTTAGGGAAATATTCTGGAATAATGAAGCAATGTGATTCAAGATCTGGGAGTCCTGGGAGAGAGCAAGTGTTTGACATCTGATCTCTGTAGCAGAATGCCTGCTTACCACACATACAGTTGTATCAGATGGAAGAAGCTAGTTTCTAAAACAGTTTGGGGTGGATGTTTGCTTCTCATTAGCCCGTGTGTGTCTATTGGGTGAGTGAGCGATTGGGAAGTCATGACCATGTGTTTGCTGTCATTTAAACTGCCAATCTAATCTAAATATACACGTGGGGGCCTAAGGAGACTTCTTTCTTTTCAAGAGGATCGTTCTTAACATCTCTCAACTCCCTGATGACAACTGTGAACTTTGGGGCACTTTGGTTTTCCTGAGGGCTACTCTGTTTTTTTTTAAATAAGGTGAGGAGGACTTCTTTGCTTGCTGTGTTTTTTATTTTTAAAGGCCAGATGAATGTAAAGTTTATTTACTGTGAGCGGTAACGTCATAGGAAAGATAGCTTCTAGGATGCTGTACGTGGTAATGAAAGGTTGGGGGGTGAGAGTCGATGAGGAAAAGACACAGAGTAGTTCAGGAAAAGACACAGAATAATTCAGGAGAATGCTATCAATTTTTAATCACTAACTAGCATATAACATACTTTAATGTATTATTTTTAAAATTAGAGAAAATGTTTGTAGAAGAGGAGGATGGTTTTATAATACTTCATAGTAGAATGAAGCTCTGATGTGCATTGTTCCCCCAGAGTCATTTAAGGTTAAAAAAAAAAAAAAAAAAGATACCCTTTCCCTCTGAATTCAGAGTATTTAGACATATTCTTATCTATCTGGGAATTTTTGAAATACATATTTAAAAAACTGAAGTTTTTTGCTATTCATGATTATATTATACCTTTTATTTTCTAAGAGAAGCTGAGGATTAGACTTCTAAATACCTTACTAACCAAATCAAATCTTTTCATTCAGAAAAGAATAATACTGTTCCTCTTTGTCACAATTATATAGTTTATTATATTTTGAAAAGTCATATATCTAAAATGTTTTCATTTCTCCATTCACATATTTTTAGATGTTTACATCTGAATAGTGTAAAATTTAACTTACTAAAAAATAATAGAACACCTTTTGTCATCTAACCTCTAGAGTATTTGATAAAAAATTAGTTATCATTTAATTGCACATTAAAATGTTTCCCTAATATTTTTTTCTAATTTTACTTTAATTTATTTTATCTTTGATTTAATCTTTATTGTGTTTTTTCCATTACCATGTAGTCCCCTTATAGCCCCCCACCCCCAGCCATCACCATGGGACGTTGTTCACGGGACCTTTATCCTTTTTGCTCAACCCCTCCCCCCCAAGTGCCCCCCCACCCCCAGATGTCATCCTGCTCTCCATCTATGAGTCTCCCCCCATTTTCCTCATTAGTTGAGTTTGTCCATTAGACTCCACATATGAGTGAAATCGTACGGTGTTTGTCTTTCTCTGCCGGGCTTATTTCACTTAGCATCATGTTCTCCGTCCAGGTCCACCCGTACTGTCACAAAGGGTAAAATTTTCTTCTTTTTTTATAGTCAACTAGTATTCCATTGTGTAAATGTCCCGTGGTTGTTTTACCCGCTCATCTACTGATTGGGCTGCTTCCATATCTTGGCGATTATAAATAACACCGCAGTGAGCATTAGTGTTCTGGGTTCCTTCAGATACATTCCCAGAAGTGGGATCACTGGGTCAAAAGGTAGATCCACTTTTAATTTTTGGAGGAAACTTCACATTACTTTCCACAGCGGCTGCACCAGTCTGCATTCTCACCAACAGCGCAAAAGGATTCCACTTCTCCACATCCTCAGCAGCACTTGTTGTTTGGTTTCCTTAATATTTTTGATAATCCTAGAGATACTATCTTATTTTCTAAATACTATTATTATGTAAATTCTTACACATGCACATGTATTTAATTTTCTGTTTAGTATTTGAACTATATGCCAGTTTAAATAGAATGTGGCATACAGATTCATATATGTGACAAATATAAGCTAAGACAACAAGTAACAAACTTTTAAAAACACAGCATTCATTCAGAGTTGAGCAAATTTTGCACATGGACAATAAGGTCTACCATTTATTTTTCCTAGAGAAATATGAGAGTTATGTAGTTTTATATTTGGAATATCAAAGCATGAACATTCATTAGCAGAAATAAACTTTCCTGGAACTATAGTCAAGGAAAATTTATCATATAGATCTCAGTTAATTAAATGCAATCGCTTGATGTCCAAAGAGTGAATGTTATGTCCAGATAAAGTAATTTCATGTAAATACTAATCTCGATAAATTAAAATTGTTTTTCTCATAGGGCAGACCATATTGTTTTTTTACAACATGGAATTATCTAAAGGCTAAGAAACTTTTTTTTGCACATTTCCTTTTTAAATATTTTCCAGCATAATTTTAGAGAAAACAGAAACTGATCATAATAAATCCCTTTTGTCCCAGGAAGAGTAATATTTATTAAATTATATTCTAAAGCAATAAGGTAGAGCCTTAGTGTTCCTTCAAAACTAGTGTCCCCTCTTCCTCTCTCCCTCCTTCCCTCCCTTTCCCTCCTGCCCCTTTGCTCAGCCCACACTCAGGGAATTGTGCAATTTACTCAGTTTGTCAGGAAATTATGAAAATAATAATGTTAATATTTCTAGTTTTACTTCAGATTTTCAGTTTGCAAGAACATACCACTTTCCAGACTAATCTGATGTTAGGTTTCTAGTAGCCAGATGATAAGGAGAACGTGCGCTATTACACGTTTCACATTGTTTGTGAGGTAAAAATCAGTCTCTTAGGGGATGTTTAAGTCAAATGCAATTACGTGGGAAGAAGAGCCTGTGTTTTCTCCCTGCTTTTTAACACATGGTCTTTTAAATGTAGTGAATAAAAAGGCAATAAGTAACCTTCGCTATGTAGAAAGATAGTCAAATGCCATATTATAAACTAAATGTTCCAAAAATCTTAATATATATTTGGAACATTTATACATGTGTATAGAGCAAGATTTGTAGAATTGAGCTATTCCTGAATAATGATTTTATGAGTAGAAAATGTTCTTGTTCCATGTAGATTAAAAATATGTTCAGGCTTCTACATCATTCTTGAAATATTGAAATTGAGTTTCTGAGGATCAATGCAGAAACAGTCCCGAACCATCCTCTAAGAATGCTGTAAATCATTTGCCATTGCTCTAGTTGAACAGCATGGATCTGAATCCTCATTAACTTGTCTGTAAGGAAGAGAAAATTTAGAAGAGCAGGGAAGAGGCCAAGGAGACCTTTAGCCAGTGTTGTCCTGAGCTGCCATTGTTGAAGGACACCCTTTTAGCTAATTTCAGTCCCATAAAAAAAAATCTATTTAGTGATTAGTAACCAGTGGATAAGAGCAGAAAGCCCGAGTGAATAAAGGTCATAAATACTGAAGTCCTTGGGATAACAGCCTGTAAAACTGTCAGAAAGCATTGCTTAAGCGACAAAAGATAGCCCGAAGTAACAAGCAGTGTTCGCTCACCTAGGCAGTAGTCCATATTTGTGGACAGAAGACAATTTAATTTTCTTAAAAAATAGAGGTTCTTCTTGAATCTAGTACCTGCCCTGCTTTATTTATTTGTTTGTTTTGGATGATGTCTATTTGGTTTTAACTTACAGCTGATTGCATATGCTAGTAGGAATCCTGATGCTCATTTAAAGATAACTGTGTTTGCAAAAGTAGAACTATGATTTCTGAAACTTCTGTTTAGATCCATCAAGATCTACTTACTTGCTAAGAATGTTTAGCCTAACCGGAGTGAGTGGGTGAGAATGTGTATGTGTATTTTTTTTAAAGACAGATGGTCCGGAATTAGATGCTGACAAGTGCCTTTCTCTTATTTTTAAATTAAAGTCTAGAGTTCATGATTCTTGAATATTTCTCCCTAAGGGAAAAATAAAATTAAGTAAACAAAAACAGAAGAATGCAAGTGTATATTATAAGCTATTTGGTTATTACTGCACAATATTGAGGTAACAAATGATTAGAGTCTTACCAGCCAGTACTTTAAATTTGTTTTCAGGGTCGAGAAAATTCAAGATGATGGAATTGCACGTCTCTGTTCTAAACTTCTATTGTTCTAACTGTGGTGATGATTTTATGGCATTTGATTTACAATATTAGCAATCAAAGTTGATATGTTTTACAGTATAACCTTCAAATCCCAAATGTGTATTTTAGAGATGTGCCTTCAGTGTATTTAAAGTATTATGCTTCTTCAAGTTAGAGAATTTTATCAACTTACGAGTTTTTGCTTTTCAGCATCCCAGCTGTGAGAACTGGAGGTGTCATTCACTTGAAGGGAGCAGATGTTAAAGGTTCTTGCCCCTGCCTCCCTAATCCCAAACACCCTTGAAGAAGAGAAATGTTATATTACCCAAATAGGCATCTTTCTGATGGTGAGAAAAGGCGGTAAAAGGCAGTAAATCTGCCTTCTCATTATGAAGTACAACAATAGATTGATTTATGAAGAAAAGCAACTGTTAGGCTTATATAAGATGTGTGCATGGAAATGTAGGTTTCTTCAGAGCACTCTACGCAGTAGCTTTCCTCCTATTCTTGACAAGAATCTAATATTACTAATAGGGAATGCGTTGATTATAAATACCACATTTTTAAAAGGGTATATTGAGAGCAAAACAAAAATCTACCTCCTAATGTTTTTACATGAGAATGGTTTCTAAATGTGCTGTGGTTTTGCTATTTCAGCTTGTTTTCATTAAAATAAAGGGGCTTAAAATTTTTGGTTAGTACTTGACATTTTAAATAGAAATGAATGTAAGTATAGCATATTTAGATTTTAAGCTATTTATAAAAATTTCAGTTTCACTTAATACTGTGTAATTTCAGCACACTCTTAAAGAGAGTCACAGTGAAGACAATTTCAAATTTCTGGTAGGGGGCAGGTCATATAAAGTATTTTGTATTTTTTTTTGTTTTAACATGTATGAACACTTTAGAAATATTTTAAATACATTTATGTTATCTCTTATTTAATAAGGAACTTTATTATAGTATTTCTATTTAACTTAAAAATTAAAAATTTAACATCTAAGTCATTTTGAGCATAAAATATTATAAAAACACAAACATCAGGCTAGCCTTTGAGTAAATGATAATAATATTGCCTTGTATATTTAGGCCATATCACTCCAGAATTTGAAATCTATGTGATATAATTAAGATTTGAACAGGTAAATTATATAATTAAAACTGATAACTGTCTATAGAGTTGGTATTAAACTCATAAACTCCTCTCTCTTAGGAAACATGCACCCCCAATATATGTATATTTCCAAATGGGAGTAATAGTCATACTAACATATTATGAACAAGAAAGCACATATAAAAATTTGAAAATTTAAAAGGAAAAGACAAAATAAATATGAATAGACATTCTGTTATTTTCTTTTACTCCTATGGATTATCTTATATATATCTATTTGTATATCAAGATTTTCAACTGGTGTGCCACAATAATTTTTAAAATATGCAGTACCCAACTATTTATTCAGGGGCACTGACCTCTTTTCCTTTAGATTGTCAAATAAAAAAAATGACAACAACCAACACAGCAATAGATGTCCAGTGTGACTGCATCAGAACTATACCTATTTTGGGGTTGTATCGACAAAAAATACACGTTTTGGTGTGCCACAGAATTTTAGTAATTAATTTGTTTGTGCCATGGGATGCAGAAGGTTGAAAATCACTGGTGTGTACCAATGCCCAAGTTACTTTGGAGTGGCCTGATCTAGAAGAAAGGATTCAAGTACGTTATGTGGAACATGTACATTTTAATTAGGAAGACAGAAGGCTTGTAAAGAAATAATCCTTGCAGCTATTGACAGTCTTTAATGTATAGACTGATAATGAGAAATGTTGTGTTTTTGACCTGGTGATGATTGTACAGTTTTAAATCAACAATTTTTTTCCCAGTAGTTTTGGAAGTCAAAGTACCATGGAAATAAATACGGTCTTAGCAAATACAAAAATGAGGTTTTTGATGATGCTGCTATGACAGTAAATCTAAGCTTCACATGTACAATAATGGGAAAATTCTCTAAGATCGTTGAAAGTTTACAGTCAGTAAAACTGGCCCTGGCTGGTGTGGTTCTGTTGGTTAGAGCGTCATTCCCTGGCTGAAAGGTCTCGGGCTTGATTCCTCGTCAGGGCACAACGTAGGATGCTTGTTCGACCCTTGGTCCAGGTGTATGGGAGGCAACCAGTCAGTGCTCTCTCTTGCATCAATGTTTCTCCTTCCCTTCCTCTCTCTCTAAAAAGCAATGAAGAAAATGCCCTTGGGTGAGGATAAAAATTAATAAATAATGAAATTAATAAAACTGCTTGACATTTGTGTAAGCCTGTAAAGATTCTACTGGTGTCCGTCAAATGCTTTATCACCATTTTAAAGTAAGCCATTTTTTAAAAAGATCTAAAGTTAATAAGGAAATGCAGCTAAATATCTTGTCAAGAAGATGATCCCTGCAGTTGTATCTGTGTTTTAGTTCATTTCAATTAATTGCCACCTTTGTGATACCCTGAATTCATTCTATTTAATTTACTTTAATATTTAAAATTTTCTAATCCAAAACTGTGCATACAACCATATAAAATGTACTTTTTAGGACTTTGTACAATTCAATATTGCCCTTATACAGAGAGAGAATATAGTAATAGTTTTCCATTTTTCCAAACGTTTGTACTCTGCACAGGTGGGTTCTTTCATGAGTAACTGAACAGTTGTTCTGACAATAGTTTCAGGATCCTATTGTTAACTGATGAGCAATAGTGTTTTGATTTTCGTTGAACTGTTTCAACAACAGTTAATTATGGGGTGGTTTCATCAGGAAACGTTTTTCCTTCCAATTTCTCTTTTGTGAAGCATTATAGCTTGAAACACTTTCACTTGTAACTTTTTTTTCCTTCTCTACCCACTACCCTCAAAACACACATTAGTGGCCAGTGTGAAACTCAACATTTCTGCATACAGTCTTCAGGAATAGTGACATGCTATACGTGGTGCAACCATAAATGGTCTGTTTCCAAACAACTTTTCATTCCTAAAGCTCTAAACAAGGGAGTGATTTTTAAAACACATCTGGCACATACACCATCTTGCAACAACTGGATTTTTTTTTTAAACAACTGGGTATTTTGAAAGATCACATGTTCTGGCCACAATAGTGAGTAGCAGCCTTCAAAGTACAACTGGCAATGAGAGATAAAAGACTTTGGCTCTTCTGTTAAAAGAGGGGAAGCTAAAAGAAAATTATAGCCATCCCTAAGTGTGGAAGAAAGTCCTAGGGAAAGATTTATAGACCCTCGTTCCCCAAGGCCATTCTGTTTCTTAATGGGATTTGTGTTCTCAGACAGAGAGTGATAGGTACAAATGATGACAGCACTTAATAATAATAGGGAAGATAACAATAATAACAAAGAAAGCAAATGAATTTGTGAAAGCAGAGGCACCTCAATATAAAGCCAGATATCTTGGCATCAAGGATGATTTTGTCTGTAAGTTGAAAATATAACAGAAATAAGGACATGTTTTGCTAACAGAATGGAGGAGTACTTCTTAGAATCTTGCTCTGTTACCAGAAAATTACAGGCATAAAAATAGCTTTTGATTATATAAGGACTCAAGAGGCTAAATATAATTCCAATTTAACATCAAGTTCATCCAAGTTGTCATAATACTTACAAATGGAGAAGGTTTGCCAAAGAAAAATGTAGTATCTCCCCTGTGGTCACAGACTTAAGTAACTGACTAGCAATAAAGATTTCAATTTCCTATTCCAGTGTCTTTTCCCCAATTTCACTTTGTTTTCAAAGAAAGAGGTGTTGTTAGGTTATCTAAAGCATTAAATCTATCATTTGTTCTTGGAGGTTAGCGGAACTGTATAGAGGAATTGGGAAAAGAGAGTAGATCGCCTTTGAAGGAAAATAAAATAAATGATTGCAGTGCATTGCCTGATGGGCTTATCAGTCCTCTTGATCAGTGCCAATGACAAGAGGATTAGGACAAGGCAGAGGAGAAACTTTATTTTTAAAACAAAACTATCAAGCTAGTGAGGTGAGAAGCCGGATCATTGTAGTATCAACTGGACAAATGTTAAAAGCAATTGATACAGACACATTCAGACCCAAGGATGAAGTATTTTGTTCTACTGGTTTGCTTTGGGTGCCCATCACAAGCTGTCCCTTATGGATGATGGGATGTTCAGTGCATCTTTCACAGTGACACAGAAAACTTTGTCCCCTGCCACTAGGATTATAAATATGACTGTTAGTGTGTTCAGAACTGCTATAAATTAATTGCACTTTTTCAAAGTTAATAGGTGTAGTAGAAAGAGCACTGGGTTAGAAGTTAGAAACTTCATTGTAGTCCACCTAAATATTACCCACTGATCACTTACTCTTACTGTGCTTCAGTTTCATGATGAAACTGAAAATGGGGAGAAAAAATGTGTCCCTCTCTCTTACTTAACTTGAGCCACATTCTTACATTTCAGAAGGCTGGGAAGTCTTAAGATCAAGGTGCTGGTTAATTTGGTTCACCTGTGAGGATACTTTTTTGTTTGTTTGTTTGTTTGTTTGTTTGGTTTTCAGCTGGCAAGAGGAGCAAGCTGTCTGGTGTCTCTTCTAAATAAGGGCACTAATCCCATCGTAAAGGCCCCACCCTTGTGACCTCATCTGAACCTACTGTGTTTTGCTGTGTATAATGTGCTCCCAGTTTTTGGCCCAAACTTTCAGGAAAAAAATCTTTTAATTTTTTAATTCAATTTTTTATTTATTTACATTTAGAAACAAAGCTGATTATCATATTCCAGGGTATTGTTTTTGCATATAGATATTATTATTGCTTTCTAGAGTTTTACTTCTAATGAATAAGCGTAAATAAAAGTTAAAAACATTTATATAGATATGGAATTAGTACTACCCATGTATACTGTGTATCCTTATTTTCCTTCAGAAATTTAGGCAGGAAAATGCCCATTATGCATGGCAAAATACAATAAATACCTCCCAAAGGCCCATTCACTAAATGCCATCACATGGAGGTTAGGACTTCACCATCTGAATTTTGGAAGGACACAATTCAGTCCATACCAGTTTTCTTTCTCACGGAGCAAATGAAATAAAGCATATGGTAGAGCTGCACAAAGGCACATTAAGAGGTTAGAGTTACTGTAGATGTTTGTCCAACCTTTTCTCATATACCTTTGTATATAAAGTTTTGTACTTTTAGCATGCTTATTTTGGAGCAATTATTAATGTAAAACCAAATGGAAATAAAAGTTCTCTTGTTTCTAGCATTTGACAATTCAGTCTTGCTTTGATCTTTTCAGATTAACTGAACCTAAGCTTATTTTGTAACTTTTTAATACTTATTTCTTTGTTTAGCTTTCACCTTAACTTTTTATTGATATAGTTCTCACAATAGGTTGCCTATAAATGGGAATCAGTAGGTAGAGTGCATTTATATGAAGAACATTTTCCACAATTGTTTAGAATAGGTGTTATGTGTTATTTTGCTTTATAATTAAGTGTATATTTTTAAATTTTTATTGTAGTTTTTCCATTCCCATTTAGTCCTCTTATACCTCCCTCCCTGCTGCAATCGCCAGTCACACTGGTGTCCATTCCATGAGTCTTTCTTCCTTTTTTCTCAATCCCTCCACCCCCTAACCTCCCCCAGCTGTCAATTATCTTAAGTATTTCATAGAAGAAAAACTAAATGAAGTAGTCTCTTTTCATTTTTATCAAGATATTATTGACATATTAATTTAAGGTTATAACAATGACTTCATACATGTATAAATTGTGAAATGATTGCAATGATAAGTTTAACATCTGTCTCGAAAGTGATTTTTTAATGCTAGGCAAAAAACAAGTGTCAGATAATTATAATTTTTAATGAAGGAAAGACTAAACTGATCACAACCTAGTACTTCAGTCACTCATGAAAACTGAACAGAAAAGTAAATAAAGGGTCTTACATTTGTCTTTTCTTCTTTGACTAGTATGCATCCTTGACACAGTCTCTGGATATCGTGCAAAGAAAAGATAATCTTTATTGCACATTTCTTGTTTTTCTAAACAAGGTATAAGTTTTATGAAAAAATAAATGGAGCAATATGTTGATTAACTTGTACTGTATTCTCCTCTTCCCCTGACAAAAGGTATAAATTATTCTCACCCCTTTTCATTTTGATTGTTTTAAAGATCAAGTTGAAATTCTGTTCATAAATATAGTTGCCTATGGGAAAAGATGAAACAACTTCTGTCTTCTGATAACCTAAGGAGGAAGTCTGCTGCTAGTGTAAGACCAATGCCAGATTCTACAAGCCTTCTCTTGTGACCTACCTTGACAGGTGTCCTCATTTGAAGCACTTAACTTCTAGGAGTTGTAAACATGTGGTTTTTCTGACTTGTCTTGGACAAAGTAATCCTCCATAGAAAACCCATTACGAAATGATTTTGCATAGCCACTTAATGTTGAAAATGTCATTGCAAATCTTGGTAGGCCCATTGTTTTAGTAGTAAAAATATATCTTGTTTTAGGCCACAGAGGAGTTTGATCTGTTATAAATAATAGTAGCAAGCAAATGTTGATTAGCTATTATAACAGCAGTGGGCTAGGATTTTTACTTTATTGTATGAATTTAATACTTCTACATGAAGTTCAGTGCTCTCACTCTGTGAGGAAACTGATGCTTAAATGATCTTCCCAAAAACTTACTAGCAAGCAATAAAATTTGAGATTCTTAAACCTATATTTTTGTCACTGGAGCACACCATTTAAAGAAACTTCATGTCTAGTGTTTGATTACTCAGTAGATCAGCTAAGTGTGTGTTTTATGGCATCAGTAAGAAGATACAAAACTTTTTTAGCGGTGGGAATTTTCATATTTCAAAAGCAAGTATCAAATTAGTAAGGGGAAAAATTAGAACATCATTGAAATTCCCTACACTTAGGTTTTGGCACATATACATGGAAGGAAAAGAGAGTACCATAATCTTCTTAATCTTGGGGCCCGTAAAGATCTTAATCTAGCCCTGTTTATGTGAATACTTTTTAAAGCAAGTAACTTTTCCTAGCTTATATAATCATCCATGATTTTGCGTTTGGGGAGGGTAAATCTGATTTTTTACAAAATAAAATACAGACTTCACTTAAAGTGAACTAGAGCTCTGTTTTGTTGGACTGATCAAATGTAAAACTGTGTCAGCTTCATCTAGTAGCAGAATGGCTTTTTGAGCAGTTAACATTAGTTGAATTTTAGGCTGGTCTCTTAGGTTAGTTTGAAATCTATTCACCGTGACACAACTGTACATATTTTGTAAATGTTTTTATTGAGTGCAGCCACGTTCTGTCAGGGTGCTTTCTTGCAAAACACTTTGAAAAATATGCAGAAATGCTATCTCTGCATAAATCAATGTTTCCAATTTTTCTCATGACGCTGTTTTCCCTCTCATGCCATCTTAAATTTAAGATTTATTCAAAAACTTTTTTTTGCATTTAGAAAAAAAGAAGTGATTGACATAGTATTGGTGCTCTTCAACCTGGAATTTCAATTAATATCATTTGTCAAGCTTTTAAAATAGAAGTATGTCTGGACTCCCACACCAAACCTATTGAATCAGAATCTCTTCATATATAGAATCTCTCCAGCTGATTCTGACACCTGTCCCTGGCTGTTACTATCTGGGTCCTTGATCGGCATTCTCTAAAATTTGGTTGGCCTGCAGATCAGCAGTATCAGCATCACCTGGGAACTTGTGAGAACCCCAGGCCATCATCCATACCCCAGACTTTTAAATCAGACACTCTGGGATGGGGCTCAGCCATCTTTTTCACAAGTCCTCCAAGGTGATTCCAATGCCCATGAAAGTGAGAATCACTTCTTCCATCAAAGGCCTCCTCAGCTCCAAAATTTCACAAGTCCATATCCCAGTTGCAAAAAGTTTCCAGGACATTTGCTACTCACCATTCAACATTTTATGTTTATCCACTTCTGTTGCATTAAGCTTTCTACTTTAACAGTCTCATTGTTTAATGTGTGTTCTATTGTAAACCTCCTCAAATGCTTTGTGGATGAGGCAGAGTGTTAATGATAAATGTTGAGTAAAATGCCTTTTTCTCCTGTCGTATTATGTTTTTTACTCTGTCAGTTTTCTAATGGTTAGCAACTGTGAAATTATTAACCTTGTTGATGGCTAAGAAGCTAAAAGAAGTCGGCCTGCAGGTTTGGTTTTGGCATTGGCATGATGCTTGCGACAGATGGTTTGACTTTAGTGTGGAGTAGTTGGAGAGATGGCCACCATCCTCTCTTGCTATCCTAATTAATGTCACTCCTAACAAACAGCTCTGGCAGAATGGCTCCTTTAAGTCCAGTGCAATGTGTACTGGTCAGGCAGGATTGGGAATTAGAGGTCTCTCCACTCACTCTAAGGAAACCTCTTTCTTGCTCCCAGATGGTTTCCAGAGCTATCAAAATAATACCATTTGCAGACACTTTTCATGGCTGAAAAGAGCAACTTGGAGAGGAAAAGGAGTACTGTGCAGACCATGGGAGAAATGTTTTGCAGCTGGGCATTGCACATAAATGCTAACTGAACGCCCTTTCAGTTGCGTAACTCACCGTTATGCCTCACTGTGGAAGAGCCACTCAATAGAAATGAAGAGTACCTCACACAGGCGGCTGTACTTGTAAACCAGCTCTTCTTTGTGGACCACAAACAGAAATGTGTAGGACATTGTACTGCAAATATCAAGTAAATCTCACAGTGGTGAAGGGTTGGTGGGCCGCCTGCTGCTCATTAGAGATCCTGTCTGGCTCTTTTCCTGCAGAATGAGTGGTAGATTGCTGACACCTGTTTTCCCATCCAGCCTGAGGATGTGAAGTGTGCATTTGGAATGCCTAAAAGTGCTTCCTTGTGTCTCAGTCTGAGGAGGTTGGTGTTGTTTGGAGAAAAGGAGGTGGGAGTTCAGTGCTAGGAGGATAGAGGAAAAAATCAGTCGTGAAAAACTACTATAAACAGAACTGAGATTTTCATCCTCATTTAGTGGCTTCTGATTGTACACTTCATTTGTCTTCCATGCGGCCCTGATAAACTTGATCACCTATTGAGCAAAGTAGAAAGGAGAAGATATACAGTATCCTGTACAGCAGAAGGTCTCAAATCTTCCTCCCTTCCTCCCTTCCTCCCTTCCTTCCTATTAGAGAGGGGAAGGAAGGGAGAAAAACATTGATGTGGGAGAGAAACATCGATTGGTTACCTCTCACAGGTGCACTGACCAGGTATTTGCCCTGACTAGGAATCAAACTGGTGACCTTTTTGCTTTGGGGGATAATGCCCAACCAACTGAGCCACACTGGTCAGGGCCTCAGATATTTCTTAAATAACATGAGTATGTAGTTGAGACTATGAGCACATTAGAAATTGAATAGAAATAGCCCACACTTAAAACCAAATTTATGAACCTTAAGTTATTTTAAAATAAATTTGGCCTTAAATACATAAATTTAAAGTGGTTGATAGTATGATCAATTTCTTTGCATAATTCTGAACATGTATTTGCTCTTCACATCTTTACCTACTGTAAAGTCTCAAAAACTAGCAGACGGTGAAACAGAGAGCCTAATGTGCTGCCTTCAGTCACAGATACAGAGTGCCTTCTGCATATTACACATTATGCTAAATACCAGGGGCTAACAAGAAGCACAGGACAGATTCCCAAACCCTAATTTTTCCAGTGCTGGGAGTCTACTGGAGAGAAATGACACACATCAGAAGTAGCATAATACTGCAGCATGTCTGATAAGCACAAAGTTGATCCCTATTTTCTGTGGGGTTGGAGAAGGAAGAAAACTGTGGGTTAGTTGCATGGGTCAAGGAGGATGTGGCACTTGTTCTGGAAATTAAAGGATAAGGAGAATTGACTGAGAGTGAGGGAATTGTACGTGTGTGTGATCACTTTCCTTGCATTAATAAACTGTGTGGAATTAAAGGGTTTTTTGTTTTGTTTTGTTTTGTTTTGTTTTGTTTTGTTTTGTTTTAAAGGAGTGGCAACATTTCCCCCCTAACTCATTTGTGGGCCTTGGCTAGGCTTGTGAACATTGGCCTCTGTTTGTGAACTGTGGATGAATGGGGTTAGGGTTGGGTCATGGCCTTGGACCGGAGTGAAATTAACTGGCTCATAATGTGATTGAACTAATGACCTTGGCCTCATTACCACTATGTTCTAACCAGCTGAGTCAATCAAACATTGCAGAAAGGGTGATCAAGGTATCTTTTAGAAAGAGATCTGGTCAATAGTAAACATAGGAGTGAAATCAAAGCCAGGTTCCTTCTTCATGTAACACTCAGATATTTATCTTTTTATCCTTGAGTTTATATTCTTGTTTCTGCATCTAGTAAAAATATGGTAGACAAAATGAAAAGAACACCCTGACTCTCCACTGTTAGTGTATTTGACATAATGCAATGTGTTGTCATTTCTCTTGCACATTGTCAGGCTGTTTTTGCAGAGCAAAATATTCTTGAGCAACAGTATTGCTTTTAATTCTAGATGTGTAGTGTCCTGTAAATATACTGATGATGATGTCTTTCTCTTCTTTAAAGTCTGAACAACCCAGTCCTGCCAGCTCCAGCTCCAGCTCCAGCTCCAGCTTCACACCATCTCAGACGAGGCAACAAGGTATCCACATCTCCCAGGCAAACTAGGAGACATTTTTCTCATAAAACATCTTAATGAGTTGATTTATGGCCTATTTTCTACTTTTTTATTATTTGAATGATAACTTGGCTTTTATGTAGTTGTATTT
Source organism: Tonatia bakeri (assembly GCA_004024845.1). NCBI lineage: Eukaryota > Metazoa > Chordata > Mammalia > Chiroptera > Phyllostomidae > Tonatia > Tonatia bakeri. Next base: position 90,237 of record PVIA01002351.1, on the reverse strand, counting down.
ATTTCCCCTAGGAATGCACTTGAGTATTGTTCTGATGTATGAGGCCAGCCTCTAGAAATCCCCCTTTTTCCAGTCCCTGCCATCAGAGTCCCATTTTACAAAAGGATTATAGACACAGCCTATTCCAGGGAGTTCCCAAAGGAAATACAATAGCAAAAGCTAGACTTGAGAGGCTTTGACATAGAAAAAGAGGTTTTTACTCTCTCTCCTGAATATTTCATTTTATTTATTTTTCTACAGATTAATAAGCCTTTTTCTTTGGCAAGAATTAATTTGTTATCTGCAAAATATATAGTTATATATATATATTTGCTATGCAAACTCAGAAATTTAAATTTTAAGAAAAATTTAAAAGATTTAAATCAGAATATTAACTAAATATATTTTCTACTTTTGTATGTGGAAAAATCTTCAAACATGGGGTCCTTTTTAAAAAATTCAAACATGAAAAGTAAAGGAATAATTTGGTTTCGAGCATTATGTTGCACATTACCTTTTTCATTGACCACACTGAATTCTTTATGGCCGTGTGTGTTTTGAAAAGGATTAAATTGTTGTGTGTGTTTCGGCTAAGGCTGAACTTCCAGGAAGAAAATAAAAGACACTGGTTATTGAGGCTATCCGGATTTCTTGCTGCACTGACTCCCAAAAGTATCAGCCCATTACAGAAGCAGAGAAATCTGGGCTTTGAAGAATGTGAGATTGCAGAGTAAGCACTTATTTTAGAACTCAGTGATAGTGCAGATATTCCTACTAGATTGGACTTTAGGACTTGCCTATTCCAGAATGAAAGTGCCTCTCACACTTTCTTGATTGTTTTTACAATCTCTTCAGTTAAGATTAAAATGATCTATCTTGCTTTCATTACATTTAGGGTAGTAAAGTAAAAATAAGCCACACTAATGAGTTTTTCTGTGGGTTTCTTCTTCTTTTTTTTTTTTTCAGTTTTGTCCTGTTCTGAAATAAAATTAGTTATGACGTGATTATTTTCTTCCGTCTAATACTGGATACTCTCTTGAATTTTCGGAGCACCTGATTTATTTACATGGTCTTATTTATGTAAATATATGCTGGTATTTTGCCAGGAATTTCTTTAAAAGTTAAATTAAAAATTGGCTGCATAAAACTGTTGTAACTAGATGTTGTGTCCAAGATCAATATGAAGATCAGAGATAGGACATTATACCCTGGGATTGAAATACTTTATAATCTGAACTCGACTGAAATGCTTGCTTGACCTGAAATTGACCTTGAAATAAAAGGAACAGCTAAACCTTAATAGATCAAAAACTACCACACAAAGGCTGTATTGCCAAGAACAAGTTACAACCACAGTGATTTATTAGTCTCAACTTTTCAATACATGGATTAACCTGACAAAACATCCAATTTACTAATAGATCTTTCTGTTTCTTTTTAGGGGTAATTTTTTATTTTAGGGAGGAAAATACATAGAAAAATTTCCTAGAAAATAGTTTTTCTAGTAAACATTTTGGGGCATCTAATATGAAACAGTAATATTTTATTAGAGGTTTCACTCCAGGGACTATCAAATTTGTCTTGTAGATTGTATAAATGCGCATGAGGACGGTTATTTTTAACCAGTGTGCGGCACTGGCGGTGCACCTTCCCCATGTCTAATACAGCTGAGTGTGTTTGAGGTTGTGTGTCTGATCGCCTGTGGTTCACGGTCGTTACTCAGGTCCGTTAAGGTCCATAATGAAAGATCTGCATTCTGATGACAACGAGGAAGAGTCAGATGAGGCAGAGGATAATGACAATGACTCCGAAATGGAGAGACCTGTAAATAGAGGAGGCAGCCGAAGTCGCAGGTGAGTGTCTTGGAAGGAAAGGGGCTTCCTGTGATAGAATCATGCCTTTTCACTAGGCCTGGTAGCACCACCACAGACAGGGTGTGACGCACCAAAACAGCAGGAGTAAATGGTCACGTTCATTTTAAGTTGGGGCACCTTGGCATGCTTGCACACCTCTACAGAGAACTATGTTTATCCTTTTTATCAGAAAGGAGAGGTTTTTTTAACAATTTTTCATAGGAAAAACTGTTATTAGAAGTCCTTGTTCTTGAAAGCGTCTGCCAAGGTGACAGGCCTGATTGCTGAAATAGACTCTGTTTTCATTTGAAGAGTTTGTATTAATCCATTGCTGTAGGTAGTCTTAGAATTTGAGGAAATGTTTGCTGTTTGTAGCTAGAAATACATAATTGGCTTCAGTGAATTATGTGTGTGACCTAATTAAAGCTAGGATCACCTGTGTGTTTTCCAGAAAATAAATTCCTTTTAAGTGCACTGACAATTAGTTTCCTTAAGTAGCTTTAATGCTGTGAGGCATAATTCCACATTATAAGATGGTAATTCATGTCACTTATAATTAATAGTCAGCTTGAAATTGCCTTGAGGATTTTATTTCTGTATCATGAGAAAAACAAATAGGCATGCTTACTTTAATGTGTTTTGAGTAGAAAAAAATGTGAATCTACTTGAACTTAAAATCCAATTACATTTATAATAAAATGCATTAAATCTTTTCCAATTATTCAGTACCATTCAGAAGGCCCTAAAATTCCTGAAAGGGGTGTGATCTGAACCCAAACTGGACAGGCCATGTTTCCTCATTGGTAATTTCTTAGCATCCTTTTGGAAGAGGCTCCTTAAAGTCTGTGTCCTGTCAGCACTCTCAATTTCTTCTTATGGCTGTACTCAGCACCTCTTCCTCCACGTCACCTCCCAAACTCTCCTGTCTCTGTTTGTTTTAAATAGGAGACAATAAGGAACCTTATGGCTGCGGCCTTACAACATTTCCCTTTAGAAGTCTTTAATCTGACAAGAAGGAAACTTATAAGGCAAAAAGACCTTAGAATGGACTGAAACTTGGAGGGGAGGAGCGTATTATAACAATCAAAATCCTGACCACTGCCGGCCCTCAGTTTTAGCTGATGAAAGAGGAATGGCCTGTTTAGACAACTACCCGAGTTATTGTTATGTAGAAGATCTAGGTATTCTGATTAGCTGTTGCCCACCTGCCTACTGCCCCACCCCCTGAGTGAGTGTGGGTCAGACAGCACACATTTGTGACTTGTCCGATGTGCTGCACATCGCCAGAGATGCTCTTCCTTTCCCCTGACGTGGGCTGTTAGTGCAGGGATGCCAGTGTAACATTTGATCTTCAGTGCACTTGTGAAGTCTCAACTGTTTAATCAGTTTAAATACTCAGCCTTCCACTTCAGTCAAGAAGCATTTTAAAGCAGCGCTTCAACTGAACACTTCATTAATGTAATTTAGTTAAGAAAAACAAGATCCATCAGTTTTTGCTAGAAGGATGTCCCAGTGTATCCTTCATTTTCTATCTTGTATCCTGTCTAGCTGAATATATTATAGAGCTAGAATGTGATTGCCTATTCAGAGCAAGGGAAAAACTATCTGGGTTTCTACAGTGTTTTCCTTTCTGAGAAGAATATTGTATTAGGTTAGTACATAACCAAAGATAAGAAGCAAACACTGACGGACATTTCCGAAGGGGGACTTACACTCAGCAGAGTAGAATAAAGAAATATCTCCTACTTTGGCCAGGAGAAAATTTCATTTTGTTCTGAAAAGAAAGAAATAAGGGAGAGGGTGATATTTTTATTGTCTTTAATTGTTGAAAGATATCACTGTATTTTTCTAAATTCTGTAATGTGTTCCCAATGAATCATGTAAGTGTCCAGACCTAGGGACAGCTGCGAATCATTTCTTACACAGTAGAAATGCTTGGTGGTGAGTCTGCGTGATGAGCTTCACGCACCCCATCCTCAGACATCCCTGAGCTGTCAGTTGTGCAGGGCTGTTGTCCACATTATTGTTAGCAATTGCTCCCACTCTTGAAGCCTGTATTTTAGTCATATTTGTAAAATTTTCACCTGTACCAAAGAGGCAGGAGGAAAGGGAAAAAAAGGTAGTAACTTACAAACTAATTTATTTGACCTTCTGTAAGCTTGGGTGACACACTTGATGATATAGTACCTGGGAGGAACTGGAGCAGGGAGATAACTAACTAAATAAGGCCACTGAATTCAGTGGCTGAGCACCAGCTTTGGGTTACATTGCTTGGGTTTGAATCCTAGAAGAGCCACTTTTACTTCTGTGACCCTAGGTGAGTGACCTAGTCTCTCCTAGTCTCAGTTTTCTCACCTGTGAAATAGAGATCATTAAATGAGAAATAGTAGGTACACAACACAGTTCCAGGTACAAAGTAAGTGTCGACATGTGGTAATGGTTGTATAAATTACAGCAAGTTTTCAATGCTTAGAGTATTTAGATTCTTCACTGTCTGCTCCTGTTTCCATAGTAGTTAGAATCCTCTGTAATGATGCAAATGACTTCTCTCCGTTTCTTTCCAGAGTCAGCTTAAGTGATGGCAGCGACAGTGAAAGCAGTTCTGCTTCTTCACCCCTACATCACGAACCCCCACCACCCTTACTAAAAACCAACAACAACCAGGTAAATCACTGGGTTTGCACTGTTCAAGGTATTGCAAAACTACATGTGATCATTTTACAAAGCACACAAAACTTTTTACTCCTTTACTTGAAACTTAATCTCAAATAAATGGGAATATACAACCTTACAAATAAACATATAGTTAGGGATAAGTAGAGTTGTGTTGTCATGAAAAGTGTGTTTTAATGATGGGGTAATTAAATGGATGCAAAAAGGGATGGTGACAAAAAGTGTTGCCCATTTACTCATGATTTCTGTTTTCCCCCTTGATAGTAAGTAGGTGACTTAATGAATTAAAAACACAAGACCTTTTAGGTTAGTATAAAGCCTGTTTATTTGCTTTTACTAGTAGACAGTCATTTACTTGTTGGAAATTAAACTTCTGAATCAGAAGTTTAACTTCTGATCCTCAGTTTCCTTATGTGTACATGGGGATGTTAGTACCTGCCTTGCTGGGTCTTAGGAAGATGATAAATAATACAGGTGGAGAGCATGAGGCAGCGCCCTCACCTCCCTGGCATTCAGTTGATGGGAGAAGGTTATTATCATAGGTGCTCTGCTTCTGTGTGCTTATTCAGGAAAAGAGCATCACCACTTGTGAATGTAGGGAACTGTTAAAAAATTCAGAGTAAATAGTGGTCATTATCATTGTTGTTACAGTCAAGCTAAAGGAAAACTTATTAATTTGATAGTCAACTCAGAATGTAGTTGTTTAGATAAGGTCTAGGCAGAACTTGGAAAGCTTTTGAAAGCTATGATGAAGAGCTCTTGTTAAACAAATGATTAAGATTGGGATATTTTAAATAGTTACTAAAATAAACTATCTTCAAATATCATGAATATTGTAAAGGCCTCATTTTGCATTGAGTGGTTACTCATTACTGAAGCTTATTCTTGTCTCTTTGTTTAGACAGATTCTCAGTGACCTCTACAATAATTGCTTAATTCAAGTTACCATGTGAATATTATTAATTTGAAAATAAAGAACTGCGTTTTTCTAAAATTATTCCATTTCACAGGTGTCCTACAATTTTAAATGGATTTGCCCTTGAATTTGTGATCTTTGTTTTACTAGGAAAATGTGATTTTTCTAGCTGGAGACTTTTTCTTCTTAAATTTTGTATAAAGCATAAGCAAAAATCTCCTAAAACTTAAACTTCTTCATTTATAGTGTTTATCTACATCTTAGAGCCTTTATTGTTAAGTAGGAATAATATCAGTGTTCTTCACCTCAACAACTACAGTTCCACTGCTGTTGCTTTGCATCCTACATGTGAACGCCAGCCCAACCTCATCATCTGTTACAGATTGGCTGTTCAAGTGCACTCTTATTCTTTATTCTATCCCCTGTAGTTCACGCATTTCCCCGTCTCCAGTGCCAGCCATGCCCAGGGCCCAGCCAGCATTCACCGCTGGCATGGCTGTCCAGCACCACAAGTGAAGCATTTCAGAGGAAAGTGAAGGCTCAGGGCATAACCATCATCACCTACCAGTAGAGAAGAACCCTGAGCTGGCTAACTGGATAACTTGGAATTCTTTTGTAAATTTGTACTTCAGTGTGAACTGGCAAAAGAGTAGAATTTGGACCATGACTGTATTTTTATATGCAGTTTAAACTTATTTCGCTTCCAGTGTGTGGTGTAGTAGAATTAGGCTGTTTTACAGGCATGGGCAGCAGTGCCAGGAGTAAAGGGCATTAGGCTGTATTTTCCTGCCCCTCATGGGGCTTCTTCAGAACCTTTCCCAGTCAGGCTTAAGATTGTGCTTGCTAAGTCAATGCAGCTCCTACAAGCCCCTCTCTTGCCTTTCAAACCTAATAGCTGCCCCCACAGGCTGCCTGGTTGGGCAGTCTTGAGCTGAGACTGGCTTCAGGAAAGGTCTGAATTCTTCATCAGACTTCCTCTGTTTTTTTTTTTAACCTGCCTACCAAAACAAGAACAAAAATGAATACAATCATTTATCTGGGGAGGGTAAAAATTACTTTATCCTATGAAATAGCATACCACTGGTTCCTTGGCATATGTTTATTCAACAAATGTAGCTTCACACATGTGAATCATCAATCTGTCAGGAATACTCAATTATATGTCACTTTCTCTATGCACCTATAAGCATAATAAGAAAGCCCATATGCTTTCACTTTTAGCTAGTTGAAGTTAGCAAATACATGTACAACAGGAGTGCTTCCCTTGGAGCTATGTCTTGGAACTGAGAGCAGGAAAAGGTTTTTAAAACTTGGTATAGTATTGTTTTCTCAGCCTCTCAAATCACCTGCTTTGGGTCAGGCGTGATGCTATGCCTTTAAATTGGTGTTCTTAGGACTTAAAAACTTTCTAGTTTCCTTACTCGACTTCCTTAGTTCTTCATGCTGATTAATGAAATAGTAAAAAAATTCTTAAAAATCTCAAGTCCATAAATGCCACCCTGGAATGTATTTTTAACCTTATATTTGAATGTGGGTGTGTGGTTAACTGAAGTTTCCCATCAGATAAAATAGATGAAAACACACTGGGAAGACTTAACTGAAACAGGAAGACTCCGAGTTTCCTTCTTCCATACCCCTTCACTGTTCTGTCTGCAAGTTGATAATGATATCTCAAGTTTCTGTAAATTGCCAGGCAAAGCTGAGTTTTCCTTACCTTTTCTCAAATCTTCCAGGGACTAGGGAAGAGGGAAAATGCTAATTGAGTCAAATATTTTCTAACTGTTGAAAAAAAAAAAGTGAACTGAGACAGCCACATGTCAACAAAGGAAGTAATTAACCTGAATATTGTTAGGAGCAACTAGTGATCATTAACATGAAAGACCTATCAGTGGAGAGTCCATCTGCTGAATAATTGAGTTGTCAGTCCCCACAAAGCAGGGGATATGGACAAATAATAATCTTGAAATTTTAGTTCTCAATCTGTTTTCTCAGATTAAGGATAGAAATACAGCTAATCACGGTTCTGTTTTCAGAGACTGCCACGTGTACGAACGATGCATCTTGCAGGCCTGGGGGCTGTTTCCCTGAGTACATGCAACTTAGTAAGGAATAATAGTTGATGCTGTGCTGTTTTACCCAGAGATTTTTTTTTTTACTTCAAACCGTCCTTATGTGGAAGAAAATCAAAATTTCAGATCGTTTTTGGTTGAGAGTATGGATGGGCAGGAGGAGAGAGGGGCCTTGAAGGAAGGAAGTAATCCATTGGACCTGAGTTAATATTCAGAAAATCATAAATCACCTATCAGCCTGCAAGGCACATTCAAAGAAATTAAAGACTATCCAGTTAAACTGGTTTGAAATAAGCCTGTGGAAGACAAGGTGCTGTACTTTTATATTCTGGAGTCGTTTCCTCAAAGATAAGAAATGATCATAAATAAAACAATTGTCTACTGCATGGCTCAGCTCTCTCAGAATGAGGTTTTGACAAAGCTGTTTATTTTGGAGCAGGGAGAGATCAAAGGAGGAAGATTAACTGAGCCCTCTCTGGGCAGCCACTCAGTAACTTGAGGCGGATCACTGACACCCGGAGCTTTTGTTTCTGCCACTGCAGCTTCAGAAGAAAGAAACTAGGATTTCAATGTAGTTTGGCCTTCTGCGCTGTAGCACTTATGGAATGTGTAGGGTGGGACTTAAGCGCCTCACAATGTCCTATTTTTTGCTTTGAAGGGAAGGTGGTAGAACTCTAAACTTAGTTAGCAAAGTTCCATTGCAAATATATAGTTTTCTCAGTCATTTTGACCCCTTGAGTGCAGTAAGTTGGGGATGGAGTTGGGGGTGGGGTGGGGGCAGGGTGGGACATGGGAAAATTCAGTTTTCTAATGCACAGAGCAAGCAGGCAGGCACTGCTTCTCTTGCCTGAAATCTCAGGAGATTGTCTCTGCTGTTTGCCCAGCCCTATATCTGAGTTGTCGAGGAGTGCCATCTACTGACCTACTTACTCCTAGGTCTCTGAGTGTGGAGTTTTCCCTTGAGGTCTCATTTCCAGCAACAATAGAGAGAAGGAAATTCTGAATGTAGTGGAGTGTTTGGTTTCGCTCACAGTGGACCATGTTTTTTAGAAAAATGATTACCTTGCTTCTGCTACTAAGTGATTTCCTTGTATTGCCAAAAGTACTGTGTTGTAAGTTAGTCTGGTCAAAGTGGTCATCTGGTTTATCTTAATGTTAAAAATGAATAAAGGTAATTATTAGGTAAGACTTAGAAAGAAGCTTACTTCTTACTCGTGCATTCTAAAGTCAAAGGAAACATACACCCTTCTAGAACTATCTGGTCTTTTACACAATGTCATGGCCCTATCCTCAAAAGGTAAAATGTTCAGTAGTATAAAATTCTACAGCTGAGTATCTGGACATTATCTTGTTAATCTCTCTCATTTCATCTCATTTTTTGAGACCCCAAAATATTAAATGGTGTGGTTAGGACCTGAACCTAGGTTTCTGAACACAATCAGGGCTCATTACACTACAAATTAAAAGTGGACTCATTTTTAAAAGCTTCTTTGTGATATGGAATATTGTAGACCTTGGAACAGAACTGTGATTTGCCTGTGATTTGTGTGTTTGCGAGTGTGTGTGTACGTTAGAACAAAGAATGGATAAAGAGAAGAACAGTAGGAATATGAGACTTCTTAAATATGCTTTATTTGACATTTTTACCTTAATATAAGTTTCAGATTATAACAACTCAATAATAAGGTAATAATGAAAAAGATAAATTACTTTTTATGTTTATATACATTTGTAAGCACTCAACAATAAATTCAGTGGTTTTCAGTCATTTTAAGCAAGGGCTATTTAAAAATATTTTCCTCATAATCTTCAATTTTGCAGATTCTATTAAATCAACTGTATTTATTAAGTAATAATATGTTTTTTGTTTTTATTAATTAGAAATCTAGCTCCCCAGGGAAGCTTCTGAGTAGTATACAGAACTACTCCTCATAACCTAAGCTGCAATCAGTTCAGATGAAAGGAAAGGCACCTGGTATTTTATCATGGGTAAAGACAGCATTTCTGGAAACACAGAAGACAGTCCTGGCTTTTTATTTCTTGATTTGAAGGATCCCAATTTGAGAACAACCAGTGTCACTGGTGGCCATCTTTATTTCCAAAGCTGCATCAAGTTAATAGCTTTGGGTAATTTTTAGAATCTGAAAGTCAGGTGCTAAAATGGGCATTTGAAATTTTGTTTTATCATCTCTAGTGTACTGAGCACTGGCAGCTGAAACAGCAGAATGAATCAGAGAAGATTCTTGCCTGAGGGAGCTATAATCCAGGATACCTGAGCTGCTGTACACATGTGTGAGAGTATTGTCATGAAGAAGCAGCAGCTTTGGAAGCTTAGATCCATTTCCATATTGTCAACTTTAAAAAATTTTTCTATTGCTCTGAGTCAGCATTTTAGATATAAGTAATTTATTTTCCAAGAAAAGTAAAATTGGTAGAGAAAAAAGAAAATGTATAGAGAAGAAACCTATTTGGAAAACGATGTTATCATATGACATTTCATCCATAAGTGCCTTTGTTTAGGTGGCTGGCTAGCTGAGAAGTGCTTGAAATCAAATTTGACAGTGTTCTTTCTCTTGGATCCCTAGATTCTTGAAGTGAAAAGTCCAATAAAGCAAAGCAAATCAGATAAGCAAATAAAGAATGGTGAATGTGACAAGGTAGGTTTCCAGTCCTTTACTCTGATGCTGCAGCACTGACGTGTCCTCTGTTTCTTTGTGATTCTCTTGATCATCCCAGCTGGTTCTCCTCTCATTGTCTTCATCAGAAGTGCCCGAGAGTAGTTTATTTTCCAAATCTTCCTTATCTCTCCAGCATTAAGGTTGGCCTTATACTGTCATTTGCCCTGGTGCCTATATTGCCCAGGGATTTCAGGCACATTAGATTGGGAGGTAAGAGACTTGTGGTGGAGTTATAGGGTGAAGAAATGTCAGATGTAAGTGAGCAGGGCATCTGACCCTAGTGCACTGTGCTTTCCCCAAGTGGGCATAATTCACCTGAAATCAGATGGCAAGACCTGTTGGGGGTGAGTCTCCTGGTGTGGACAGTGTCCTGACGTGCTCTGCAAGGTCAGGGCAGGCCTGGCTAGTGCTTCACAGACCTCTCATTCACCTTCATTGCAAACAGTGGTAGGAATACCCATGCAGCTATGCTAACGAAGACTCATGGCTCTGAGCATATGGAAGGAGAGGTCACCTCTGCCTTTTCAGGGGAGCTCTTAACAAGCCACATGCTAATTTGGACAGTGACCTCTATTTCTTGTAAGACATTCTTCTGTTTTTTCACTTGCTGTTCACTAGCAATGTTAGATATGTTTGATAACAGGGAAGGCTTTTTAATTTTTAAGAATTTGCCCTGAAATAAATGGTAATGTGTGTGGGTAAAAATTAAAGTAGACTTCGATACCTCACAATTTATCATTGAGCTCCCCTTCTCTCTAGAGGCATTGTTGGGAGTAGTGAGGCTCACTTGAGTCTCGTTGAGAAAAAATAAGTGCAAGAATTGCTCCTTTTAAAAAAGCTGGCTTGATAAAGGTAATAGTTGGCCAAGACAGACTTGACCTTCAGAGGCCTTGGGCACGGAGTCCACACAGCCTGGTTGCGGTAGAATGAGGGATCTCCAGTTGCTGCTTATATGTTCTTATTTATTTAGTCCCATATTTTTGACTGCTTCCTAACATGCTTGTTCTTGGGGGATACTCTTCTCTTTCAGGCATACCTAGATGAACTAGTAGAGCTTCACAGAAGGTTAATGACCTTGAGGGAAAGACACATTCTGCAGCAGGTGAGAAGTGCTTTTTAGCACAACCTTTTCCAAAAGCCTGAAGGCCTAGCTTGTCCTGGGGCAGGCTGATAGCACCAGGAGACCACAGCAGCCCCACGCTGCCAGAACTTGGCCAATGCCACCTGCAGAAGTACAGTTGACCCTAGAGCAACATGGGTTTGAATTGCACTGGTTTACACATATGCAGATATTTTTCAATGAATATATAGTCGGCCTTTCATATCAACCAGCTGTGGATCAAAAACAGTATTTTTGACCTGCAGTTGGGAATCTGTGTATGCAGAAGGTCGACAGTATGCACTGTTCTACACCATTTTAAATAAGGAACTTGAGCATCTGAGGGTTTGGCTATCCATATGGAGTCCTGGAACCAAAATCCTTCAGATACCAAGGGACTATAGTTGTTTTGGGGGAGTCAAAAGTTATACGTGGATATTCAACTGTGCACAGGTGGGGTTTCACCACTAACCTCTGTGCTGTTCAAGGGTCAACTGTATTTTGGGAGCATGCTCACTTCCGAGGCTATCTGGAAGTCTGCTTTGGAGCTTTGCCATGATTATCTCCCTTTCCTGATGCCGTGGGCAGTGAAGACCAGGCACCTGTAGAGATGATGGTGCTGGAATAGACCGATCCCTCAGCTGGCTGATGCTGGGATGTGGGCTGAGGGAGGGGATAGTAGAAATGCAGAAACCTTTGGGGCCAGGCTTCTGGTTTCATGGGAAAACAGTGATAAGAATTTTAGTCAAGTGTTGTAAACATTTGTGATTCAATTTAGTAACCTTTTGCCAATTACGTTCTAAGGAAAATAAATATTTCCCTCATTTCTCTTATCTTGTACAACATACATTCTATTATTATGAACTCAACTGTGGAATACTTGTAGAGTGGGAAACTTCTATTAGTACAATTTGATGTTTTGAGAAGATAAGAGGGGTGGTTTTTAGCTTTCATACAGTTACGTGCATCCATTGCATTAACAGTGGCTATTGATAAAATATTTTTTCTTTAACACCCTAAGGGAAGGTTGTGTTCTAAATTCCAGCATAGGTTTGTAGATTATTTCACTGTTAATATTTTTTTTTACCACTTTCAAATGACTTGAAGTTCGTACTTAATCTACCCCAGCTGTGTGTGTGCACACGTGTGGTTTTTTAACGTTTAATGGCTGATGGTAATATTTATATTCTGTGTACATTTTGCTTAAATCTATAAATACACACTCTCAGGCTTGCCAAGTTTCCTGATTGGTCTGATAAGCTTTTTAACTGTTCTAGAGTTTCAGATTTGAACAAAAGACTACAGACCTATGATTCTTAATTAGGTCTAAGTTGCAATTCCATTTAAGTGAGCATGGGCAAGGGATGAGGATTTGAGTAGCTTACCCTGAGACTTTGCTAATATTTTTCTTCTGTAGAACTCAAAACTGTTCAGCCTGCCATTGACCAATTATTAGGGGCTAATTGACTGAATGGTGATGGTAACTTTATTAGCTGACCTCCCCCTCCCTTCCCTCTCCCAAATGCCAGCTCTGAACCACTGTGGAACAATTGTCTGATAAAGCTATTAACGTACAAGCTGGGCCCAAATAGTGAGTCTGGCAGGAGGGGAGACAGATGTTTGGACAGGGTTGGGCCACCTTTACAAAGGAAGCCCAGCCAGCGAGTGCAGGATACTAGGCTGTTGGGCACAGTCTCACCTTGGGGTGTCGTTGGCATTCCCAGTTTCACATTGTCCTTTACTTTGACCTTTGAAAGAGTTCTGAAGGAAGATGGCTTAACTTGAGACTTCCATCGAAGTGGATTATTTTAGTGTTCTAGAGGGAGAGAGTGATCTTTATGAATTTTTAACCTGGCATAAAGGCACTCAAGGGCGCACAGCATTTCACCCTAATTGCATTCCCAGGCTGCTTGAAAGCTCTCTGTCTTTGGCCTTTTGCCTTGTAATGCAGCTGAGGCTTGTGATTATGATACCATGATGCATGTCCTGTCACGGTTTACTGCTTAATTAATTCTTATTGTAAAACCTAGCACTATGGAGGGCCAATGCTACTCTGCACCTTGAGTGCTGTCCTGTCATGGAATGCATTCCACAGTCTCCGTGTTCTCTGCCATGCAGACCTGACACCTGAGACAGAATTTCTAGTAGCCCAGGATCACATCCTAGGCTTTTCCTATTAAATACATCGAATCCACTCTGACTCTTTTATTTTGCTCACAGAAGGTGATTAGTATCTTCGTATTAATCTAGGGGCACACTGCACTGGTGCCCAATAGCTAGTTTAACAAACAGAAAGCAATGCATCAAGAGCCTGTATTCTTAAGCCACTTTTCCATAAGATAAAAATATAGTACAGTGGATACAGTCAAACCTGGAGATACCAGTTACAGGGCTGATTAATAATTTGATTCTTCTTTAAGCTACGTGCTCTGCCTTTATTTGGAAAGGGAGATGGAGCACTGCTAAACTCGTCAGCAGTTCAGCTGAGTCTGGATTTGCATCCTACAGAGAAGGGGAAAAATCAGGGCTTCCTTCAAAGATAGTTTAGTAATTTAGATAACAGCTATTACACTTTTAGAACTATCTTCCAGGATATGGAGAGTGAGTGGGTTATCAAGTATTCCTTCTAAAACATGGAGACCCCTCCATGAGGAATGCTCTGCTGAAAATGATTTTTCTCCATCCTGGGAAATCGCCTGTCATGTTTTAGAATCCCCTGTAGATGGAGAGCTGACAGTCTGCCTCATAACCCAAGGTAGCGCACACGTCACATGGCAAGACAGTGTTTCCCAGTCCATGACCACAGTCTTTCTATGGCAGAGGTGTCAAACTCACATTCACCAGGGGCCACATCAGCCTCACGGTTGCCTTCAAAGGGCCGAATGTAATTTCAGGATTGTATAAATGTAACTACTCCTTAACAGTTAAGCAAGAGCTCAGCACCGCTGCCAGTTAGAAACGAGGTGCCAGGCCAGATAAAACAAGGTGGAGGACCGGATTCGGCCTGCAGGCCTTGTGTTTGCCCCCTATGTCTACAGGAAGACCTAACTTATGCCACCCTGACTTCACTCCGACTCCACTCTGAGGTGAAACAGAGCTTGTCTACTAGTTCCCATTCAGTCAAGAGGCTTGCTGCAGGTAGAAAGAACCCTGGTTTTAAAAATATATAATCAGACTAAAAATAATGCTTCTATCTTTTTATAATTAAAAAAAACAGGGTTAGGGGAAAGAATCACTGATATAACAAGCGGATCTTCCTTCTTTAAAAAAAAAAAAAAAGCCTGCATGGTAGCCGCTAAAAGGCTAACACTGCAGGAAATAATCTATCACGAGTGCTTTCACAGCGACCGTCGTCTGAAGAATGCGTTAAGCAGTGTGTATGCTCTTCCACTTCCCACACAGACCCTGTGTCCTCGCCTGCTTTTCTTGCCTGCAGTCACCCTCTCTTTTATTATGATTTTGGAGAGGCATTTATTATTGCAGCCTGATGCAGGGCACTGACACCGAGGCAGGGCCACACGGTATCAGCAGAGCAGGGGTGCTGACTGAAAGGCAGAGTGGTGTCCTCCGGGGCCTGGCATGGTGTTTTCAGGCTCTGTGGCTTGTGTTGTGGGAGTAAAAGCATGTTAACACTGTGTTCCTGATGTCCTAACTATCAGGATTCCAGGAGAGGAGCCCACATTTACTTTTATTTATGAAGTCTACCTAATTGAGGACATGGGTACATGCTCTAATAACTTAAATTATTAATGCCGTTCCCTTTGGCAAATAGTCCTGAATACCCCAACTGCTGCCACTACTTCCGCTTTTAGACTGTCTCTGCATCTGCCTTGATGTGTTCTTATAGGCATCCATAAAAACGCGGGGCTCATTTGGTGAGATTGATCAGTTCCCCTTTATATCTTTGTGTGTTTGTGGCTGCAGGCGGGGTGGGACGCGCTGGTTGTGGAGGCAGTAGGAGGACTGTGATTAAAGCCCTGGAAACCTACAAGATATTACAGTGCATGTGAGATGACTAAGCTGAATTTCCTAGTGGGCAAATGTGTTTATTTGCTTTAAAATCAAGTGGCTTTTTCAAAAAGGTATTTCTCTCTGTTTTCTACTAATGAAGTAATTACTGAGCAGCTCTATCAAGTCACAGAAAGCTATTTACTTAAACAGGTAAGGTACCTGTCATTTTCTAGGGAGAATGCAGGGCTGTACTTCCTTAACCCCACGTTGTGGTTTTAGTTTGTCACTTCAGCTAATTTCCTTCAACTACTGTTCTCCCTGCTTTCTTCCCTTCCCCTTGCAAACTTTTCTTATAATTATTATTTTTTTAAAATGCAATTAGGTCTTTTCTGAGTTTTAGCTTCTGGCATTTTCCCTGCTTCATCCATTTGAGTGCTAATGAAATGGCTGACGGTCAATGAGGGGAGCAGGAAAGAGCCCAGGGTCTGGTCATCCCTGTGCGTGGAGTCACTGCCCAGATAATGAAGGATAACTTTATACTCATATATATGGTAGTTACAGTCACGTTGCCCTGGTCTATGTAGCAGGGCACAGTTTATAAAGGAGCTTCATTTACCATATCTTATTAGACCCTCTGCACAACCCTGCAGGATGATAGAAGAGTTGGCATTTTCCTCATTTTGTAGGTGAGGAAATGGGCTCAGAGGTTATAACGTTCTGTCCAGTGTCATTCAATGCCATTAAAGTAGTGAGCAGAGTCAGAACTCGATAAGCCAAATCCAGGGCTCTATTCTGAATGCTTTGTCCTTTACCTGCCTGCTAGTTAGGGAGATGAGTCACACTCTGAAATAATTGTCATTTGTCTCCATTGTATCAATTAAAAGGTTATTTGTTTCTATCCAGAAAGAGTTCTGAAGAGGCTGTTTGTGTCTCCCCTGAAGTGTACACATTTTCACTAGTTCTATAGTATTTCTACACAATGGGGCAAAAAAGAATTTACTCTGGAAGGTACTCTTAAATCAATCAATGTGAAATATATAAGGCAATGTAAGTATGATTGCCTTGAAAGGTTTGTGTGTGTGGACATAGCTGGGTGTATGTCTCTATGTAGATGTGTGTGTGTGACTTACCCAAAGCTCTACAACTATTAACTAATTTAAAGAATGAGCATCCATTTTAGATCTTTTAGTGTTAATAATAAGATCATCCTGCTTGATAAATTCTTATATGAATGCTGTAGTTTAGCCACAGCTGGGAATACCCCTTTTAGTAATCTCTTGGTGCATGTAATAGAACCTTAGGTCCAGTGCTTTAAGCAAGGAAGGCTCCCTCTCCACCTACCCCCATAATAACAGACCTGGAGGTAAGTAATTTGTAGTCAGTGCAATGGCTTAAAAGATGCCACTGAGGATGTAGACCTCTGGCCTTCCTGCGTGGCTGTCTTTCACACCGTGCATCCATCCCCGTGAAGGGGAGACGACCCTTACACTTCCGGGTGCATCTCTTCATTTCAGACAGAAAGAGGGGCACAGGGCAAAGGCACATGCCCGTTGTCCACACCTTCACTAAAATTTTCCCAAAAGCCCAGTGATTTGTGAACAATACATTGTAAATAGAGGTATCTACTAAGTGCTGCACATGGGTCTGGAGGGGCAGGTACTGTAGTCTGGTGTGTTGCCTCTCCCAGAAAATCAAGCTTCTGTTAGTAAAAAAGAAGTGATAAATGGATATCAGGTAGGTAATCGACTGTGTATGTCATGGTTTTGCAATGGGAATAACTTTTTCCATTATTAAACCAATAGTTTTATCTAAAAAAATAGTCTCAAAAATTGAATAACATGATGGCAGCTAAGTCTGGAGCTGTGCAACCATTGGATGAGGCTCAGTGTTTCCTGTGCTTCTGTGGAAGTCGAATGCGTCAGGGAAGGGGAGTACATTCTGTGTTGAGAGCCGCTAACCCATGTGGAACCGTTCAAAAATTACTTTTTTTAAAAGAAAATTTTTAAGAAGAGAGCATCAAAAGTTTTTGCTGTTCTCAACCTGAAATTAGGTAATCTAAAATGTCATTAAATGAATAGGCTAATTAATTTAAAGTGTTTTTTCTCTTTTTTTAAGACTATTGAACCAAAGAGAATCAAAGTAAGTGATAGAAAGGGAGTAATAGAGACAACTGAAAATAAGTGGAAGAATTTGCCAGTTGTTTTCTCTGTGTATTTTATCTTTCATCAAGGTGGGGATTTTCTCCACCCCCCCACTTCATTCCTCCCCCCGCCACACACACCAAGCTTACTGCAATTAACCCCCTCTATCCCTTTGGACTCACAACAAGCATATCTAAATCCCACACTACCCAGGCACAGCATCCATTTCTGATCGAAAATTATTAGTAAAGTAGGAACAAAAGGACACATAACATGGTAAAAGATTCTCTCAAGCCAATAACCAACATTCTTAATGTTGAAGCCTTGGATATGTCCTCCTGAAAGCCAGGGCAAGGCAGCAGTGCCTCTGTCCCCACTTCTGTATATCACGTTTCTGAAAGTTGGAGCCGATGCAATAAGAAATGAGGAGTCACTATGACAAATGAGGAGATAAAAGCACCCTTTCTTTCTCTGGTTAATAACTTATCACCCCCAAATACACCCGGCAATCAACTGAACGTCACTGTAAGTAACAAATATAGGTTCTTATTCATTTTTCGTTGAGGTATAACAAAGTGTAAAGCTATCCGAATTTGAACAAAGTGAGTGCATCCCTTATATCCAAGCAGCACAGTTCCCGCACCCTGAGCAGGCTCCCTGAAGCCCTGCTTCCAGTCACTCATTACCCATGATCCTCTGGGGGATGGAAGCCATACATGGTTTCCATTTTTTTCTTTGTGGGTTCTTGTACTTTTAAAAGTTCAACAATAATGAACCAGGAAGAAAAATGTTCATCACTGTGTGTGTGTGTGTGTGTGTGTGTGTGTGCGCGCGTGCTTTTTTTTTTTTTAGTAAGGAGTTTTGTTAATTTCAGACTGGAATTTCCATATATATAGTAGGTATAGTTAGTCTCCATTGAGTCAGTAACTAAGAGTTAAAGCAGTCTTGAACTCATATATCTGCCTAACAATCTACTCTCATTCCCACCTCTACAGTAAAATAGTTTGTTGATAACTTGAAAACATGAAGCAGTTTAAAGGATATGACTGATGAGAACAGGTAATCTGCTCTCATTCAGAATTTCCAAGGGTTAATATTCCTTTGGCTTACAAATTGGCTAAGAGACACGTTGGTGCCCGTAACAGTATAGGAACTTCTTACTGTATATGTCAGATGTTCCATATTTGACCCCTTCCATCTCTCTCTCTTTGCTTTTTAATGTCCATTTATTATTGTCTAAACTTTCTCTTCTTTATTCTTCTAGATTGTGAACCTTATTGAAGAAACTGGACACTTTCATATCACAAACACAACATTTGATTTTGACCTTTGCTCACTGGACAAAACCACAGTCCGTAAACTACAGAGTTACCTGGAAACATCTGGAACATCCTGAGGATACAACAACTGGATGCATCAAAAACTATTGGGTTTTTTTTTTTTTGGTTGTGATTTTTTGTTGTTGTTGTTGTTTATAAGAAAACACTCAGAATGATGCAACCAAAAGGGAAAAAATAAAAATCAAGCAACCTTCAGCTTTATTTTTCTTTGAAGCCAGTCATCATCTCTTGATAAAGGAGAGGTTAAGCAAACCAGCCTCAGCGGACCACTCTTCTCTACAAGGAAACCCCCGGGAAGAGTTTGCCTGGATAGCCTTGAAAACAAACAAATCAAACACAACACAAGAAAACTTAAAGAATGTGTATGGTATCATGTATCTCTCTCTGTGGTGGTTCATTCCACAGGATGAATGCATATTCAACACACTGCCTTATTACATAACTGATCTATTTATTATCGCATACAGATATCCAAAAGTCGTTGAGGGAATGACACCACAAGACATTATAAGTACTCGGTTCCGTGGATGCTCTTTCAATGCAGCGCCCTTGCCATCCCAAGCCCAGTGACCTTACTTGTATACCGTGCCACTCTCCACCAACTTTTCCCAACTCCTTTAACTCGTTGCAGTCTGTTTTTCCACCTTCTGTTTTTCCAGTTCTAGGACACAGACGATCAACTGGGGGGACCAAATAACCACCCTGATTTTCTTCTTTGTGGTCTTTCTCCTGAAAGTTGGGGCCCAGTCCTTGGCTGTATCCATATAATGATCTCGGACCATGGTAGAAAAAGCACCAAATAGGATCATGACTTGCTGTCTAGCCTTAGTCAACAAACCCGTAGGACTTTCAAACAAAAATGTGCGTGTAAACGTCCTGCGTCCAGCATTGTTGAGCTGTCGCCAGCACTCTGGTGTCTGTGTCACTGTTACAATATTAGATAAATATGGAAGTAAAGGCATTCCAGAGGATCATCACTTTTAAAAAAAGGAATTCTGGTTCTGTTTTCTAAAGAAATGTTGTAGAAATTCGTAATTTGGATCTATTTATTAGTAAGAGCTTCAGCTTTCTTCAGCTGCCAGTGTGTCATTCATCTTAACCGTAAAACCTGGAATAAGAGATCTTTGTTTGTTCACATATGATCCCCTTAGACTATTTCTGTATTTGGAAAATTTAAATCTTTCTTTGGGGGAAATTCTTGGTTATTCTGCCGTAACAGATTATGTATTAACTTGTAGATTCAGTGGTTCGATACCTGTTTAGTCACTTGCTTATGTTTCCAGAAGGATTTCTTGTATTGGTGAAAATAAAGGAGGTTGGGGAGGGGGGTATTTTTGTTCTTGATGTACCCTGTTTTGAAACTAGAAACCTTTCCTGTGGCATGCAAAAGAAAGCAAATTATTTTTAAAGAAAAAAAAAAAAACAAAAAACAAAACCAAAGTACTTTTGGTGTCATTATTCCATCCCCTCCATAAATGGAGAAATGCAAAGTGAGAACAGCTCATCTTTCAAGTTTTGCTAGGAACTCAACTAAAAAGAAAAGAAATGAAGAAATACTTCTGGATCCAAAGGTTCGTTCACTGGATCAGCCTTAAGAAAGTCTCTATCTGTGCTAATAGACCAGTGTCTCCCTTGTTTATTCCCATGCCAGATGCTGTCTTTTCATACAGAGATTAACTAGTGTCTGTACAGAAAACGGTCCTTCCAGACCCATTCTTTTAGGCAGTAATGTAAATGAAGATTGATAATGGAGTTATTTCTGCATTTTAAAAAGGGGGATTTTTTTTTACCTTTGTTTCTTTCTATCCAAAGACACTATTTTTTTCCTTTAAAAAGATAATACAACCATGCTTCTTGTAAATTACTTCTCTGAAGCATCCTCCCTGAGGACAAGTGTATGTTTTCAATTATGTTGCAGTTTTTGATGATTGGCACAAACTGTCCTTGAAACATTTGTCGTCTGGTCCACTTCTCGATTATTAATTAGAGAAGAGGCTTCCTGAGTCGTTTTAGGTGACTGCTGAATCGCGTGATTTTAGTTGTGCTTTGTTTTGTTTTGAACTTTACAGGTAAAAGGGGAGGACAATGCTTGAATGGAATTATTTGCAAAATTTGAAACTCTTTAAAATTTCTAACTGCTAATTCACATATCCTAATGAAGCTAGTAATGTATGTGGTGTATCTGAAATATCTGTGTAGTTTAACTAGGAATGTGTGTATGTAGCTTGGCCCATTTTTATTTTTGTAACTAAATTGTGTGGCAAAAACTATGATTTGGCAATGTAAAGATTTTTTTGTTGTTGTTCCTTAGGTTACTAAGCAAGTAACTAGGTAACACAAATGATCAAACAAAATGGTTAAGAAGAAAAGACATTATTACAGTGATAAAATTTAGATGCTCAGTTCAGGTGACAAAGCAAATATCTTCCAAATATTGTCAATGTAAGTTTGCAGTTGATAACAAAACCTGGGGAAAACTATCCATCTACTACTTGTGGATGTGCAAAGGGAGTTTTCCACAAAATTCTGGTAGAGAAAGAGTCACATTGTTAAGTTTTTAGAAGTTACACCCTTGCTTTCATCTAAGTTATAAATGCAGAAATAATAAATCCCCTTTCAATTAATTTCAAAAAGTTATGTTTCTCTTAAAGCAACCCACTCAGTTCTGCCACATTTATGTACACTCACCTTTGAAACCTGTTAAAAAATGTTTTGGGCACAAGTGTGTCTTAATAGTGGCTTTGGTTTTTTAAGCACAAAAAAAATAAAATAAATAAAAATGGCAGGGTTTAATTTCTTTGGTGTATATACATATAAATAGATGTTTCAAATAAAATTAATTGGGTGAGTGTGAATATAGTTTGAGCCAGCCAGAATATGATAAACTTTTTAAAATTTTTTTCCCCAGTAATCTGAGGAGAAAAGCATGTACAGAACTTTCCCCCTAATAAATTAGCTTCTGCCTCTGGTTTTGCCACAGAATATGTATGAGAGCAGGTGCTTCTGACTCAGCATGTGGCAGTCACGTCAGCAACACCGTTTGCAGTTGTTACGTTTCTTTGCCATAATCCATCTCTCTGTGTAGACAAGTAGGCATGTCTATATATGCTTGTATATTGTGTCAGAGTAGGGAAGAACATGAAAACGTTAGACTAGAGGGAAAAAAAATCATAGGAGAGCGTCCTGAACATTTTTAAATTGCTAAGCAAATCTCTCTAATCTGAATAATTATGCACCTTTTTGTGGACAGAGCCAATACATTTGGCTTTCTTCCACCAAAAAAAAAAAAAGTTTCTACAGATAATTTCTACAGGCTCAGCTCATCTTTATAAAAGACTGATCAGACCTGCATAACATTCCAAGCCCCGTGCATGTTAACGACTTAACATACGTGTTTAAGAGAAGAGACTTTATCTTAAATGTTTTAACTCTGCCTAGGTAATGGAGTTGGATATTCAGTGTTGGAAATGGTCAGTGTTTGTGTTTGGTGGCTGGTGTTCATTTTTCTCACTGTGGATGTGGTCAGTTCTGGAGTAGTTTGCTGTATGTTCATTACTTCCCACCTTTAGCACTGTGCGTGCTGCATTCACACGCAGAGACACGCACGCATACCATAAACTTGCTTCAGACTGTCGCTCTAGAACTAAGACTGTGATGCCGAGTCTACTACAACTGCGACGAATGTAGAGGAGTCAGTCCCCACGGCTTGGTCTCGGGCCAGAAGGCTACATCTCTGACCTCTTGTTTTATATGATGCCTTTTGTCATGTAGGCATTGCCATCCCTGAATATTCCTTGTAAAGATGCATCGAAGAAGTCAATTTAAAAGGAAGACAAAGCCACCGCTGTCTGTAAACTGTAAATATGTATTTTGGCACTTATACTCCACTATTCTGAAAATAGAGTTTTGATGGAAATGCTGACAGATCCTGAATGGTGGCCAGAGCTACCACGCAGCGCAAAAATAAATTAAGTAAAAATGTATTCTTGAGATTAATAATGCAAGGCCAATACATTTTATAAATCTGTCAGTATCTTTTTAAATGGAGTGTGTATGTGTAGTTTTGTTGAAAGATACACTGTGTATGTGTGTGTAGATGCTATTATGTGAACAACAAGGCATTCGTAAGATGTATTTCCCATCTCTAAAACACATGTTGAAATGTAAGTACAGATTGACAGAAATAGCTGTTTTTCTTAAATTCCTATCTAATCTATTGTGGCTCCATGTTTTTTACAATGTATAGTCTTCCTGATTTGTTAAGAGTCATTTGACCAAAGCTTGGTTTTGCTTTGCATACAGAAAAATGAGCCCCTACCCTTTCTCAAGAAGAGATGCTGGTCCTAAGGAAGAAGGAATGGAGAGATGAGACCAGTATGTCTAAGCACCATTTTCTGTGCCCTAAAACCAGTGCATTTTTTAAGCTCTATAGTGTTGGGCAAAAAATGGTGGCACATGTTTTTGGAATAAATCAGGTTACTTGTGCATGATATTTTTTCATTTCCCCCTGTTTCTCTGGAAGGTTTTGTTCATAAACAACACAACACACTATCACTGGACAGAATCAGTCTCTGACAGAGGCCCTGCAGTTACTTTAGCAGCAAGAAATGCTACCTTAATTAGACAGGAAGGAGAAAAACTACTTCAACATAGAATGCTTTTAGTTTGGCAAATAACCAGGGAATTGGATGGAAGGCTCTTTTTAACAGTGAAGAGACATCAAATTTGAGGCACTAGCGGTATCTGCAAGCTGACAAGCCTTCGAGAAGATAATGGCGACCACCTTGCGTCTTATCTCCCAGAATGGGACTGTAGGTGTGGAAGCAGCGGTCCCAGATGGGCTGGGCTGACAGCTAAGCTTTCTAATGACCAGGCTGGAATTGGACTAATCTTTTCTCTTGTTTCAGCATAGATATACATTTGTTTATTATAGAATGATGCCCTTGCATTTTTCTCCAGCCTGGAGAAAGTCCAGATGGGTATCTTGGGCCTCCTGAAGACTCAGGTTGTCGTCACCAAGTGGTCTCACACATGAAGTGCACTGAGCTACAGTTTTCCCAAGACATTTGTTCCACCGTCTCTCAGAATTGTGTTCCCACTTGGATATGCAAGGAGGCCTGGCAAGAGATGGCAGCTGAACTGAGGCCTGATACCCAGACCTCCCTGCTTAGTTATTCAGGAGCATAGTATCCAAAACTAATGGTCTTGTTTGTTCTGATTAGTAGAGCAAGTAAGCATATTTTACTGGTTTTCTTGCCCAGGATACCACCCAAATAGGAAACCCTTCAGTGCTCTGCTTCCTCTGCTGGGGGACAGTATCCACACCTTCCTGCTTGTATGATCCCTTCTTTAAAGTCAATTCCCGTTTTTTCCAGAGGCTGTTAACTTGCCCTGGGCTGTCAGGTTAGCCTCTTGGTCTTAATTCCCTCTTAATTAAAGAATGACCTGTATCATTCCTGAGGGCTAAGAAGAAATACATAGCACAAACTAAAAAACAGTAATTGTAACTGGGCTCTGTAGCTATTAAATAACAATAAAAATACCCTACCATGTGAATGGAAAGGCTCCTTGAAGCCACTTTTGTACTAACTCAGGGCACTACCAGACAAGCACACGGAATAGGTGGTCACAGGAGTGGGGAGATAGGCAGTGAGTAAAGGCAAAGCTATTTGCTCATTTTCCCCTCATAATCATGTCTTCCACCACATGCAGTCCCCACCACAGAGTTCTGAAGTTTCAAAAGAGTAGAAAGGGATAAATCCAGGCCATTAAAAGAAAATAATCAAAGCTATTGAAAAGATAAAACAAATGAGTCGCAGTAAAAAGGCCGTCTGTGCAAGTAATAAGGTTGAAATACTGATACTGATTTCCTAGCCGAGCAGCATTCCTCACACATGTGGTTTGTGTATCCGCATCTGGGTGGGTGGTCTGGTGAGAAGTGCTAAATGCAGCAAGATGGCTTAGTTTTTGAGCAGCCGAGGGAAGCTTTGGGACAGGCTCAGCTGTGGCATCTAAGGCCCCTGCAACATAAAGAGGCTTTCCTTTTGCTTTGTTCCAGGAGGGAAAGTTTTAACTTGGCTTATTCATTTAAATATGAGTCTCTATTCTGCACAGAATCGATCCAAAGGGTAGGAGTTTTTTGTGTGCGTGCGTGTTTTTTTTTCTAAAGCACCTCCTTGTCCCTCATCCCAGCCCGAGGGGGTGGGATGCGTGGCACAGAATGTAGTAACTCTCCATTTGTTCTAATTTATTCCCTGGGTGCTGGGCAACTATAAACATCTCTTTGAAAGTGATGCAATTTTCAATAACACCTTAGTCTAGACACAACAGGGAAGAGTATTAAAGACAAATTATGAATATAGTCTACAAACAAAAGCCAGTAGAAGTTGGACTTTCCCAAAGGCACATTTATATTAACAAGAATGCTGAATGAAGTGCAGTCAGTTCACGGAGCAGAGGTTTGTTAAGGGAATGTTTACTGCTCAGAAAACGTGCCTATCGATGGCTTTTCACAGACGTGAATCGTTGCCAACTCCTGTCTGAAAGTGGGTGGCTGCTGCCTGAGTATTTCTCAGGATTGGTGGATTTTGTAGGTTTTATTTTGACTGTCAGTCGCTTGGGGGATAGATCATTATCCAAATTTTCTTTGTCTATTTACAGGTTTATGACCTGTCTTCCCCACTAGAATGTAAGCCTCACAAGGACAAGGACTGCCTTGTTCACTGCTGACTCTCCAGGACCTGGAACAATTCCAGGACACTCTAGGCACCCGTGTTTGTTGAGCAAAAATGTGGGAGCATTTTGTGGAACGCTGATCTCTCTTGACATTTCATTAAAAAGTGATTTTGTGTTTAAATAAGTTTGGAAAAACTGCTTAGTATGTGACCCTCTTGGAAATTCATGACATGTTACAATATTAAATTTCTGAGAAGCCATGTGTTCTAACAACAACCAAGCTTGTTTATGGAACACAACATGCCCCAAATTTTGTGTAGCACAACAGCAGTACACAGATGATAACAGATGTTTTGCCTTCAAGTTCCTTGACCAGAATAGTTTGTCTAGTAGATTTCATTCTCCAAGGTTCACAACATAAGTTCGGGTGCTACCTGTTCAGAGCAGGACAACATAGCTATTAATATGCCTGAAAGCAGTTTTCTGGGTTAGGTGATCATTTAACTTACTGTCCAAACTGAGACATTTTCCAGAGTGAAATGGGACACTATTAACCATGCAAGGGAAAACACAAGTAAGCCTGGGCTGCCTTTGGCAAACCAGGACCGGAACACGTGTTGGGACGTGTTGAACTGAAAACACAACCACAGATTCGCCATCACTTAGGTATGTGCATGATGAACGGCGTTTGGGCTCGTTAGGGTAACAGGAGAGCACCTCCCTCTTGGTAGGGGCCAGCCCTTCAAATCCAGGGTGCAAAGGGCATTTTCAACGTTGCTGAAGATCCTTCATGGTTGAATTGTCCCTGGGCCATCCCTCACTTCCCCACCGCAGTGCCTGTGTTAGCCTATCATTTGAGTAAATGAAAGGCCAGCACTGACAAGAAACTCTTTTTACACTATACGCAAGGAGGACCCAATCCTTATGTTGGGTCTCTGGTCCCTGACTATGTTCTCAGAGCCTACTGCATGTTGAGTTTGGGTGGTTTTCCACATAGGATACCTGACACCTTTGCTGGAGAAGCTACCTCTTTATTGCCACCTGTGGAGTCATCCTGCCCGCTGCTGTTTCCAGGGGGCTGACAACCTCCTGCAGTATTGCTAGAGCTGCCTGTTCAGCAGGTCTGTCACTGTTGGAGCATGTTCTGGAGTATTGCTGTCCTCCACTCTGTGTCTAGGTCCTGCTACCTGATATCCTTCGATATTTTAGCAGTTCATTGGCACAAGTCAGTGCAAAACAAACATTCAAAAAATGTTGAGTGAATGGATGTAAATAAACCTCTTGGCTTGCAAGTGGGTTGTTACATTGAGGTCATTCTCTGCTGCCTCTTTCTAAAAAATGTCTCTTATTCTGCTATTATATTAAAGGCAGTATGGTATGGTGACTAAAATTGCAGACACAGGACTCAGGAAGGCTTAGTTTTGAATCCCAGCTCTGCCATTCCTAGCCCTGTGCTCTGAAGCTTTCCTGACCCTTGGATTTCTTACCTGTGAGATGGATCAGCAGCGTTCCTCTGTCTCAAAGGTGTGAAGCGTAGATGTTTATAGAGCACTTAGCACACTGTACCTGCTCTGTGGTAAAATGCTCAATAAATGGTAATGATTTTAATTTTTATTATGCTAGTGGAGTCTAATGAGAGCTTTCTGTTCTCTTTGTTGGTGGAGAATTTTGCCAACACACAGGCTTGTCCCAGTGTGGTCTCCCATTCAGCCTCAATTGACAGCCGGTTGCGATGTGCCCATCAACACTCACAGCCGTGGTCACCAGCTGTGCTCCAGGCACGTTCTTCAGGGAAGCCTTCGGCTGGCTACGTAACTGCTGCTTTTGAACTATTTTCAGCCCACGGAAAGGAAAGGGAGGCAGAAGTAAAACATCACAGATTTCAGGTCTCTTTCTGGCCTCAGAGCATAAAACAGAATTGAACACACTTCCACCCTATGAGCTTAGTTGCTGGAGTTGCTGGAGGTAATGTTGAAACTGAGGTCATAGGTTACAGACTCCTGTGAGTTCACTGGCTTATCTCCATGCATGGCTGTAAACTTCCTAACCCTATAGAACCATGCAGTGACTGTCCTGGGTCATAGAGGGACAGAGGGAAAGCATGTGCTTTCAGACATGACTTTATGACATTCAGAGGAGAGGGTTGATTACACAGTGGGATCATCATTGTCCTCTTTACACAACTGTGTCTCACCACTTTGGTGAAGGGTGTTTGGGTAGGGGACCATCCTCTTGATATTGTTGTCCATTTCATCTGAGTACGCCCAGATTGCGAGCTTGGTTAGCCAGATGTTCTGCTCACCATGTAGACCTTAGGGAGAATCCATTTCCTTGTCACTTGCAGCTGCTAGTAGCCACAGCATTCCTTGGCCCCCTCCCCCATCTTCAAAGTCAGCAGCGTAGTTTATCAAAACCTCTGTCTGACTCAGACCTTCTTCCTCCTCCTCCATCTTGTACAGACTCTTATCATTACCTCGAGACTACCCAGATATTCCACGATAATTTCCCAGTGTCAAGATCTGTAGTCATAATCATATTTGTCCCTTTGCCATGTAAGGTAACATATTCACAGTTTGGGGGGGGGGGTTATGATGTGGACACCTATGTTGGGGCCATGACTGTGTGTACCACAGATGGGAAGATGCCCATGTTAAGACTCCCATCCTTCTGGAAATTCCAGTCCACTTAAAATCTGAGTAGAACTTTCTCGCCCCACATTAAAAATTAAAGCAATCTTGCTACTAGTTCCAATTGTTAATGGTCTTATACTTACTGATGATGACTGTGATGGTGATTTTTTTCAGAAACTGGAGAAAAATTCTCAGTGAGCCACCTTAAAAGGCTATTTGAGGTTTAGCTGTGGTGATGGAAATCCAGTCAGTCAGTCACCAGATATTTATCCAGTGCCTACTGTGTGCCAGCCACTATCCCAAGAAGCTTGTGAAAATATAGCTAGCAGCTGCAGCTACAGAATTTCCTTTCCATCTTGATGGGACAGAGACTCTTCACTCCTGAGCAACAATGTCTTCATGTGGTTAGAACTTCTTTGAAGCGAGGTACTTAACTGGCAGACAGACTAAACAGCCTCTTTGGGCTCCCTGCCTTCTTATGCCCGTTGCTGATGGCAAACTTTTTAATCTGATCTGAATCACAAGCTTTTTAAAGGATAGCTCTGAACAAACAGTTCGACTTAAAGCCATGCACTGACGGAACAAAGAAACCAGCCCTGCAGTGTCAGCCGCAGAGTCAGTGCGAAGTTGCTCCTTGCTGCTCTGGCTTGTTGAACAAAGATGCAGAGCCTGATGACCTCAGCTTCATCATACACCATCTAACTCCTCGGTTCCCGTGGGCTCAGCTGTGGTCTGGTTTCACCAGAATCACCTAGGGAGCTTTTATAACCTGCTCCTCTCCCAGATATTCTCAGTCAATTCTTCTGCACAGGACTGGGGATATTGGCATTTTCAAGTGCTCCCCAGATTATTCTAACGTGAAGCCAGGTGAGAGTGTAAAAAATAAAGTCCTGCTCCTACTGCCAGAGATTTTGGTGCAGTAAGCCTAGGGCTGGGGTACAAATCCTGATCATTCAAGTTCCTCTGGGATTCTAATGTGCAGCTAGGTTTGGGGGGTTTCTGTCCTAGCAACAATCTTTCAGCTGTCTGGTTTCTGTTTCCCAGGGGTCCCTGAGGCTAATCAGGGACTTGTTACCAACACAGATTCCTGAGGTCCATCTCTATCCCTGGTTTCTGGACCCCGACTCTGAGGGCAGTGCCTACAGGGCTGCAGGTTTAACACGTGCTCCAGATGGTTCTTAACAGGGAATTGTAAGAAACACTGATAGCTAACCAGGATCCTGAGGCAAAGGGCTTAAAGTTGGGCCTTTACTTACATCAATGAAGCAATCTAGCCCACAAACCCACTCTCAGGCCAGGCATTTGGCCAATACTCCTGGAGCTGGGCTAGTGGTGTCTGAAGGACTTGTGGAGGAAGGTGGGCTAGGTATTGCGCTAGTGGCATGGAATCCTTTTGCCCCTAAGTGATTCTGCTTGAACTTTGTGTGTGCTGATGGTCACCTGGCAAATGATATGTGGTTTTGTTAGGTCATCTGACGGGTTAGCAATAAGAAAGGGGGAGGGCTATTCTAAAGCACTGTGCACAGGAAAGGTGCAAATCCATGCAAATCCATCTGAATGAAAATAAACCAGAAGTACTTAAAGAGTGCGACAGAATTTTCTCCGATGGAGACAACATGTTGGCAGTGAAAGCTTTAGTCACTGATTCCACAAACCCACACCAAGTATAAATTTTGAAGGTTTCTTTTACATAATCAAATTTGTTAGTAATTCGAATATAGAAAATAACTGTTTATTCTTGTCCTTTTTTTTTTTTTTGGTTTTCAATGAATGCATTATTTTCTCATGTCTCTACTCAGTAACCAAGGTTGCCAAATTGTTTCCCTGAAATTATGTAGCTTTCTCCTGGGTTGGCATATAGCAGCTTGGTTAGCATGAATTTTTGTACAGCCATCCAAGCCCTCCTTACAGGTGATTTTCCAGTGTGTTTACATAGTCAAATCATCAATCCATTCATCGTGTCCTGACACCTAACCAGTTTATAAAAACTTAATGTCATTCGCCCTGCCAGGAATCTCCTTAGTCTTGATTGCAGACCTTGGCTTATGACCTAAAGGAAGAGAGATTTTAGTTTGGGCTTTGGTTGTATTCTCTTCTGTAGACCAAAAATGACCGTCATTTCTAGTAAGTCAACTCTCCGGGGGGGGGGGGGGGATATATATATATATATATTATACACATATATAAAATGTGTGTGTGTGTATATATACATAAATAGTCAGTCTACAATGTCAGTTTACATTCACAGGCTTCAAGGCCTTTTCTCCAAAGCTCATTATTGATCTTGCATTGAAATTCCTCATGACAATTAGCCTATTTTATGGGAACAAATTTTTGATAAACTGTCTAAATCATCCAATATTTTCTCTTTCTTCAAAATGTAAGTCATCCATGTTAAGGTGCCACTGATTTAAAGATATTTTAAAAGGATCTTCAAATATCTCCACTTGATGGTTATACCTCATAACAGACATTTTCTCTAATAAAATGTAATTGCTACCTTTTTCCCTTCACATTTCACTCCTTGAATGATTCCTACATTGATTTAATTCTGGGTCAGCCTGTCAATTTCAGTTGGTAGCAAATGGGGAGGAAGGCTGATTTCTTGAAGGGCATAAAAATTAGATATTGATTTTTTTATCCCCTTCTCTTTCTCTTTCAGTTGATTTGATTATTGGTGAATAGAACTGATATATAGGATGGGAACCTAAATAATGTGACAAATCTTGTGAAAACCATTCGTTTGCTTTAATGGAATTTTTGACATAAACTGAAGTGGAGATGTAGACAAATAAATAATTATTGGAGTTTTCTTGCTTGTCTAAGGGCAAACTTAGAGTGAAATGTAATCCTGTGTTGTAACAAACTTACCTGTAGTTCACAGGCTTTGCTTTTTCTTCTTCCTGTGTGGCTTTTGATTTTGTGTGCCACTGACCTTCTTGAATACAGGTCTTTTTATTGTAAGCTGCCTATTATTGCAATAGCATGGTATAAACTATAGTTAAACCAATAAATAATTGTTTATCCTCCTGGCTATTATCCATCCCATGGTTATTCTTTCATCAGTTGTTGACTGAGGTTATTTTCCAGACTGTGAATGAGTGGTGAGGATGCCTAGTTGAAGAAGAGGCCCAATATAGAGCTTAGAGTGAGAGGCGGTGCTAGACAAGAAAATAAAGGTTGCAGAAGAGAGGGTGTGTGTTATGAGAGAGCCACTAAAGGCACAGGTGAAGAGATTTGCATCGAGTTCCACAGAGCACCAAGAAGGCACGTAACAGCCTGCACAGAAAGGTACTCTAAAAAAAGGGAATAGTATGGACAAAGGGAAAAATATAGAGCATATTGCTCAACTACGTCCTTGAGTTTGGTATTGCTCAAAGATAGGATGCAGATAATGGGGAAGCAGGAGGTAAAAGTGGAGAAGTTGGCTAAGTCTAGGTGATGGCAATTTTTGCTGCCAGACTTAGAAACATGCACTTATCCACTGGATAAACAGGCAGTATGATAAGTGGGAGTAGCATGAACAGCTTTGCATTGTCAAGCAGGGTTCCAAGCTCCTCCTTTCTACAAGGTGCACACTGTAAGTGCCTTCTGACTCCAAGCTGCTGTGCTCTCATGATACTTGACATGAACCTCTGTTACATGCATCTCACAGTGTTTTCATTATCCTTGTATCAATTACCTATTGCTGTGTAAAAAATCACCCCAATATTTAGCAGCTTAAAACAACATACTTACTATCTCACAGTTTCTGTGTCATCTAGGCATGGCTTAGCTGGGTTCTCTGGCTCAGGGTCTTTCCACAAAGCTGCACTCAAGATGTTGGCCAGGCCACAGTCAGGGGCTCCCAAGGTCGTTTAGTGATGGCTGGTGGGATTCAAATCCTCACAGGCTGTTGGATTTAGGGCCTCCGTTCCTTTCTGGCTGTTGGCCAGATGATACCCTTAGTTTCTTGCCACATGGGCTTCTTTATTCAAGGCAGCAAGAGAGAGTGCTAGCAAGATGGAAGTCATGGTGTTTTATAACCTAATCACTGAAGTGATATCTCTCACATTTTCCATGTTCTTTCTGTTCATTAGAACCAGTCCACATTTAAGGAGAGGCTTCCTCAGTTACCATGTCGATAGGAGGAATCAGAACATGGCATCTGGGTGACTCCTCATTTGGAGGGCCAGCTGTCCTCTCGGATGGAGCTTGGTGTTTGGATAAGAAATAATAATGTTTCTTGACCTAAATGCTGGATATCTGGAATCCTAGAACAGACCCAAGGAAGCAGGGGAAAGAACTTTCTTCCTTAGCTGGTCTTCATCCTCTTTCCTTGAAGGGAAATGTGGCAGCGCTCCATAGCCCATATAAGGGGGGAGGAGGGAGAGAAGAATATATTAGAAAGTGTCAGCTTGCATTTCTGTAGACTGCCTGTTTATGCTGCCCCAACTCAACTTTCTGGTTTGTAAATCACAGCCATTTGTCTTCCCCTATGGGACATTTTTAGTGGTTGGAAAGCAACCACCTCCGACTTGCTTTTGGAGCACATCCCACCCCAGTGTATTCCTGCACAGCACTAATGTGACGGATTCTGCTGTGGGTTTCTCCCTTGCAATTGAGGATATTCCATTCCACTAGTTATATATTGTGTTTTTCAAACTTTCCATTGGGATTATGACTCTCTCTCCAATGTCATTGACTCCTAAACCCCAACCAGACCTCTAAGATGGGACCACTCTTTTGCATGGATGTGTATGTACTTGGCTAGTCCAGAGAAGGTGACCAAATCTGTATCCAAATCTGCTCCTAGCTGAAACTAAAATTTTCTCTTCAGTGACATTTATTTGTTCACAAAACATCTACTGCATGCCTACTGAATGTCAATCTCAGTGCCAGTAGAAGAGAATAAAGCATAGTGTCAGCCCTGTATGAGCTTACAGATTCTAGAATAATTTGAGGTTTGCTTGCCTCATTTCATATAATCTTGCCCTTTGTACAAAAGTGCCATCTAGTAAATGGTTTCAAATATTTATAACAACAAATTGTTCCTCAAAATGTTGAAAAATTAATGTGATCTTCTCTTCACTTTACTTTCAAGCTAGGGTGCATATTTAAGGAGGGGTTGAATTTGGAGAGGAGAACCTACTAGGGAGTTTGGAGGAAGTACAAAAGTGCACGGCAGGTTCCAGACCCAGCTTCTCCACTAATTCCTTCTTTCTCATCTTCCATCTCTGCTTCCTGTTTTGGTCAAAATCACCCTATTTTAATGATACTTGGAAAAATATCCCCACAAAGGCCCTTGGAGCTTGGGGAGGAGAGTTAATAAGCCCTCAGTACTATTTCTGTAGTTCTGCCATATATTGGTTCTATGACCACCCTAAACCAATTTCTCAACTATAAAAGGGGGCTAAGAAAAATACCTTATTTCATTTCTTCATTCAGGAATGTTTTATAGAGCCCTGGCTCATGTGACTCGGTGGATTGAGCGCTGGCCTGAGAACCAAAGGGTCACTGGTTTGATTCCCAGTCAGGACACATGCCTGGGTTGTAGGCCAGGTCCCCAGTAAGGGGGAGCATGAGAAACAAACACACATTGGTGTTTCTCTCCCTCTCTCCTTCCCTTCCCCTCTCTCTAAAAATAACTAAATAAAATCCTAAAAATAATAAAAAGAATGTTATATTGAGAACACTGTTCCAGACAGTGGGAATTCTGAAGTAATTAAAACAAAGTCCTCTC
The DNA here is from genome assembly GCA_004024845.1 of Tonatia bakeri. Lineage (NCBI taxonomy): Eukaryota > Metazoa > Chordata > Mammalia > Chiroptera > Phyllostomidae > Tonatia > Tonatia bakeri. The sequence continues at coordinate 56,511 of PVIA01002351.1, read as the reverse complement.
CTTATGCAGCTACATTCTAGCTGGGGTGGGGGGACACTAAACGAATGTGTAGTAGATTGGGGTAGAGGTGGAATGGAGAAGAGGTGAGCACAGTAGGGAGGATCGGGTGGAGGTGGGGTGCTATGTATATTGGATGGCCCAAGAATGTCCCATTGGGAAGGGTCTAGGGAAAGTAAAAGGGACACGTGCTGTGTCAGGCAGGAGAGGGAGGGAGCATCACAAGTGGGAGGAGCAGCACAGAGACCAGCGCAGCTAGAGGGGAGAAACTGAAGGGTGGCTATGTAGGAAACATGGTCAGATCACAGGGGTCTCACTATCGCCTGTACCCAGGACTTGGCTTTTCCTCTGAGTGAGACAAGAAGTCATTGGAGAGTTCCATGCAGATGGGTGGCGTCTTCTGACTGCTGTTTCCGGGATCTTTCTGGAGTTTGGGGTGGATTAAATGAGATAATGCAAGAAAATTAGCACAATGCCTGGATCATGGTACAAAATAAACACACACACAACCAATAAATGTTAGTCCCAGAGAAAAGGGACCTATGATCACAAAGCATCAAGCCTTCAGAAACATTTGCAAAGTTCTATGTCTCCCAGATGTATGGCCTTAGATCCTAAGAAACTGAGTTGTTTTTCTAAAGGGTATTCACTCCGTACCAGTGGGGTTTATCTGTTTCTTGGGGTACACAGGGGCACTCATGGTGGAGAACACTTGGCTGTTCAGAGTTTAGTGGCTCAAACTGATAGCTGTGTTTAAGGATGCCTCTGGAGCAGCTCAGAGCATACCCACAGAAGGCTGAAGTTGTCCTGTGTGCATCTTTGCTAATGGCTTTGTAGAGGCTGGATTTATTAACTACCACCCGTGTGCTAAGCCCATAGACGTTGGAAAGAGCCAGGGCTGATTCCAACGGCATGGAAGTGTGGGAGGGCCAACCTGAGACTGATGTGGGGAGAGGCAAAAAGGACAGCAGTGAAGAAGGGGGTGGGCTGCACTGCCTAATTTAGTGTCAGTACTGACCTAGAACGTAAAAATCAGTGTGTACTGAGAAAGAGCAAATTCAAGCTTGTTCAAGAGGTTTGCTGAGAAGTGCTTCTTTCTGGATTAGGCTGTAACTGGAAATTGAAAATGAATACTCAGAAAGAAGTGAGTCCAGAGAAGGGCAATCTAGCAGCTCACCTCTGGCCTTAGAGGCAGCCATGAGGAGCCAGGGAGGGGAGGATTCTGGCTGCAATGTGAGTGAATTTTGAAAGCAGAGGAAGAAGTGAGGCTTGGAAACGCACTCCTGTCATAAGTGAACATCCTGAGGTACCCGTTCAAGGAAGCCCTGGAAAACTATGGCTCCTGGGATCCACGGTGTGCCCTGATGAAGGTGTTTCTCTGAAACCGAGGATTTCAGGTGATGGGGCTCTTCTTCTCTGTGCTGGGAATAAGAAGGATCCACAAGGTATCAGAGAACTGAGTTCTTTCTAGGCCATTTTACTTCTTATATTAGCATTTACTTCAGAGCTGGTCAGACAGACCTGGGTGTTTTAGCAAATGTGTGGGGTCTGAAGGTTGAAGCAAGCAAGGTTGGGCACTCTCTGTTACCCACTGCTCGCACTTCCCTCGCTGTCCTCATTTCTGCAGGCCTAGGTTTCCCTCATGACACTTCTCACGCCCCCTTTTTTTCCTGTCACATGTTCTCTTTCACTTGCTTTCTCCCACAGCCATTCTTCTATGCTAGATTTCTCTCCTTTAGTCGCTTCTATGAAGTGTGTGAGGCAAGGAGCTGTGTATGTGTCTGCAGCGATCGCTCCACACATTGGTCATTGCCCTAGCGTTGATTTGGGGGAGACGCAGCGGCTTCTGTGTCTGCCCCGGGGAAGGAGGGCAGCCTCCTGAAGGGGTCCGAGTGTGAAACAAGAGGTTGATAGTAATTTAGAAAGCAGGAATTTGCCTTCAAAACTTTGGGAAGGTTTAGCACAGGCTATTTATAATCCATCAGGGGATTTAAAAGAAAATAGGCAGGTTCTGGGATATTGCCATAGATCACCTAGACAAGATGAAAAGGTGGAGCTGCTCAGGAAACGTGTTTACAGATAAGAGGCAAATTTAAAACGCTGGGCCATGATCTCAGGGACTTTGACTGATGGCACCTACTAAGTAATGTACAGATGAATGCTATTCAACAACTACTGACACTGACCGGCAAAACAACAGTGGGCGAATGGAGGCCCAAGCAGGAGCCTTAGCAATAAATCTCTGCCGGCCAGCCTTTGCTCAGGGCACTCGGGGCCCCAACCTTCTTCTCTTGTCCTCCGACTAGTCTACTTTCAGCTGACTTTGGGGAGATCGATTCTTCACTCACTTGTTCATTCATTTTTGCCACACATTTGAGTACCAACTCTGCGATGGATGGGGTGTATTTAGAAGAAACAATGCAGCCTCAGCCCTGAAGGACCACATGGGAGGGAGGCAGGAAACAAACCTAGCTAATAAAAATAAAATAATGAAATTTGCACAGATCTAGGCAAAATAAACCTAAGAGGCACACCTCACTCTGGCATGTATTTCAGAATTGGGACCTGGTGTTTTCACTTTGGGTTGAAAGAGTCTTGAGATATTTCTGAATGATGGAAATTTTCTCCTTCCCCCTCTCATAAAAGTACAAGTGTCAAGAGATGGTGTAATAATTAAGTTATTCAAAATTCATTAAGAAACTAGAAGTGAGCCTGAAATGAATCTAATCCTGACCATTTTTTTTCTCCCAACCCACATAAACATTAAAAATAACTCCTTGGGAAAAAAGATCTGAGCAGCACAGACCATTGACAGCTTGTTTTTTATGTGTTAGATGGAGAGAATGAGGATGTGGCAGAACCTGGGAGTGGATTTTTCTGAAGTTGAAAAAGAAAACATTGTGAATGACCAGGGCTGTGTTTGCATTAAAGCTGGTTTAGAAAATGCACGTTGCTTCTATGAGTCAATACTTTTAAGGCCATTAAATGTGAAGGTAGTAGATAATATCTGGAAGATGGCACGGACAATGGTACCTGACAGGTAAATATGCCCTCCCCTTTTGGGAGGGAACTCTAAGCCAGTGATCTTCAATGTTACAGCAAATTCTTAAGAAACCTCTCAGGATGATTCCACAAAGAACGGCTGGAATAGTTGTTTCATTAAAAATGCCAGGCTTCCATTTGGCAAAGAAGTTCCTTTTAATCCTTAGATTTCCATTTAGGGACTATAGGTGGCTAATTATTAAGTGGTACATGTGGCCCTGGCTCGTGTGGCCAAGTAGGTTGGAATGTGATCCCATGCACCAAAAGGTCACAGGTTCCATTCCTGGTCAGGGCACATACCTAGTTTGTGGGTTCAGTCCCTAGTTGGGGTGCATATGGGAGGCAACCTGTAAGCGTTTCTCTCGAGCATTGACGTTTATCTCTCTCTCCTCCTCCTCTCTCCCTCAAAAAATAAGTGTATCCTCAGGTGAGGATTTAAAAAAGTTTTTTATTTAATGGTGTCAAAGGGGAAATATAAGGGCTGCAGATATTCAGGCTGGAAGACAGGCTGTAAATGCTTACTCACTAAAAAACAATTAGCAATAATTAGTGAATTATTAAGAAGCCTAGCAAACACACACACATACACACACACTTATATATATATTTTTTAATGCCACCATATACACTGCCACCACCACCACACCCCAGGGCAATTATATCAGAAGCTTGAGTGGTGGACCTCCAGACACCAGCTCTTTTTCAAACTTCTCAGTCGATTCTAATATGCAGCTAGCACTGAACACCAAAGCTCCTGGGGGCTGCTAAACTTGGACATGGAGAGAATTTGTGACCCAGTAACCAAGGTCCAACATGACTTATTAAGGTGATAGTTGTAAATGTTACTCAGTGTAGAAAAAAATGGGACGGAGTTACTATAAATTTGTTAAAGCAATGTCCCCAAATACTGTCGATCATCCTTTGGCCGGCAGTATGATTGGGTTAAAGCAAACAGTGCCATGGCTGAGAATCCAGGCGTGGTGCTGAAGAGCACAGGATGTGACCACAGCACTGTGCACATTAGGCCTTTGGCATTCGAAGGGAGTGGAAGGGAGATTTGGAGAGAAAGCCTGAGTGAGAGAGATCTTTACTGAGTTAAAACCAAGTATCACGTGTCATGAATGTGAAAACCTAATACGGGTAAATCTCTAGCATATGGCAGAACTAGTTCCTGCGAAATGTCATGAGTGAGTAGCATAAGCATGAGCAAAGGCTTTGAGCCTAGAGCTTTGATCATGTAATATACCTCTCAATAGAATTGAACTACATTGAGTATGAGGGTTAATTTAATTAGTCCACTTGGCTGAGGTAAGTGACACCCAGTTAGCTGGTAAAACATTATTTCTGGGTTTGTCTGTGTGGATGCTTTTGGAAGAGATGGGCATTTGTGTTAGCAGACTGAGTAAAGAGATCCACCTTTGTCAACGTGGTGGGCATCACCTAATCCACTGAAGACCAGAATATAACATTAAGTCAGAAGAAGGCCAAATTACCTCTTACTGAGCCGGAGCTCCCATCTTCTTCTGTCCTTGGGCATTGGACATCGGAGCTCCGTGTCTCAAGCCTTTGGACTCATTATACCATGGGCTTTCCTGGTTCTATAGCTTGAGACAGCACATCGTGGCATATTTCAGCTTTCATAATCATATTAGCCAACGCCCAGAATAAATTTCCTCTCTATATATTTCCTATTTATTGGTTCTCTTTCTCTGGGTAACCCTCATTAATTCAGTCACCATCCTGGATTTTCCAGAGTGACTTTGACAGTGGCTCCATGGTCACTGTATTGCATCAATGTCCAGTGTTTTGAAATTCTAGCACCTGATGCCCAGTAAATATACATTCATGGTTGTTGAGCTGAACTAACAGTCACTATCCCCTCCAACTTGCCTCTCACACACAGAACCAAACTCTAGCCACTGACGATGCTAACCACCCAATGAACTGAGGGCAGGGACATGCCTGGGATGAAGGACTATCCCTGTGAGTCCCTCTGGGTGTACAATGTGTAAACTGACTTCTTTCTGACATACAAGCCATTCCAACCTTTCCCTTCTGACAGCTCAGCTCTATGCCTCCTTTCCCACTTCCTGGGCTTCTTGGATCACCCGCCGCCCACAAGATCTAGCCTTGGATTTCCCATCCCACTCTGGGCACTGACATCTGCTTTGGGACCCACACATCTGGCTCCTACCAGTACTACATCTCCACTGCAGAGCCGTCATTCTCTAGCTGTCTTGCCACCATCCTTGGCAGACACAAGCACCTTGCCAGAGCACGTATGTGTATCATTCATCAGAAAGACGGTGTATTCTTCACCCATATATTCTAGTCAAGAAAGGCAACTGTTTTAAGCTCAGCTGGTGGTTCTCAGCCCTGGCTGCACCCAAGTCTGGACCCCACACTCAGAGATTTAATTGGACCTTAACAGAACCCTTCATGACTACTTGGGTTAAACGTTTGTCTCTGTCTTAAAACCACATGAGGAGTGTCTGTGCATTTCAGGTTGGATCATTAGCTCATAAGAAGCTCATCAGAGAAGGGGTCACCCAACTCCTGGAAGGCAAAGGTGACTCCAGTGCCTGCATGAATTCCTTGAGGGAACCTTAGACAATCAGCCTCACAGGGGACTGGGGGAGGGATCCCAGGTTCAAATGTTCTCTGTTTTCAGAGGAATCTATCCCAAACATGAGGTTTCCTCTGTTGGTAGTTTACATTTTCCGTTAAGGCAAAGATTCAGTTCAGCCAAGGAGATCCAGTTGCTGGAAGAAGAAATGACTGCCGACACAAAGACAGCCACTGTTGCTTTGTTTCTCTAACTATCCGAAAGTGTAGCACAAAGTCTCCGAACATTTGACTCACTTCCATCCCATTAATTTCCCAAAGGGTTCAAGATGGCTAAACTCTAAATAATTTTATACTTTAAATGGCCATAGTCAAAATATAACATCATATCATTTATGAGAGTGGCATGTTTTTTCTAATTAAGATGCAGACCCAATTCCCATTCCGGGCTACAGCTCTCTGGAGTTTTGGAGTCTCTGCTTGGCTCAACATGTTGGTTTTCTTCCGTATAGAACATCTTGGCTGGTGAAACTCTGAACTGAAAATGCACAAGTATCTGTTAAGACAATCCTGTTAGCCTGTCGTTACCTGCCAATTACATTGTTCCTTGTTTTAGAAATCCAGTTGAAAGAGACATGCTAAGAACTCCATTAGGAGTAGCCAGTATGTTTTTTTTTTTTTTTTTTTTTTCTTATAAGTATGGGTAGGGAATCTGCCTACAGCAAGTAACACTGGTACTGACATGCTCGGAAAATTCCGACTGGAGGAGGGAGTAAGTGGCACTTGGCAAGGTTGTCATCTTGTCCTAATTGCCTAGTTAGTCTTGATTTAAAGATGTGTTTTGTTTATATATTTTGGGGGAGAGATATTATGGCAAGCCTTTCAAAGACAGTTTCTGCAGAGGATTTTCTTCATCAGCTCAGTTTCCTCTTGGGTTGAGGCTAATATTGGATGGTGTGTCCAGAGGCATAGCTGCTGGGAGAAGACTTCTACCATCTGGAGCTGAATAGTCTTTAAGATTAGAGCAGATACTGGCTATTCCAACCCCGGTCTCCTGAGGCGTAGCCATGGTTCAGCCAGTTCTCTTTGCCTTCTGATCTAGTGTGAGATGAGAACTAAAAATCATGACGCATGTCCACACTTCCTCCCATTGTGCAGTGAGGTGAGAAAAATCTACCCCCATTTCCTTTATTACACAGATAGACATAGAGATGGCAGAGACGGAGATAGCCACAGAGACCGGAAGAGAGAGAGAGCCCTTTGTTACTTTGGAAACTCTAAGCTTGGTGAGGGCAGCTGGCAGACAAGTCTGTGAGCTGTTGTATCCAAATCCCTAGTACAGCGCTTGGTTCAAACTAAAAGTTGATCTCAATAATAAATTTTCTCTTTGTCCACAGTTAGCAAATTCATGAATGTCTTAAGAAGTTTCAGAGCACCAAATGAATATAGGTTGCCCTAAAGCAAACAAGAAAAATAGCATTGCTTTGAAAGACCCATTTAGCACCTTAGTTATCACAAGTGCTCATTAGGGTTTTCTTTTTGCTTGAAGGTGTGCATTTGGCTGAGAGTGCGTAAGTGGGCTATGAGCCTAGCCAAATGCCTTGTCTCTTCTGTACTTGAAACCCTATTCTCCCAAGCTGAAAAGTGAATGACTACAGGGAAAATGTGACTCATAGCAAGTGCTGTTGTTAAATCACCTTGAAGTGTCTCTTGTAAACGATAACTCCCTGAATTGGAGAAATGTCTTTGACGAGAGAGGATTAGGGTGAAATTGCAATTACCTTGACATAAAGGAATGAATTAACTTTCCAGCTCGCATTTTTGCAAGGCACAGATTCAAGCTGCTGGGAATATAAACATAGAATGCACTCACAATAGCTTGGGGCACTCGAAAATTCAAAAGATGGGCAAGGAGCCTCGAAATGGTAGACAGCTCCAGAGGTGTTCCTCACCCGCAGAGGGGGTGCCTGCCTGGACAGCAACCACCGTCTGCGAATTCTGGCAACGTCTGCTCCTGTGTCAGCAGAGTTTAGGGGACAGTTGGGAGCAATGCCTCCAGGGTCTGATGCATGCAGGACACGGCTGCAGGAAATAGAGAAGTGCTCTCCCAAGATTCAACTCCCAAAACTGCCTGTTCACTTGATTCAGAAAATATTGATGGAGCACTTACTGTGTGTTGGGCCTTGAGTAAACGCAGTCTTGGTTGTCGGGGACTTAGGGAAGTCAGACACAAAACAAATGGAGTGGGCATGAACCTCAGTCCATGAATCATGTGTAAAAATACACTTTTGTTTATTTTCTTGAACTCGAAGCTGACTCTCAGCTCTCATCCTGCCAGGGCAGCAGGAAATTCCAACTCCTAGGTTTGCAACTGGAAGCCCAGGGCTTCTGTGCAGATTCTGAAAACACAGTTCAGGGCACTAGTTTCTAGTCCATCACAGCTGCTGCTGCCATCCCTAATTCACCATCCCTAAAGCCTTAGATGGGCAAGGAGGTAATTCCTCCATACCTTCTGTGCCTCCATACCATCTGCGGGCATGTGTCTGCCGGAGCTGGGATGGCCATGACTAGGTAACAGCCTCTTCAGGTGCACCCCTTAACATCCCTCTGGGGTCTTTTCACAGTTCTCTGGGTGCTGCCACACAGCAGGCCTTACCCCGAGGCACTGACAGGGACTACCCTGCACAGGGTGGGTGGGGGGTGGGGGGAGTTCTGTAGGACAGGGCCTGAGCCACACTTGGTTTAGCCATGGTTCAGCAATGGTTGGGTGGTAAGGGAGTGGGTATTGTCCAGTTTTTAATGTATTTTATACTCTCCTCTAACTTTTTTTTATCCTCACTTGAGCACATTTTTTTTCATCGCTTTTAGGAGGGAGAGAGAGAGAAAGAGAGACATGGATGTGAGAGAGAAACATTGATCTGTTGCTTTCTCATACATGCTTTGACCGGGAACCAAAGCAGCGACCCTTTGGTCTACAGGATGATGTTTCCACCAACTGAGCCATACCAGTCGGGGCATCTTTTTGTTGTTTTTAAGAGCAGCCATGTCAATATATGACTTAAAACTGTTTTAAAAAGCTGAATTTTGGGAAAATGTGCTTGGGGGAAACAGAAGGGTACTTCTGTTTGGTTTCCACCAAACTCAGTGTCTGCCCACAGTCACCCACCTTCCATTCCCCAGGAGAAGCACTCCTCTCTGCTGCTGTCTGGGAGGCATGGCTGTCTCCCTTGATGTTTTGCACAAAGAGCAGTACCTTCATCTCCCTTCTACTCCCTTCTAACCCCTCTATCTACTCTCCTTGCAGTAAAGGAATATGAAGGCTAGAACCAAGTTGAAATGAAGAAATGAAAAAATAAAAGAAGAATGGCCATATATGAATAGTTCCATGGGCTACCTCACCAGGCCCCCGACCGTGAACTGCATGAGGACTATGAAAGAGGAACTAACCCCAGACCAGGGGGATGGAACAGGCTGCACCGAGGGGAGAAGGCCTCACAAAGTCATGGCTGAAATCAAACCTCAAGGGTAAAAAAAGAATTGAGCCAGGGGAAGCAGGTTTAGATGTTTAAAGGTCTGGTACAGAGTTAGAGAGAGTAAGAAGACCAGTTGGAGAAGAAAAAGCCCAGAAGACAAGAGGAGAGAAAGGAAAGAGCAATGGTGGCTCGTCGGTGGTTTGGTCTGTCCCCTTCCTTACAGAAGGGCTTCTCCTCGACTTGATTGGTTAAAGGTGTGTCTGGTTGGGAGCAGTACAGATAAAGGAGAGAAGGAATTAGTGGGGAACCTGCAACACTTGAGGGGAAGTAACCAGCTCCTATGACAACCTCATGTGTAAACCCAAAAATAATGGGGCTGGAGCTGGCGGTTTGGATAGAGTGAGCTACTCTGATTCTAAGAGTCTCAGCACCCCATTTGTAAAGTTAGGACAAGAAGCCCTACCTCCCAGGTTGTTGTGAGGCACACGTTAGCAGTCTGGTGCACAGTTAGGGCGCCAGTCTGGGTGGCTAGTCTTCACTCCACTCCTTTTCCTGTCCTGCTCTCTCTCTGTGATAAAGAGCCTTTCCTGCAGTTTCTGCTCTCAGCTAGATACCTGGCCAGGGGAGGCCTTGATCGGAGCTTAGAGGATGGGAAGAGGAGGAGGTCCAGTTATTTTTCCCTGCCTTCTCTTATCTTCTGCAGCTCTAGCTTCCTTGGGACAGAGCTGCCTGGGTTCTCTCTTCTCCTTAGAGAGTGATCCAGGTCCCCACTTTTCCCTGACAACATCCTCACTTTGTCCTCCCATTTTTAGTAGCTTTCTGCTTTTGTTAATCTCTGTGTTGTTTGAAGATGCCTGTTTGGCATCTCAGCCTTTTCTATAACCTGCATTATCACCAAATCCCCTCTGTTTTAAACTCTCAGAGGGTTTGTTTCCATCAACAAATGGATAGTAACCAACACAGTGAGTAGTAGTAGTTCTTGTCCCATTGACAACTATTATGGGTTCAACTGTGTTCCCCAAAAGATATGTTGAAGTCCCGATCCCGAACTCTGTACCTGTGGATGTGACCTTATTTGGAAATAAGACCTTTGTAGGTGTAATCAATTAAGATAAAGTTATTAAAGTGAGCCCTAATCCAATGACTGGTGTTCTCATAAGAGGAGGGAAATTTGGACCCAGACACTCACAGGGGAGCACCATGTGGAGTCAGGGTCCCACAGGGAGAACATCATGTGCCAGCAGAGGCAGAGGCAGAGACTGCAGGGATGCAGCTGCAAGCCACGACATGCCAAAGATTGACAGCCACCAATAGAGGCTAGGAAGAGGTGAGGAAGGGTTCTCCCTCACAGACTTCAAAAGAGAATGGAAGGGGACCTATAGAGGGCCCAGAGATACTGAAAGGATGCTCAGTATCACTAGCTATCAGAGAGATGCAAATTAAAACCACAGTGAGATACCACTTCACACCAGTCAGAATGGCCATCATAAACAAAGCAACAAACAAGTGTTGGAGAGGTTGTGGAGAAAAGGGGACCCTGGTGCACTGTTGGTGGGACTACAGACTGGTACAACCACTGTGGAAAACAGTATGGAACTTCCTCAGAAAACTAAAAATGGGTCTGCCTTTTGACCCGGCAATTCCACTGCTGGGACTATATCCTAAGAATCCTGAAACACCAATCCAAAAGGACCTATGCACCCCAATGTTCATAGCAGCACAGTTTACAATAGCCAAGTGCTGGAAGCAACCTAAGTGCCCATCAGTAAATAAGTGGATCAAAAAACTATGATACATTTACACAATGGAATTCTATGCAGCAGAAAGAAAGAAGGAGCTCCTACCCTTTGTGGCAGCATGGATGGAGCTGGAAAGCATTATTGTTGGGAACCGCCCTGCCTGGTATGAGAAGCTGTAACCCCTGCTGAGGCTGAGGCTGAGGGAACGACCTTGGAACCATAAGCCACCAAGGAGACAAGCTTATCTCCCTGGCAGGAGCACCGCTTCTGTTCCTTTTACTTCACCCTGCCATGGTCCCCAATGCTTGGTTGGTTAGCCAATGACGGGTAAGATTCCCCAAGGGGGAAACAACCTAAGACAGGCACAATCACATGGGAGGCCCCCAAGGAAGGACTTTGGGGGCTACAGCAAAAGGGGGTGATGGACCCTTACCCCTCGGCTTTGACAAAGCCTGAGTCTTCATTCCATCTGCAAGAAAATCTCCTAATCTCCTGGCTCCTTACTTCCCTTGCTCCACCTAAGCCTGAAATAACGACAGGGTGATGCAGCCCTGTGCTGGAAAGGGCGGGTTCTCCGGGTGATCAGGCCTAAGAAAGAATATGTAAAATCCTGTGAAACCTGCTTTGTTTAGAATGCTGTCGGTTGAATGAGAAGAGTCCAAGGAGGAAGTAAGTTTGTTCCTCAAAATCTTTTACAGCTCTTTGACCCTGACTCAAAATAGGTCCTCAGACTTCCTTGTTGTCTATTGTTTGATCCTGTCTTCCTGGCAATGAGTAATGAGCTTTACCTGAATTCTTATGCAAACAAACCCAATAAAAGCCCGCTCAGGTGGAGGAACCAGGTGCTCTCCCCTAAGGTTCTCTCCCCTAGGGAGGGTGGCCCGGCACTGCCCACTAGAGAGACTGGCCGTTTTGTTCCTACTTCCCTACAGGACCTGGTTGTCTCTGTGTATGTTTTTTCTCGTGTTTCGATGAGCTATCCACAGCATTTTACGGTCGCTGCTGGTCAGTGGCTGCGACACATTATGCTAAGTGAAATAAGCCAGGTGGTGAAAGACAAATACCATATGATCTCACCTATAAGTGGAACCTAATCAGCAAAACAAACAAGCAAGCAAAATATAGCCAGAAGCATTGAAATAAAGAACAAACTGACAGTAACCAGAGGGGATGGGAGAGAGGGATAATGGGGGAAAGGAAGGGTCATCAAGGAACATGTATAAAGGACACATGGACAAAGCCAAAAAGAGGAAGGATTGAGGTGGGAGGTGGAGATGAATGGGGCAGGGGAAAGTTGTGGCAGGAAAATGGAGACAACTGTACTTGAACAGCAATTAAAAAGAAAAAAGAAAAAGGAGAATGGCTCTGTTGACATCGATTTCAGACTTCAAGCCTCCAAACTTGTGAGACGTTAAATCCCTGTTGTTTTAAGCCATGCAGTTTGTGGCACTTTGTTATGACAACCTTAGGAAACAAACACAACAACCACAGGAGACTCTTGGGGAAGCCCCTATGTCTGGCTCTCCTTTCCCTGCTCTCCACTACTGTGGTTAGCGGCCCTAACTCCACTGCCTGCCCAAACAGACACACTTCCCCTGGTTTCCTTGGGACAGAGTGAATCGGTGGACCAGGCCTATCTTTTGGGAGAAGAGTGAAAGTTGATCTCCAACTGGATAGCAGTTGTTGGGGCCTCCCCCAATGCTCATCTATTACTCTCAACGGGAGGTTGGGATTTACCATTTTCAGTGTTGTTATTGGTCTGGATGTTTTCATTGCAAAAACCCAGAAACTAATTCATCTAGCCTAAGGAAGAAATAAAAAATAAAGGGGGGACAGTGGACATGAATTCTAAGAATCCAGAGACTTCTGACAAAGTACAAAGACACTCATATAACTATGGCTATGGAAGGGATTGGGACTAGAAACTGGAAGTCCTCTGTGCCTCTCTTTCCTTTTTTGTTCAGATTTTTCTCCTAACTTACAGCTCCCATGTGTAATGTTATTCTCCTAGCCACATAGAGAGACTGATTTCGTTCTCCTTTGGTTCAAGTGCCATATTCACAAAGAAGAAAATCTGATTGGCCCAGTTTGAGTCAGGTGTCCACACCTTATCCAATCAGCTGTGTTCAAGGGGCAGGAGTGCACCCCTATAGGTCAGGGGAATTTTGTAGTGCTAACGGGATGGACAGGTGTTTATCACAAGGTCCACTGCCTAGTAAGAAAGGTGTGTTCTGGGTTGGATGCCCCCTGCGCTGTGGCTGGGATATGAAATGTGGCTGGAGGCCAAGCCCCACTCTCACCTCACAGCTGGGTCTCTCGGGACTCCAGCTGGCTCTCACCAGACACCGCCATCTGGACGTGCAGCACCAAAAGAGTAACTGGAGAATTTGCTCTACCCTAGTTAAACCTGCAAAAGCAAACCTCCCACCTCACTAAATGATGTGTGATTCTGTTATGTAATCTGTGGGTAATAATAGCTAACATTTATTGGACATCTAAAATGGGCCAGGCACTCTGCTAAGTGTTAAGAACATTCTCTCTGATATTTATAATTCCATGCGATAGATTTTGTTACTCAGTTTCATCTCTGTTTCCCACCCCATACACTCTAAATCTCAATTAACATGGTAAAATGACTACTGTCTTCATCATTATGCTACTTAATTGGTTTTTAAGAGATTATGCGTGCAAGTGATTCAAAACTTAGAGTATGGAGTGCAAGAAATGAGTCTCCTTCTCAGCCCTGTTCCAGCCCCCCTGTCCTCCTCCCTAAAGACAGCCCCTGTGACTGACCTCTTACAGACAAAGCATAAATGCATGCATCCTTCTTTTGTTTGCATGGACGTGGTAGATTATTTCTCACTTTACTCTAAACCTTTTTAACACTATATCTTGGTAGTGGTTCCACATCAGTACAGACACAGGGTATCTTCTTTGAATGGCTTCTGTTGAAACATTGTAAATGTTTATCTATTAAATCAGTCTTTTATTGATGATCACCTAGGTCATTGGCTGATACCAACCGTGCTGCAAGAATGTCTTTGTGGCTATAACCTTGTGCACATAAGCCAGTCTACCATTAGGATGAATTCTCAGAAGTGGAGTAGCAGGGTAGAAGGGTATGTATGTGTTATACACCTTTGTTTGTGTCTTCAACTTGCCCTGCACTCAGTTGCATCGGTATTGTTGCACTTGCAGTAACACAGGCTGTTTCCTGACACTCTCTCCAGGAGGGCTTCTTCCAAGTGTCTGATGTTCACCAGTTTAGAATGTAAGAAATGCAGTTTATTTGCTTTCTCTTAAATACCTTTTTAAGTGTTTTAAATCCATTTGTTGTGTGTGCTTGTTCTGTCGTGCAGGCCCTTTGCCCATTTTGGTCTTTTAAACATTGCTTTATAGTGTTTGTATGAATTTTGAGAGTCAGTCCTCCGTCACATGTGGTCCAAATGTTTTTCTTAGTGTGTTGCCATTGTCTGTTGGTTTCGTTGCATATGTGTGTGTTTATTATACACATTTTTTTATTTTTATACATTTGTATTTACCAGTTTTATTATTTATAGCTTCTGGGATTCCCCTTCTCCCGTACTTAAATTTTTTTCCTTCTAAGACTATAAAATAATTCTTAGGTTTTTTTTGTGACTTCCCCCTAACCAGAATTTACTTTTGTCTGATGAGTAAATTTAGTAATCCTGCTTCATTTTTTCCTAAATGGCTACCTAGTTGTCTCAGAACCATTTGCTCAATTATGTCTTTTTCAGCGACTGAAATAAAATGCCACCTTTGTCATATTATACATTCTCAGATGGTTTTGGAGTTTATTTCTGGATTTTATTTTTAAAATCAGTACCATGATGTTTTAATGGCACTTGCCTTATGTAATACCAGCTGGTCAAATGAGTCTGCCTTTCTTGCTTTTTTTTTCATAGTTTTCTAGGTATTCTTATTGCTATATAAAACTTAAAATTTGTTTAGTGAAAAAAGTAATATATTTTTGAAAGTAAATTTTAGGTTGTTTCTAGTTATTTTATTCTTCAGGTTGCTGTAAATAAGATTTTTTTCTTCTACTATATTTACAACTGATCATTGTTCCTATATTTAAGGCTATTGAGTTTTTAGTACTAATTTTGTTTATTGCTAACTTTTTGAATTTCTTTATTCATTTTAATATCTTTTCTATTAGTTATTTTATTTTTTCCTATTAGGTACACGATCATATAATCTACCTTTACTGATAACCTCTTGGCAAGTTCTTTTTTCTTTTTTCAGATTTTATTTCTTTATTTTTAGAGAGCGGGGAATGGAGGGACAAAGAGATGGAGAGAAACATCAATGTGAGAGAGAAACATCAGTCAGTTGCCTTTTCTAAGCACCCATCTGGGGACCTAACCCCACAACCCAGGAATGTGGCCTGACTGGGAATTGAACCAGTGACCTTTCACTTTATGGGATGACTTCCAACAAACTGCACCGTATACATCAGGGCTTGGCAAGTTTTGAACTACTGATTTCCTTGTTTTCTCTAATTCTGTTTGCTTATATAGCCAGATGGGTGCTAAAAGGTAACCATAAATATGGACATCCTCGCCTTGTTGTTAATTTTAATGGCAATGTTTTTCAAGTCTTTCTGTTAAGAATGGCCTGAACTTTTGGAATGAGATGTATACAAGTATTTTGTTTCATGGAACTTCAGCAATACCATCTCCCTGCCTGTACATGTTGTTTCCTCTCCTTTACTTGGCAAAACTTAACCTTCACAGCCCTTTTCAAATACCATCTTTAGCGTGGAGTCTTCCTGTGACCCAGGCTATTAGTCATCCTCTACTCTGTTTTCCAGCAAAGCCAGCCCATCTTTTCATGATGTATAACACATAACACACTGTTGTGTAACCATCTGCATGTCTTTCTTTGCGCTGTGAGCTCTCCTAGAACAAGCACTCTGTTCAGAGCTTGGTAATGAGTGGACCCGCCAATCAGTTTCTGGAGGCACTGACCCAATGAAGGACACGGATGTATTAGTGGACTTCATCTCCATCTACACTCCTTTGTTGGCCCCTTGCTTTAAAAACTGCCTACAAGGAATGATCTCAGATTGACGTCTCTTGCTCTGACCTGTCCTCTGAGCAAGTGCATGCAGCTGCCAACTTGATGTGTACAAACTCAGGCCACAGCATCACATGTGTCATGTCTAAAGCAGAACTCTTGATTCCTTGTGCCTCCAAATTTGTTGCTGGTCACCTTCCCCTGACAGATGTCTCATCTCAGTCACTGGGCCAGGAATTGCCGTTGACTCCTTTCTTCCCCACATCTTCCCCTGTCCCATCGGCAAGTCCAAAACACATCCTAGTTCCTACTACTTCTCATCACACCCGCGGCACAATTGTAATCATAGTCCAAGCTGCCTGTATTTTTGTTTTGAGCTCCTGCAATGTACCCTAAGAGTTCATCCCATTTCTACTCTTTTTCCCACAATAATCCATTCTCCACACAGGGACTGTCACGATCTCTTAAGAGGGTGAATCAGATCCTGTCACTCCCTTCATTAAACCCTTTTATCATTTCCCATCATATTTAGCACAAAATCTAATCTCCTTATCATAGCTTGTAAAATCTGGTCTCTTCCCCGATTTCCACCTTTCATTTACTTGGCACCCTGACCCTTTCTGCCGTGGCCCCACCAGCCTTCGGTCTGCTCACCCCTCGAGTGTGCTTAGCCACCTGCTATTGCCTCTGCCAGCACTGCTTCCCCCCAGGTCTTTGTTTGGGTAGCTCCTTCTCACTGGTCAGATCTCAACTCAATTACAGATAAAACTCCAAATCAGCTCCCCATTCCATAATCACAAGGCAGCATGTTTACTGAGCTCTTGAATACCCAGTGTTCTTACTGTTTATCATATTTCCCGATTTTGCCTTACGCCTCACGAAAATGCAAACTCCATGTGAACAGGGTCATTATCTGTGTTCTCTGGAGTAGGCTCAGTACTTGGGGCAGCCCTGGCACATAATTAACATTAGTTGAATGAATAAAATAAAAAAACATGCCTCGAGTCAATGAACTCAGTGATACCGTATGACTCCTCACGTGAATGACAAGCTGGGGATGAGCTCCTCTTCTGCTCCACAAGCCATGTCCTCGGATAAAAGCACAAAGTGTCTCTTTCCAGGATCCACCTAACCTTGCTGAGAGTTCTTGTGATAAGCACGTGCAATTTTCATAGTGAGCCAATGGCCACACTACCCAGGGGACGTGGCCTCAGCTGCCAGCCACAATTCTGAAACCACAAAATGGTGGTAGGGTGCTGTTTGGTGGCAATGAGTGAATTATATTTTATTGCCTGAATTCAAAACTCTTGAATATGTCCATCTGCCTAAGAAGTTGTCTGATTTGAAAACAAACCACAATTTGAAACTGGGAAGAAAACAAAAACTCTGGGAGATGGCAAAAATTGTTTAAACCTTTTATTTTAAGAAGTGGAGGTAAAGCAAGTGAATTTATTTTGGTATACATGATTATTAAATCATTTTCTCCTCATCCCCACTAAATATTAATAAATATCAAAAATAGTTAAAGAATATTTATTTATGAACCAAAGCATCACAGGTTCGATTCCCAGTCAGGGCACATGCCTAGGTTGCAGGCCACAGCCCCCAGCAACCGCACATAGATGTTTCTCTCTCTCTCTCTCTCTTTCTCCCTCCCTTCCCTCTCTAAAAATAAGTAAATAAAATTTAAAAAAAATTTGAAATGTCACTAATTTCCTCCATTATTAAAAAAAAAAGAATATTTATTTAAAGTGTCACCGGATAGTTTGACTGCATGAGTTCCCCCACGTACCAGCCTGCACTGAGCTTGTCTCACTCGCTTTCCTTTTCCCCGCATCACCCGGGGCTCTCCATAAAGGCTGGTGCTCAGTCAAGTTTTATGAAATGAAAGAGGCAGGTGAGAGTCTTGAATGTTCCCTTGGCATCCAAAGACCTGGGATATCAGTGCTGTTAGCACAGAATTCTCTGAAGGAGTCATCTGATGTGGAAGGCACGTTCTGCTCCTTATGGCCCCTCGAAGAGTTTACAGCAGGAAGAATGAGATACACAGAGCCCTGCCCTGTGTTTATGTGATGCCGGACCAACAGAACAATGTGGCCAGACTCCATTACAGATGCCTTTTTCCCAAAGCTTGAAATCTTCCGAGTGTCTCCCCGGGTGTACTGGGAATCTCAGGGCAGATGCATTTGCAGTAATTAGATTCAGCCAGCCTTGGTAACTCTGGTACGTGTGATGTAATTAGCAACGCAACTAGTTGAGCGCATTTGTGCAGCCTCTCAGGCATTCTTCAAAGCAAACGGGCCCACTTGGGAGGAGGTGAGCCGCTGACACGCTGTGCAGGACAGCATAGCTATCAACATTGTCTGTGCTGACTGTCGGAGGAAGGCAGGTTCTAATTAAGACTGTGAAATGGCTCCCCTTTCTCCAGCAGAGATGTTCTCAGGGCATTTTTCTTCTGGAACTGAACCTTTCAGGTTTGCGCTCCACCCAGAGTGGAATTTAAACTTTCTCTAGGTCTTAACATTTGGGAGGGGATGAGGGTGGGACTGAGGACTTATTCCTTTTGATGTGAGAACTTTTTTTTTTTTAAGAATTGAGCCAGCAGAATATACAAAATTAAAGATTCTTAAGGATTAAATCACCCCAAACTAGAAACACCTGGCCAAGTGTTTGGAGGCGTGAAGGTGGTGATGATAGTGGTGATTTATCAAGTGTGGCAATAAATCTCCCATAGTGTAACGTTTTGCCAAGAAATGGTTACTCAGAAAGAGAGTGCCTGTGGTAGGCTGAATAATCCCCTCATGCACCAAAAGACATCCACATCCTAATTCCAAGAAATTGAGACTATGGTCAGTTACCTGGCAAAAGGGAATTAAGGTGCTAATTGATCTTAATTAGGGAGATTATCCGGGATTGTGCTTTGGACAAAATGAAGACAGCAAGGGGAGCGTAAGCCAAAATTAGCAATGGCAAGAGTGGGAGGGGGCAGGAAGGAGGCTGGAAAGGTGGGAAGATGATCTTGAAAGGCAGTTTGTGGGGGTAACAGGTGCGCCGCCCTTGGCAATGGCTGGTCCACTGGAGAGCTCCCTGGTCAGGGCCTGAAGATTGCTACTTGAAAGTCCTGTTTCCATCAGTGCTGGCTGGACCTTTCCAAGCACTAGAACTGTCATTTGCAAACAGAGATGGTAAGGTGTACTCACCTCCCAGCATTATTAGGATCAAGGGAGGAGCGGGCATTGCTTTTTCATAAATGGTGATTTCGAATGCATAACCCAGTATGATAGATATCACAGGTGAGGTTTAAGCCTCTGAAGCAACTTAACTTATTTTATCCTTTGCCCAAAACTCCCTTCAATTCTGGCTGGCACATCTGAATCAACATTGGACTACCATGTCTGGCTAACACCCTCCGTTTGGTGAAAACTCTGTCTCTTTTGCTTACTGCTTTGGCCCTGCCTCTCATAGCACTTGGCACCTTGTCTTATCTGTGACATTAGCAGAAAATTCCTCCCACCCTAGTGATGTCAGCTCCCTCCAGCCAGAGCACTCGGGGCTCTCTGCCTAAGGGAGTCTCATTTCCCCCTCCCAAGTACTTGGTGTTGGGGCTGCTGTGCCTCTGTCCCACTGGGAACTCAAGCAGATGGATCCCTGTGAAGCTGGACGCTGGGAAAGGAGCACACTTGGTCTCCAAGCCTCTCCACCATCTGTCTTGTGCGCAAGTGTGAGTGGCTTTCTGAATAGAGCCAATGGGAGGGTATAGATGCTTGTAGAGCTGAAGGATGGAGTCTCAGGGAGATAATGATGGGGTTAGAAATGAAGCTTCTGCAGCCTCATCTTACAACACCTACACTCCAGCCAGCTGGACCTTTCTCTTTCTGTTGTCTGAAGCTTGTCCCAGATCAGAACCTTTGCCTCTCTGCCTGGTGCACCCTCTGTCCAGAATGCTCTGCCTCTAGACCTCTACATTGCTACCCTTTTCCTCGATTTGTCTTGGCTTGAATGTCATTTCCTTAAACACACCATGCCTGACCATGGTGCCCCTTCTCACTCCCATTATTCTCTGATGAGGTTCATTTTGTTCTGTGTCCTACTGCTACGGAATGAAAGTCTTAATTGTTATTTTCTGTTTTGCCCCTTGAAGACAATCCCCATAAGAGCAGGACCCCACCTGTCCTGTTCAGTGCTGTAGCCCTGGAGCCTGGAGCAGATCCTAGACACTCTGAGTGCTTAATGCACATTTGCTGAATGAATACCTTGACTGAGCCCTCACCATGGCCCAAGCACTGAGCGAGTGCTCTGCAGGCATTCCCATGGCCTGCTCCCGACACCTCTGGGAGGTAGATTTTGTTTTTCTTTTTTTATGGGTGAGTCAACAGGGGCCTTGAGAGGCTGAGTGACTTGCTCAAGATTCCAGAGCTGGGTAAAAAGGGAATCCTGGATGAGAACCACACTCATAACAGTTGCAACATTCAGAGTGCCAGTTCCCAGCTCTGAGTTTGAGAGCCACACAGCTGAAAATATCCATGGCCTGAGGTCCAGGGTGGCCTCCCCGCCACAATTCTTTAACAAGTGTTTCTTGAAATGCAATGTGCATTCAAACCACCTAGAGAATTTGTTAATCTGGAGATCCTGGGTCCATTGATCTGGGGGTCAAGAGGGATGTGGAGGGTGATATTGGGAGTCTGCATTTCTAACAAGCTCCCAGGTGATTGGAGGCAGTGGAAATCCCATAACATCCAGGGTTTAAAAGGTTCTGTGATTTGAGAACTGGGTTAGCTATTTGCAAAACAAAAGCAGGAAAGGAAGGAGCTGGTCAAACTTGCGGTCAAATCAATTGCCACAGCTGAGCAAAGAGAGCAGCAAGGACTGCCTCCTTCCCTGGGAGAAGCGGATGTTATCCCAGCACCCTCTGCAGCCTGGTCAGAGATTCAGTCCTGGAAATGTGGGTCTAGCATGTGTGTCTGAACCTGGGTTTGGTTTCCAGTTGTGTAGCACTTGGCTCAAGACCAATAAAGGGGCTGAGCCAACTAGAGAAAAGCCATCTCTTTAGCAGTAAGTGTTTCCTGCCCACCCCTCCTCACCCCCCGTTTGGATTGCATTCCTGGACCCCAAGTGCAATGGTCCAACTCTGAACTCCGAGTAAGAGACTTGCCTGGGGGTTAGGTGTTTCTAAGCATGCCTATAATTTGCTGGAATTTCTCCATTTAGAAAAAAGTACAAAATATCTCCTCTGCTTATAGTAGAGAGTTGTTGTTAGAGTGCTTTGAAAGTAGAAAGCAGCCTTTCCAAAATGTGATTGGGATTGATTTTAAATAGAACAAAGACCTAGAGAACACTGATCATACGGTGAAAGAGTTATTCCCTCTAAGTTTATTTCAACCTTATGATTAATTTGGAAGAAAATCTCATTTCAGCGCTGTATATCTCAAATATTTCTTTTACATTTCCCAATCTCTCTCTCTCTCTCTTTTTTAAAAAAGCCCTTAAAAAAAGCCACATGAGGGTCTGTGGACCCTTGCATGGCTGGCTGTGTGCTGGTAACTGCACCCTAGGATCCTTGGGCAGGATATAGAGATGAGTCTTGGTTCCAGCCAGGCATGTGCCACTAAATCTGGACCTTGGGCCAGTAAATGTCTTTAGGTCTTTTTGTATTGTGGAGCCTTTGGGGAAAAATAAACAATACGACTATATAAAGGTACCATCTTGCCCTTGTCTGCAGTAGAAATAAATCAATTGCTGTGCTTTGGGCCTTGAGAATTTTGTTCAGCATGGTTAAAAGAGCTATAGTAATTATAAATAGATAGTGCCGATTTTTGGCTCCCTAAATTCTGCTGAAATAGGCCCAAGGAGTTAAAGGAACTTTCTGAATCCTGAGGCAACATATGGGAGCAGAAATAGTACCAGCTGCCAGCATCACCAATTAGGGTCAGGATCACGGAGCCCCTTGCTGTGGGCTGAATTGTGTCTCCCCCA
Source organism: Tonatia bakeri (assembly GCA_004024845.1). NCBI lineage: Eukaryota > Metazoa > Chordata > Mammalia > Chiroptera > Phyllostomidae > Tonatia > Tonatia bakeri. Next base: position 34,682 of record PVIA01002351.1, on the reverse strand, counting down.
GGACCTCAGAATGTGATTGTTTTGGAGATAGGGTCTTTTTAGTGGTAATTAATTTTAAGTGAAGTTATTAGAATGATCCCTAGTCTAACATGATTGGCAAGTTTATAAGCAGAGGACAATAGGACACAGAGAGTCACTGGGGGGCGGCCACATGAAGATGCAGGGAGAAGGTGGCCATTTACAAGCCAAGGAGAGAGGCCACAGAGGAAACCCACCCTGCCAGCATCTTGGCCTCAGACTTCCAGCCTCCAGGACGTAAGAAACTAAATGCCTGTTGTTGAAGCCACCCAGGCCCTGGCACTTTGTTAGGGCAGCCCCAGCACACTAGCCCCAGCACCCACAGGCCTGGGAGAGTCTGCTCAACATCCATGCGTCTTGATGTCCTCATCTACATACAGGGTGAGGCAGAAGTAAGTTTACAGTTGCTCCTATGGAAAATAATACAATAATTAATAAATAGTAATGGAAGAATAAACTCTGTGTTTCACGTACTCACAACTGTAAACTTACTTTCACCCCACCTCGTACTGGGATGGTAGTTTCCGCCTCACAGAGATATGTGCTTAGTTATGCGGATGCCCATGAAACAGCTCAGGGCCTGCTGGACAGAGGATGCAGAAATCACTGATAACTGTTTTATTTGTATTTGCTTATTCAGATCCATCTCCCTTTCCTTCCCACTTCAAAAAGAGCTTGAGGCAAAAAGTGATACTATTATTGCCACCCCTTGGCCTAAGTCTTAAGATGTGAATTGCTATTATCACCTCTCCCTTATAAAGACAGGCAGTCGCCTACACAGACACTTTAGTCACTATTCAAATGGTATCGCCCTGCTTGATAAAGTCCACTTTCTTTACAGGTCTTTTCCGCCGTGTTTTCTACACCCACATCTGGGGGGCTCCCCAGTGAGGGTATGTAGAGTAGAGATTCGTGTAATCTACGTGAGTGGGAACATGCTATAACCTCGAGGCTCCATGTGGGCTGGTAGATGCTGGATGTGGCAGCAGAGAGTCTGGTCAGTTACTGCGATGACTCAGGTGGGCTGTGAGGAGCTGGGGCACGTGGCCCAGGATTCCGGGATCACACCTGAGCTCACATCCTTCCTCCGAGGCTTAGTTTCTCTGAGACTTCAGCGAGACTTCTCTTTTTAACTTGGTTTTTTCCTCCGTGCAATAAAAGGATCAAAACAATCAGGGCTGTCTCATTTTATTCAAGGATTGTGTTCCTCAAAACCTAGTATACTTCAACATGTACATAAAGGAATAATTTATCTATAAGAATAAGTATATAGTGAGCTTTACATTTTTCTGGTGGGCAAATTAGGCATGCATTGTTTTCATACTTTTAACTTTGTACCTTTCTAAATGATCTAAATTTTCTAAATGTAATCATGCATTTTATGTAAAATATCAATGAGGATTATTTAGTGAAAATTTTTTTGAAAATTCTTCTCTGTATCTCTGTTTTTAAAAAACATAAAACAAGTGTGAAATGTATTTGGTACCATTAACTCTTTCTAAATATCTTCTTTTGCCTTCTTAAAAGAAGCCAGACAATGGTTTCCCTCCATGCTCCGGGCCTCGGGCATCTGTAGAACACACTGCCCGGGCTGTGGGGGCGCCTGAGGGGTGGAGCAGGCATCCTGAGGTGGAACTGCTCGTGTGCTGCTCACTTCAGCAGAGAGGCCAGTTTGAGGCACTCTCCTGTGAGGCAGCCACAAATCCAAGCCAGGCCTTCTGAAAACTAAAGCCAGCCTCTTTAATCAGCTATTTCAAAGTCACTAAGCGTAACATCCAAAATGAACATATTCGTACCTGAAACTGTTTTATAGCCATGTCAGGAAATGTATCTGAGGGTCTCAGCAGACGGGGACATCTTGTGTGGTCACTGTCAGTTAGGGACAATAAGGCTCAAGATATTTCCTCAGCCTTGCTCCATCCAAACACCCAAAACAGAGACCCCCCTCCCTATCTCCGCATTCGATTCGGGTAGGACGCTAGTACCCGAGGCAATGTGACATTACACCAGGAGGTTCCCCCCGCTGACCCTGAAAAGCACTGCCTGTGTCTCTAATAAGAAGAAAATAGATTCTCCCGATAGCAAAGCTCAATTAAATTTCAAAATATGGCTATAGTTAGGTGGTGGAAAGACTAACTCTTATAGGAAGGAATAACTGGGCAGCTAAGTGTTGGAAGCTCTCCAAGGCTCTGGTGCAAAAGTCCTTTCGCTTGATTGTTTCAGCAAACCTCCAGTTGTTTGAACGGCCCCTGGCTCTGCGGGCTGGGGGCTGTCATCTTTTGTGGCCCCAACCCATGCTGTCAGAACGTGGGAACTAGATTACTTCATTCTGCTCCTGGGAAAGGGAACAAACTGGTGGGATTTTAAATGAATGCATTAAATTTGTTGATTATCAAAGGGAAAAGTGGAAAAAATAAACAAACTTTTACAAGATCTTGGCAGCAGTACAGGGGCCAAAGTTTAAATCCCTGTTTTCAACCATATTAGATTTTGCAAAAGACCCTTGATGCTCCCTTCCCATTCATTTGGGTGGGAGGAAGGTGCACCCTTTTTGTAGGGGCCTCCGCAGCCTCCCCCGCTACCTTTTCACCCCCATCCCCCGCCCGCACCCCCCTCACCAGACTCCTTTGCACCTAAAGGGAAGGCAAGGAGAGAGGGTGTGGCTGTGCTCCCATGATCATGAAAAGGGGCAGCAGCCTTGTAATGGTTTTCTGCTAAAAAAAAAAGTAGCTATATATTTTATTAACAATGAAAAAAAGTGTGGTAAGATAGATATTCTCATGTAGGTGTAGGAATATACCAAACCTTTTGGGAGATCAGTTTAGCAAAATACATCAATATGTTAAAAATATATATAGACTTTGATTCAGTTATTCCCTCTTGGGGACTTTATTTGAAGGAAATAATCCAAAACCTGGACAAAGACTGATGTGTTATGGCCCTCTCATTGCATTGCTTACAACAGTGAAAATCTCGAAGAACCTCAGTGTTTATCATATGAGGAATAATTGGTTATACACCCGTTGCTCTAGCCCCACAGCCATACCCTCCTCGGTGATTAAAAACAAATGACAGAGGGCACCGCCCGGGAGAAGAGGCAGGCAATAAAGTTCGGTGATGGTTTGTGGAACCACACACGTGGAAGGAGTGAAGTGCATCAGTCACCTCTAGGTGGTGGGGCTCTGATTCATTCTTCCTTTTCTTTGTCATGTTTTCTTCTGTACCCAAATTTTTCAGAATTGAGCCTACACTGTCTTTATAATCAGAAAAAATGATTTTACTTCCCAAACACAAACTGCAAACAAGCATTTGCCAGTCTCCAGCACACAGGCAAAGGTGGCTAAAAGAGTTCGCTTTCTGGAAAGGCAGGACGGCCAACCAGGGCGCCCTCACCTGCGCCAGGCTGAGAAGCCCAGAAGCTGCTGGAGGGGGCAGAGCAGGCTGCCTCTGCGGCCTCTTCAGTGGGGAGATGAGGTAAAGGAAATGCTCATCCAGTTTTTAATCCCCTCGGCTAATGACCAGACCTTTCTTGTGGTTTTACTGGGACTCTTTTTACTAAGTGGGAGGATTTACACTGTTTGTATTTGTATGTTGTACTTGGATTACGCCTTAATGTGTCACTCTGATGACAAAGGGGCTTCCAGCAGCGGGCAGGCAAGCTCCCCTGCTTTTAATGGAAAGCACATTCCAGCACTTTATTTTATCTGCAACACAGAGCTGCTCAGAACAAAGCGTTGCCCCTAAGACATGATCCCCAAGAGTCTCTAATAAGGACCAGACTCCTGTGAAGGTATTAATTAAATATTTGAGACAGAATGGTTTTAACTGCCTGGGGCATTTTTATGAGGGGAGGGAATATATTTAAAACCAGGGCTGTTTCTGTAACAAGAACCTGTTTTGAAGGAAATGTTCTTGGGTGGGACTCTACAGGTACCAGGCTGTCAAACCTCGGGGCAACATGATGTCAAAAACAGACGTTCTGAATGTTTCCAATGATGTTTGAGTTAGGTCCTTTCTGAGGAATTTGGACACTCTTCCTAAGGCAGTTTTAAAACAGAAGAGAACAGTGAGTCTATGAGTACGCCAGGCATCATTAGAGATAGCTTCCTCACAATAGTCCTGTGGGAGAGGCTTTGACAGGACCATTTTACAGAAAAAGAAACTATTTAAATGACTATTTTCCAAGGTCACAAAGTTTGATGGAGGAACTAAGAACAAAACTTGATTAAAAGTCTATCCATCCATCTGTCCATCCATCCACCCACCCTCTACCTATAAATATATATTTCAAACACTGTATACTTTCCCAGAAAGTAATAGAAACAAAGGTGAGTTTATAGCATGGGCCTTGGTCCAACTGATATGCATTTTTCTAAATTCAAAGTGGTCAGGGGTCTTGAACATGAAGTTTACTAGAGAAGCACAGAGTTAGTTGATTTTTCTGGAAGGCAACGTGCTGTGGTTAAAAAGAGAAAATCACCTGGAGTAAGAGGTCTAGGTTTGGGTCCCGGCTCTGGCACTCACTGATTTCTGTGACTCTGAACAAGTCCCTTCATGACGCTTTCTCGCCTTTAAAGTTAGAATTGCACTTGGAATCACTTAGGTGATCAGTGAAGGTGAGTTAACGCTGAATTCCGTCCTAGTTGTGGGGGTGGGGAGTAGAGACAGGTTTGTTCCCCAGCCACCTAGGGACCATTCTAGGTCTTTAGCAATCAGCAGTTCAGTGAGTTCATGGGGAGTCTCCCCTTCCACGCCAATGATAGCCTAAGTGACAACGGAAGTTCAAATCTGATATCGGAAGCCCCTCAAGGGAGTGATCACGTTACCGTGAGCATGAGAATGTGGGTGGACACAGCTAACGTGGGTATGGCTCCTTCTGGCATTCATTCCTTTCTTTCCAGAGCCTACCAGTTCACTTCCTGGTACGGCCAGCCCCTTCTGGGGCCACCCTCAATGTGTGCCCACTTGCTCCAGAACTGCAAACTTCCATGTTGCCCAGATCTCTCCCATACATTATGTTTCCTCATATATGATACCTTTGAATCTTCCCGAAATAAAATTCATGTTCATGTCTGCGAAGGTCCTTTGTGACCTGGGACCAAGGGCTACCCACAAGAAAGGGCTGATTTTTATTGTCCCTGTGATGAGCTTGCCCTGCCTGCTCCTGTCCACTCTCCTATGAGTCTTCAGAAACCCCCAAGCTTTCTCATTCAGCTATTCTTGACTCTAGTTCAAGACTCCCCTCCACCTTTGCCCCCAGTTTTTCTTTCTCTACTTTTTTTAGAGGGCAATAGATGGGGATATATATAATCTCCACCTCCAAGCCGTATTTCAGACACTCTGGGCCTATATATCTCAGACCCTCCTGCTCCCAGCAGGGTCTGTGAATGAGCCATTGAGAACGGGAAGTCACACCAGGAGAAGGGCAGAGGAAATGAAGAATGCTGGGGATGGCTTCTCCTCACCCACTCATGCCTGCTAAACTCTGAGCCTCAGACTCTCATCTCTAAAATGGAGATCATAGTTGTATTCTCCTCAGTGCTCTTTAGAAGGATTAAATACTTTATATTAATACATACAAAGCACTTAGCGGACTGTCTTGTCCATGAGCTGCTGCTGCTGTTATGACTGCTAATAAAATAATTGGAAACAATGATTTGAGGTGGAAGAGTGTTATCTTAGAAAGAACATATCTTTTGAATCATTCACTTTAGTGTTTGTGGGAATCAACCACCCCAGCCTGTTTCTTCAACCTTATTATAGTGACAGGCCTGCAGAGATGTAGTCTCTTGGACTATGCGCGGCACAAACTGTGCATCCTGCATATTAGTCACCTGGTTTTGTGGCTGTCTTGCCTATCTTGCTGAATGTTCCCAAGTGTTGAGGCTGCTGTTGCTTTGTGAGTTTGCCTGCACAAGCACTTGGAGCGGGAGGCATGCAGGGCAGGCAGACCAGGGGTGAAAGTTGGGGAATATTGTGTACTTGAACTGACAGTAATTCACAACACATCTGCACAAATTGCTAAGAGTCCAAGCATTTACCAAAGGGAGGGAGATGGGGTGGGGTGGGACATGGGGTAGTGAGCAAAGGATGTTCCATCCCTGGCAAAATAAACACAGCACTGTCTGTGACCTAAAAAGGCTTGGTCGGGAAGGCCATGGAAGTCTGCTGTCCATTGTTTGGACTGTGCGTAACCTCCTTGAAGAAGTGCCCAGAGAGCTACCTGTTCAGTGTCTGAGAGCTGTCACAGGCCAGGCCAGAAGCGCTGGGCTGTGCCCAGGGCTCCTGAAGGCTGCCACTGCTCTTTCTTGTGTAAGTGGCTCTGCTTGCCAAAGAAGGAAAGGTGTTAGGGAGGTGCAAGTTACCTATAACAAGGCTCAGTGAGAGAACTGGCCAAATGCTCTGGGTCTGTCCCACACTTGCCTCTGTCCCTCATGTAGGCAGGCCCACCCACCCAGCCAGTGACTAATTGGAATGAGCCTTGAGACCCTTGCCTCATTCACATTTCACAGGCCCAACCCTTCCCCAGGCCCAGCTTACACTGCTCCCCTCCTTGAGGTATCAGACCCCTTGCCTTCCCTGTTTACAGCTCCTCTCCCAGCCCTGGGATCTTGATTCAGCTATTTTGGTCTGGTTTCTCTCCTTGATCAGAATTAATGGTAAAACTGCGCTGATGCTGATATAGTGTTTTTGGAGCCCAATGTGGACCTTGAGGCTCCTTTTGGAACCTTCCCTCAAGGTTGTCTGTTGTCTTTGGAATGAGACAGATCTGGATTTCAATCCTTGCTCTGCCATTTATGAAGCCACTTACTTGTCAAATTTTGGTTCCTCACCCATAAAATGGAGAAAAGTATATCTTCTTTTCAAAGTTGGGGTAAGGACTAAAGGAGATAATCCAAACACATGCATTAAATAAAAGAATGATGTAAAACATAAATGTAATGCTTGACACATAGTGCTCAAAGGGTAACTATTTTTTTATGCATGCTTTAAAATATTTATTTTCCTTTTGGTTTTTAAGCACAAAGTAGGCAATGAACTAAAATATATTCTTGTTTTCTTTCATGGTAATTTTTATTTTTCCATTACAGCTTACATTCAATATTATTTTGTATTGGTTTCAGGTGTACAGCATGTTGATTAGACAATCATATACTTTACAAAGTGCTCCCCCTGATACTTCAAGAACCCACCTGGCACCATACGTAGTTATTTTATATTATTGAGTATATTCCCTATGCTATCCTGGTAACTATTTTTTCAATAAAAAGTTCACCCTTATTATTAAAGATGAAATGTCTTTGTTTCCTCAATGTAACTTTCTTGTGCCAGTTCATACTCTCAGCAGACCATGAGTTAATTTGGGCTATGGGTGAGTGTGGTTGTGGTGGGACTGGTATTATTTCTGATTCCCTCTTATTTTTTTTTATTGCACACACATACATGCTATATTTGTATGTGCATATATATAAACACACACACATGCACAGGTATGTCTTTGTGCTTTTATTTATTCATCTTATTTATTTACACTTCATCTGAAGCTGGTGTATTTAGTGAACAAATGGAATTTTTCAGGTATCTGCACAGAACGGTACAAATGGGACCTGAGGTTTGGGGGAAGGAAGAGCTTGGGTTGGAAGGGATGTGCTCTCCTGACACTAGACCCCGATGTCCCGCGGCCTGTGTGTTGTGCTGTCACCAACAGGCACTCCTTGATGTTGGGGATGGTGTCTTATTTCTCTTGCATTCTTTGTGCCTGAAACCTAGTATTTGTCTAGCAAATATTTATTGAATTAAACAGCAGGCCTCATATAATGGCAAGCCTTTTTTAATTAATACATATTTTCCATTAAGAAAATCAGTAAGTGATTTCTCATGTTATTAATAGAACTGAAGAGGCTATTCTCAGATTTTTCTTTTAATAACAAAATTATTGCTTCCAATATCCATCTTAAGATAGTATTTGTTCACTAGGCCTGAAAGAACTGGGGCTTTAAGGGAAGTTTGCACCACTTTTGGAGACAAGTAGGAGTGCCAGGTTTTGCCCAGAGTGCAGAGCTGCAGCTTGCCCAGGCTGATGAGCTAGGGAAGCAAGTTAAAATGCTTTGCTTCACAGGGCAATGTGAAGCAAAAACCAGTCCTTTAGAAAGAATTTTTTCCAATGTTAGTGGTGTCTTTATAAGAAGATGGCCATGTGAAGACAGAGAGACGCACAGGGAGAACACTGTGGGACAACCAAGGCCGGGCTGGCCCTATGCACCTGCAAGTCAAAGAACACCGACACTTGCCAGCAAACCCCCAAAAGCTAGGAAGAAGACTCAACTTCTTTGAATCTACTCGATACTCAGTTTTGACATTTTTCATCTAGTTCTTCTCTTATGCTTCCCTGTGTTTTCTACACATGTATTCTAGCCTTGTTCCTACTTGGTTATTGAGGGCAGGTATTTTTTCACTCATTTTGTCTCCCTGCTTCTGATGATGACCTCCTGTGCTACCTGTGAACTCTTCCTCTGTCCAGAGCTGGAGGGCATGGTTGCCAGGGTTGTCCACTGCACAAGGGTCCCTTACCAAAAGGGGACATTTTTAAAAAATTCTCATGAATGTGCTATATGGGCCTGTGCTGGCTGGCCCATTCTCCTCCTGAAGTCAATGTTCTCCTGCCTTCTCTGTGCCCTCTTCCCTCAAGGTCTCCAAAGGCTGCTGTGGTTTTTGTCCCTTGCCCAGTGGAGCCCCATCTCTGTTTCTGCCTTTCCCCAGCACCCTGTAACAGTGCTAGGCTTTCCAGAGCTTTCAGAATGAATTTCTATGGTACCTCTTTCTATGGTAGCTAGTGGGAAGCTCAGGGGCAGCTCTCTGTAGCATCAAAAACAATTTGTTACTGTTCTTTCTCCTTACCCTACAGCATAAGCCTGCAGGAGCCGCAGGTGGTGGCGTCACCACAGCTTAGGATCCAAGAGATTCATTCCAGCAGCTAAAGCGCTAAGCTTTCCCTGTGATCACACATTTTTGCACCAGCCAGAGCTCACACATGCCTTTAGAGACCCGCAGCCAGTGGCATGTGGAAATCAGTGACTGCTCATAGGAGCTGGCCAAGGCTGGCTGGCCTGATGAGAGATGAGGGAGGGAGGGCCCTGATTAAATGCAAGATGAGATGCATTTGAAACAACTGACAAGAAACTGTCCCTCAAAAATCAGGACAGCTGTGGGCTCCTCCACACAGCAGATGGGTGTGCAGAGAATGCTATGCAGCTTTAATCCCATTTAACACGCCTGTCAGAGAATTGGGTCCATCTCAGTATTAATTCGGGTTTCATACATTGTTTGTCTGACAGAGTTCGGTCTTACGCTGCACGCTGCGCTCAGCATGGCTAGAGAGAAGATGATTTCTGGGCCTTGCTTTCAGCAGAGAGCAGCTACTGCCGCTCCGCCAGGCTGGGAAAGTGGCCGAGTTCACGGCAGGGTTGGATGCAGGGTGAAGGGGGCACTGGAAGCCATTGGCCTCCCCAGCTTAGGGGGCAGAGCTCAGCTGAGGCTGGGGCAATAGAGCTCAAGGAGTGGTCACCCCAGATCGGATTTATGAGCACTGTGGGATGGCACCAGTGTGTAGCTGTGTTAAAATTCTGAATTTCTGAGTGCTTCTATGAATGCTCAATTCATAGAAGCCTAGGAAAAAATTTAAATATTTCCATTCTGGGTCAAGCCAGCACACCATTTCTGGCCAGAGAAGGCAACTCTGCTGGCTACAAGCCCTAGGAGTGACAGCATGATGGAATAGGAGAAGGGGTTTGGGAGTCAACAGACCGCAGTTCAATTCCTGCTGTTGCCTCATTCAATTATCCATGAATGTCCATGGAGTGCCAATTCTGTTGAAGGCACATTCTCTGCATTTATTTCAAGTGAGAAAAACAGCCCTTCATTTGACCAAGCCATGGTGGCTTGGGTGGCAACCCAACCTGTTCCTAACTGATATGAGGACAGTGGTACCCTCTTGAGTCAGTGTCTTGGGGATAAGTGAGGGGGCGCAGGAAAAGCACGCAGTTCAGAGCACCATGCTGATGCACCAGGGTTGCAGGTTCATTCTCTGACAGGGCACATACAAGAATCAACCAATGCATGTATAAATAAATGGGACAACAAATCTCTCTCTCTCTCTCTGTCTCTCTCTCTCATCAATTAAAAAAGAAAGAAAGAAAGAGAGAGAGAAAATACTTAGGGCAGTGTAGGAATGAGGAGCTCAATATATAATGGTCAGCAACAATAAAACTGGTGTTTTTTCCTTCCCAGGAAAGAGATGTTTCTGTTTCCTTGAGAAAAGGTCCCCATGCATGAACACGGTATGCCATTTTCTGCCCATCCTAGTAGCTCTGCACTATTGTCTGGGTCATTTTGGCCTGCTGGTAGTAAATACCCTCCTTGTACTATAACATTTGAAAACTGATTTGGAATTAAGTTTTGCTTGTTTGAATTACAAAGGTGTAAAAAAAAATCTGGTTCCCAAATAATACCACTGTAGATTTTTGTCTCTAACTCTCCTTGTAAGGCATTAAAGACAGAAACCAAATGCCTGAAAACACATACACCCTGTCCTCGGAAAAAACAAATTCCTTTGTTTTTGTCTGGCGGGGCCCACGTCAGTGGGGAGATGTGAGACAGGACAGGCTGATGGCCCACCCTGCTGCACCTCCCGTCTGCCCTCTGAAAGCCAGCCCTGATGGCGTGCTATTTTGCTTGGTGTTCTAGTTGTGTCCTTAGTTTTACAGCTTTTATAGTATTTTCTGAACATTTCAGGAGAAAATTTTATTGCCTGCTTTCTAAAGTCTGTTCTTTTGCCATCTAGTTAGTATCCTACTCAGCACGGTGCTGAGTCCACATTCACTGACTTGACTGTGCCACCAAAAGTGTGTTTTTAGCTTTTCCATGGACAGGTTTGAACCATGACATCTCAACAAGGTCTCTCTGCAGCTATTAATGCATCTGAATGTGCATTTGAAATTATCTAGATGAACAAAAGCTTCATGTGAGGATGATTGCTGATTTGACTTGTAAAGGAATCGAATTCTGGCTATTTGTTTGCTGTTTCTAGGTGTGGAACTGGCCAGAGAGGGATGGAGGAAGGCGGTGGTCATCAAAGTTCAGTAGCATGTGAACTGCCAGCGGAGTGCTTGCAGACGCAGATTCCCCACTCTGGCCCCTACCCTTGGGGTCTGGGTTAGAACTCAGCAATCTGCCTATTTAGTATGCTCCTAAGCAGTCTAATGCAGGTGATCCTGAGACCAGCCTTTGAGAAACACTGACGTCCGAGGGAGAAATGTGAGTGACCAAGAAGTAGCATCCTCATTGGCACAGATGCTGCTTCCACAGTCACTGACTTGCCTGTGCCACCAACACTGTGTTTTAACCTTATCCATGGCTCGAGGAAGAAGACATGCTCAAACCCACTAGTGTTTAAAGAAGTATAAAGTAAAATAGTATTTTTTACCTGTTCAATTGGCAAATAATTTTCTAAGTAATAGCACCCAGCACAGGCAGATACCCAGCTTTCTCATGCTAAGGGGAATGGGAACCGTGTGCTGCCTCAGGGGCAAGGGCATGAGGGGGCAGGAGGACCTAGTCCTGTGTATTAAGGAGCCATAACAGGTTCCTATCCTTTCAACACAAGAAAATGCTTCAAAGAATTTATCATAAAGTATAATCATAACTGTGTGTAAAGTTTTAATGATATAGATGCACTGTTCATTGCAGAGCTATCTATTACATGAAAACTAGAAATAATCTAAGTGCCCAACATGAAAAGTGTTTGGTTAAAAAATTATGGTAGATTAAACTGATGCAGGTGTTGTTAGAATGATGTTTGTAGAAGAATATGAAAAATCATGAGAATGTTGTCATAAAATAGTATTAAGTGAAAAATAAATACATATTTAGAAAAATAATTTATCCACACTTTTTTATATTTTTCAAAATTCCTATAATGATCATGTCTTTAATTTTAATAGCTGGAAAGATACTAATTAATATTACTTCTAAAAGAGGAGAAAACACCTTTGGCATCTGTCAGGCTTGGGTTTGCATTTCTGTCACTGATGGAGTGTGATTTGGGGCATTAATCTCTCTATGTTTCCTATTTCTCAACTGTAAAATTGAGTAAATGCTAACAGCATATGGGTTTGTCGTGAGGATTAAAAGAGACAATTATGTAAATGTATTTGACACATAACAGCACATGTGACTTAGGTTTTCTCTCTGTATTCAAATTTTTGAAAATAGATGAAGTATTAAACTCTGACCAAAGATCAAAATAATTCATTTCTTTTACACAAACCATGGAATTTCAAGGTTTTTAAAAATACTTTTCTGGGAAAGGGTTTTTAGGGCATATTAGATATGGCTGGAAATGAAAACTAGACTTTGTCACTGACACTCTAGTTGGCTAATTGCAGCCCCTGTTTTCTTTTTGTCAGCTTTAATAGTTTGGAAGATTTAAACAATTTCCCTCCTTGTAAAATTTTCATAAACCAAAATTTTATGATCCTTTTCTACAGAGGCAGTAAGGCTCAGACTATTAAAATTTTCCTATTTCTTAAAATCTCAGAGTCCCCAAACCATTTACAATAGCATCAAAAATGTAAAACCTGTAGAAATAAATCTAACAAAAGATGTGACAGAATTCAACAAAGAAAACTACAAAACATTGTTGAGAGAAAATATTTAAATACCTCTAAATAGATGTAGGGAATGTGCCATGTTTATGTTCTGAAAGATTTAATCCTGTAGAGAGGTCTAGTTTTCCTAGATTAATCTATATGTATGTTTTCCAAAAGGTATAGAGTGTGTATAGCAGCATAATTTGTAATAGACAAAAATCGACAACAACCCAAAAACTTATCATCAGTAGAACAGAGAGACCAATTGTGGTATGTTCCCCAAATGCAGTGATGCACACCAATAATAATGAGCAACGACACATTTTACAAACACCCAGCTCGAAAGATCAACATCATTAAGGTCGATGAGAGTGCGTCGCTGAGTCTGGAGACTCACCTCTGACCCACCACAGAAGCCACTGGCAAGAACTCTTGTTATGGGCCCTGGCTGGTGTAGCTCAGTGGATTGAGTGTGGGCTGTGAACCAGGCATCACAGGTTCAATTCCCAGTCAGGGCACATGCCTGGGTTGCAGGCCATGTCTCCCAGCAACCGCACATAGATGTTTCTCTCTCTCTCCTCTCCCTCCCTTCCCTCTCTAAAAATAAATAAATAAAATCTTTTAAAAAATTAAAAAAAAAAAAGAACTCTTGTTATGGTGCGGATGAAGCAATCGGTTCCTTAATCCAAGGAAAGACTTGTCTGCCCCTTTAAATGTGATCTTTTCTTTCCCCTTATACTTTACACAAGAAAGTAAGACTATAGAGATGCTTGGCATTTATTTCTTTGCACCAAGTGAGCTACTCGTCCGGCAACAGGGCCGTCCAGTCATCTCGATCGGCAATGGATCAGTGAGCTGCTGATGGACACACAAAACCGTCAACATTAGCTCTTTTGAAGATAGCCTTCATTTTAAATAAACATCACAGGTAGTATTTTTAAGAGATACTTCACAACAGGTATATCTCAACTAACATACCCTTGGAGTAAAACAACATTCATTATAAACTTGGCCTGGGTATAGTGGCAATAGGAAAAGACTGTGAGGCTTTATAATTAGCTGAGAAGTGAGTGAAGTGCTGTGTCAGGGGTGGTCTTCCTGTTGGAGGTCTGCAGTTCAGACTGGCTGAGCAGAGGTAGATACTTGTAAGGCCTGAACATTTAGGAGCAGATGTCACTATATATAGATATTTGCCCATTTTAACAAAAGGAGAGCCACCAGGCCTCTGGGTAAGGTGGCCCCCAGAAATGAGTAGGGAGAGTTCATGATTCTCCTTGTGAGTGCACTGGGGTTAGTATGACCCAGCCACTCCCTTGTGACTCCCATGGGTACCGTGAGACTCAAGGCCTCCTGGCTTTTCTCTGTGGCTTTGCTCCCTCGTCACTTGCTTTCCATAAGCCTTAACCCAACTCTATGCCTATGTTTGCTTTTAGCTTCAGACCCCACTGCTGAGAATCTTTCTGTTGATATTTCTCAGTTCGGATTCATGAAAGGAAAGTTGACTGGCCATCGTCACCTGTTTGTGCCAGCCTGTGTCATCACGGCTTCCTGGCCGGCCTTCAGATTCTGGGACTTAGAGCAGGAGTCTGACCCTGATTCCACCCTCTAGGGTCTGGCTGAGGCAAGGGTTGAGGAAGAAAGTCACGCATCATGAAACATAGCAGCATACAGGCTGCCTCTTTGACACAGATGGCGGCTGGGGCAGGAACAGGTACTGATACGTCTGGGTTTTTACACTGAAGGCCGCTCATCCCATGGTGTGGGACAGAGGTCTGACAAGGGGAGTGTGTGTTCAACCCTAAGAGATATGAGAGGTTGAAGAAGCCATGACCCAACATTCCTGGGCAAAAAAAAAAAGGGACCAAGCCTCCTCTGTGGTCAATGAAGCTTTAGTGAAATAGCCCAGGCCCACATAGGACACATGGTTCTCACCTCAGGCCTGATGGTAAAATGTCCTAGTGGGCGCTTCACATTTCTGAGCTTTGTCAGAGTTTTGACTAGACCCTCTACAGGGTCCCCCTTACTTATAAACTTTCCCACTCCACAACTGCAGTGTTCATGGTCGGGAGAGAGACCTAGGTGTGACACTGGCCTCCTCTCGTTCCCTCTTGTATCTCAAAAATTGATTCTTAACCCGGCATATCAAGGGATCCTGTTAAGACATTTGTTGGGTCAAGTTACTCTTCTCATCCGACTCTCTGAGGGCTGCTTAGCTCATTTAGGGTTAAAGCCAAAGTCCCTCCTTATCCCCTCACCTCTTCTCCAGTCTCACCTTCTACTTATCTTTCCTCCCTCCCCACCAGCCACAGGCTGCCTTGCTAGTCTTCAAACAGGCCAGGATGTCCTGCTTCAGGCATCTTACACTTGCTCTTCCCCGGTTCTTCCCCCAGAGAGCCACACAATCCCCCTCCAATCACTCTATCTAGAATAGCAGCACCCACAACAACTGACATCTGTATTAATTTTTTATTGTCTACTCTGCCCCCCACCCCCCAACACACACACTAGTTTGGGACTTTGGTTTGCTCTCCCTCATACCCTCAGTGTTCAGAACACTGTCTTAAGAAACAATACAAAACAAAACAAAAAAACCAAGATGGAGTTCAAGTAAATAAATAAAATAGTATAAACTTATTAGGATAGTGTGTATTGTTTAGTTGATTTTCTTTTATATGTGACATCTGTGCCAGTATCTTGCTTGAGCTTTTTTTTCCCAAGATGCTTCAGGAATAAAAGTGCTTGTAGAACCACCTCTAATGACATCTGTCAGTTGCACCTAGTGGTGCTGTGAGACAGGCTTTCTGCATGCTGATGGTCTCAGCCAGTTGTAAAGTAACTCTCCAAAGATGATCTTCTCGGTATGGGCGGGAGAAATAAAAAAGGAAGTCCCATAAAAGTAACAGCAGCATCTAGCCGGTGAAACCCAGCAGCCCAGGAGGAGAGGAAGAATAAAGACGCATAGTCTGACTCCTAAAACTGCAGGAGAGCTTATTCTGGGTGGGATGTAACACCCAGACATCTGTTGGTGACATCTACAGTCAAACATGCATCACTGGAGGAACCTGTAAATTATATGGGGGACAGTTTAATGATCTGCAAAGCAGTACATCCAGCCAGCACAAAGAGTATCTTTGAAATAGGGCAAGGGAATCCAATTAGGTGACAGGAGTGATGAGGTGGATGAGTGGGCGAAAGGGCTCTGCAAGAACCCCTTGGAAATAATAACCTTGAAGGTGGGGTGGGATGGAGTGAAGAAGGTAGTAGTGCTTTATATATTCCAGGAAGGATCAACAGGAGACAGGAGGAGGCCAGCACAGCCTAGGGGGACAGAGGAGGTGCTGTCCTTTTGAAAAGGAGAACAATAAAAAGGGAAACTGGATTCTAAAGAACAGAAGCCACTTCCTCCCTCTGTCCCCCATAAGAGGAATAAATAGCATGAATAGTAGCAAACCAATGTGGCCAATGCTAAGTACTTTCTTATAAACATCTTAAGACATCAGTCTTCAGGCTTTTATTGTGTTGAAACCTTTTTATTTTTCAGATAAAGTTTATGTAGAGTTCCATTAGGATATAAGCTCCATGAGGTCAGGGTTTTTGTCCCGTTTTTCATGCTTGTATCCCTAGAGTTTATTACCTAATAGACACTCAATGAATATTTGTTAAATGAATGAATGAATGAATGAATGAATGAGTAGGTATGTAGTTGAACTGAGAAGAATCATTACCTTTCTAGCAGATACCAGAGTTCCTTAGGGAAAGAATCTTATGTCAGGGAAAAACTTGATAAGTCACCTGAAGAAGAAGGCAACCAAGAGAGAGATAACAGCTTTGTGTAAGCAATAAGCCTGAATTTGATGGTGGGGCGATGGGCAGCAAAGAGGCAGGGGAGAGAGAAGGATGGAGAGGCCGAGGAACAAGTATTGTCACGGCCAGTCATGACTAATACTTTTCCATCACAGGCCATGTGGTTCTGCATGGGAACTCCTTATCATTATCTCCAAATCTCAAGTAAAAATGCAGTCCACACATCTTCCTTATGTGTGAGATGGGGAAGGATATCAAGAAGAAAGGGTCAACACTGAGAAGAAGATAGAAAAACAATAGAAAGTGGTGTGGCCCGGAAGTGTGAGATAGAGGTGACTGGGGAATGTGGGCCTCTAAGAAGTTGGGGAAATCTTGAAGGGACCTTGTATTCCCTCCTGGTTGTAGAACGGGGTTTGGGCTGAACTTGCCTGGACATGAAAGATGGCTGATATCCGGGGCCCAGAGCAAACAGGCGAAGCAGAGCTGCTGCGGGTGAGAAGAGACAGAGCTCTGCCCCTTCGGCTGTCCCTTTCCTCGTGTGCCCTGCCCGCCTTTGGGGCTTTTAAGACATAAGAACAGAAAATTGAGAAGGATGTTTGGGGGACTTAGAGGTGGGGATTTGGATCCAGAAACTGGGACAGAGGGAACATTCTTGAGGTGTTTATATCCCCAGTTCCCAAAATCAAGGATGCTTCTCATTTTCTGATCTATACAGCTTGGATAATTATGCCTACCCCAGAGGATGGTCAAAACGTATTCGCACTGAGAGCAAGCCAAAAACTCCTGAGATTTAGTGATATCTGGACCCTTCCCTGGCCACGGCTCCTTTCCCACACCAGCCTTGGTAAGTGGAGCATCAAAATGAATGCTTCAGGCAAAATAACAAATCATTCTCCTCCCCTAGTGGTCTGCCTATCAAGTCACTTGAAAATTGTTAAAGCAGCAAAGTTCAAATGTTTAACTGTAAAATTATACCTAAAAAATAAAATAAGTAACAGCAACAAAAATGCCTAGCTGAAAAGGGTCCATATCGAGTTCCACTTTTGTCAGCTGGTTGTTGGAGAAGATGTCCCAGAGTGGCACGCCCCTGAGAGGCCTTTTCTCTGTTTGTCCCCACACACAGCACCAATTTCTGGTCAGAGGCTATCTACAGAGAGTAAAGGGCAGATCTGGAAATATCTGAGTTAAATACCTTCAAATAGGCCCTGAAGGGTGGTAGAATACTTTACACATGAGAGCAGAGAGCAAATACAGAAGAGGTGGATAGAAGGCCTGGTATAAAAGGGCAAAGTCCACGGAGCTACTGCCATTGATGGCGAGTAAGCTCCCCCACCCCAGCTCCCCTCTCCCCCTCCCCTGCTCCTACCTGATGTGCAGCTTTCCAGTGGAGTCTCTGGTGAAGCAGTGTAAACAACCTCACCTGAGGTGAGAGAGCTAATTCCCAAGTCTTGTGCTTCCTGATCGCTGTTCACCTTTTTAAGTAAAAGTGGCTCCAGTAGTTGGTTTGCACCCCAGGCCAGGCATTTCCCATTCCCTCTGTCTGGCACAAGAACTGAATAGCGTAGAAGCTGGCTGGAGAGGAGAGGAGGGAAAAGCCCTTGACAGAGGAAAAGAAGTGGGGTGCCAGGCATGCCTAGTTGGGTGGGGAGTTTAGAGGTAATCAAGAGAGGATTGGGTGCTCCCATTTCTTGGCACCAGAAGGAAAGACAAAGAAGAAGCTCAAGGTCATGCACTCATTACTTCATTCACTCAGTCACCCACTCACTTGTTAAGTCCATGAACCAGGCCCACTGCAGATACTGGGCACACAAACTTAAAAGAAATTGTATTTTCCCATAAGGAGTTCATAGTCTAGAGGCAAAGATTTTCCCACAAACGGAACGTCGTCCTCCAGTGTGCCAAGTGCCATTCATTCACATTCACTTGTTGATCACCTGCCATGTGGCGGACACTGTTCTAGGCTCTGGGAATGTACGTGCACATCGTGTTACAGGAGCCCTGGGAGACAGTGCCTGGGGCTTCTAACGCCTCACCCCAGGGTCTCCCTCACTGCCTACTCTGGGGCCATTTAAAGGCTGGAACCCTTGCCCTGGCTGGTGTAGGTAAGTGAATTGAGTGCCGGCCTGCAAACCAAAGGATCACTGGACCAATTCCCAGTCAGGGCACATGCCTGAGTTTCGGGCCAGGTCCCCAGTGAGGGGCACTGAGGAGGCAACCACACATTGATGTTTTTCTCCCTCTTTATCTCCCTCCCTTCTTCTTTCTCTAAAAATAAATAAATAAAATCTTCAAAAATAAATAAATAAAGGCTGAAATCCCTTTATTTGTCAGAATGTTGTTCTTCCCCTACCACCAATGAACCCCAGCAAAGTGCAGCCTCTGGCTGCTGGGGACGTGGAAGGGGGCCTGACCATGCTGTGGGCTAACAGAGACCATCACTCTGGCCACAGTGACCTTGAGGGAAAGCTCCCAATGGGATATAGACAAGCAGTTACCATTTTTTTATTGCAAATTTTACGTGATCTGGACAAGTTAGAGGTGGGAGAGGGTGTTCGTGATGGTGGTGGTGAAAATTACATTTGTGACACAGTGAAAATACCTCTGTGGTTAAAGAGGCCATTTAACCTCCACTTAAAAATACCATAGCTTGACATTTCCCAAACTGGGCCCGAAAAACACTTATATTTCTACAGAAAAATCTTTTAAAAGATTCAATGTAGATTTTTGATTTGCCAATTAAATAAAATCAAACTCCTTTCTTTTAATTCCGAACTGCTCCATGCCTTGGCTATGAAAAAGTGCACTGTGAGCCTCCAAGAATGCAGAGATGGTCAAACTGCTTGTGTGGGACCAGCTGAACTTGGGGAGACAGTGTTCGGGAGAATACAAATCATACAGTATAGCTCCGATGTTTCGGGAGGTTTTGGGATACCACGGTTAACAGTGGTGTGTGTCCCCTGAATCGTCCTGGAAAGAAACACATATGAGGTGTTTAGCAGGTGTACAAAACAAGACCCAGGCCGCTGTGGAATGGGGAAAAGTTATCTGAGGGCAGGGATTGGGTACCTTGTCCTCAACTCTCTTTTCCCAATGTGATTATCAGTAATCCAGGACAGCTGGATTCCCTGCCTTTGCCCTGAATCCACACAGTGGATGGCCTCACCCACCCAGCCTTCTTCCAGAAGCCTATCTGTCCTTTCTGCTCAAATCCTCACAGGAGTGAGAGAGGCCTCGGGAGCACAGACAGTCATTCCTGTGTTTCTCCTGCTGCAGCCTGCTGCAAGAGCAGGGACATGCTGCAGGACACTTGTGAGATGTTGCTTCTCTGGTTGGCTTGAATATCTCTCAAGTGATGAGAGCCCCATGCTAATGGACCCAAGGTAGGGAGTACTGCTGTAGTGGCAAAAAGGGGACACATTCCCATCAAGAATGTTACCCTTTGCGACAAATTGGATGAACCTGGAGAGCATTATGTTAAGTGAAATAAGCCAGTCAGAGAAAGAGAAATACCATATGACTTCACTCATATGTGGAATTTAACGAACAAAATGAACTAACAAACAAAATAGAAACAGACTCATAGATAGAACAGACTGACGGCTGTTAGAGGGGAGAGGTGTTGGGGGCTGGGAGAAAAAGGTGAAGAGATTTAAAAAAAGAAAGGAAAAGAACCTCATAGCCCTGGGTGGTGTGGCTCAGTTGGTTGGAGTATAGTCCTATAAACCAAAATGTTGTGAGCTCAATTCCTGGTCAGGGCACATGCCTGGGTTTTGGGTTTAGTCCCTGGTTGGGGCACAGGCAAGGCAATTGATTGATTTTTCTCTCTCACATCAATGTTTCTCTTGCTCTCTCTCTCCTTTTCTTCTCTCTAAAATCAATAAGCATGTCCTCAGGTGAGGATAAAAAGAAAAAAAAATGAACCTCATAGACATACAACAGAGTGGCGATTACCAGAATGAGAGGGTGGGGGCAGATAGGTAGAGGAGGGTGATGGTGGTGGAAGGAGACCTGACTTGGGGTGGTGGACACATGATACAATGTACAGATGATGTATTATAGAACTGTGCACCTGAAACATGTATAATTGTATTAACCAATGTCACCTCAATAAATTCGACAAAAATCAAATAAAAGAAGATGTTGTAACAATGGTGACTCCAGGTGTCATCTGGAACTCAGATTTACATATTTTAGAACAGATAGACCCTTGAAGGCCATTGATACCAACCTCTATTTCACAGAAGTGGCAGTTCATAGAGATTAAGTGACTCACTTAACCTTGCTTCCTGTTCTCAAAATTAGGGAAAAAGATTACAACTAACCCTGCAGAGTAGAAAGAGACACATGAGAGTAGAAAAATGTAAAAACTCCAGTTTGGATACCAAGAAGGGAGTGACAAGGGACAGGGAGCGGGAGGAGGATGGTTGAGAACACTCCAGCTGAGCAAGTCCCTGAACGGGAACAGGAGCGAAACATGCAGATGGCAGATTCTAAACAAATCTAGCTTGATGGTCACCGTTTTATACAAGGTGATGGCCAAATGGAAAATGAGGGAACACCCATGACAGGGCTTTGCAGTTTTGCAATTTTAGGTTTCAGCTGAATATTTCTGGGCTGCACTCAGGTAAAGATCCTTCTGACGGGCAGCAGAGTTACTGGTGGCTCAGGCATTGGTGGCAGGAAAAGCTATTAGGAAACCTAAAAGATTCTAGTTGGTAAGTTCCTGAAAAATGACTTTTAGTCCAACAATGACCACTGTCCTTTGTTGAGTACTATGTTAGATTCTTTACATAAATTATCTCCAACCTTCACAAATAGCCAGGAAGGCAGGTCTGATGATTCTCATTTTACAGATGAGGAAGTGGAGGCTGCTGAAAGTAACTGATGTGGCAGGTGGCACAGGTGAGAAATGCCAAATCAAGATTCTAACTATGCCTGTATGACCCCGACAGGATCCTTCTCCCTTGGGAAGGCTGATATTATTTCCTTACCAGTAAGATTCTGAGCAAGCTAGAAGCAAGGTTTGTCAGAGAATAATAGGACTATAGACTTATTTCTCCTTTTCCTGTGGAAATGCAATGAAAACAGTGGTGTCTTTAAAAAAAATCTTAACTGAGGATATGTTCATTGATTTTAGAGAGGAAGGAAGGGGGAAGGAGGGAAAGGTGGGGCGAAAAGAGAGAAACATGAATGTGAGAGTGAAACATTGATCTGTTGTCTCCTGTACACACCCCAACGGGGGATTGAAACACAACCTAGGTGTGTGACCTGTCAGGGGATCAAACCCACAAACTTTTGGTGCATAGGATGACGCTCCAACCATCTGTGCCACCTGGCCAGGGCAACAATGCTATGTGTCATATATGGGATGATTTAAAAAAAAATTTGATGTTTTCCATATTTTCCAAAATAACGAGGCCTTAATTTACCTATAGAAAATAGTAAAGTTTACATGAAAAATTACATTAAGACAGTATTTTAATTCTGACCTGTATCTTATAGGTTTCTAAAAATAAAATTGAGTATTGGTATCTAACTGTATTTAGCTAAGAAGACAAGCTCTCCAGTAGAACAAAAGATATCCCTCCTACTCCCCTCAACCTTAAAATGTTTTTAATTCCTCTTCACCTTTCTCAATGAGAAAGCTCTCTTTTATTGAATGGGGACTCCTTGGGATTATATAATTACTTGAGACAATTAAATTCCAGCTAATATCTGGGGCATGTCCATTGTATTGTGAAAATGATTCATTCATCTTTCCAGGAGCTTCCCGGGGTTTTGTTCAACACCCACCCATCGTGGGGTTATGGGTTCATTGTGAACATATTAAAATAAAACTTTTATTTTAAAATATTTTGGTTGATGAAATTTTAATCCTTCTGTGGTAGTCATATTAATAACAATTTTCTCTGGAGCTGGGTAGTTATTTTGTCAAAATAGCTAGAGTATCTGCATGTATTAGTCTTTTATTGCTGCTATAACAAATTATTACAAATTTAGTGGCTTAACATAACACAAATTCATTATTTTATAGTTATGAAGGTCAGAAATCTAAAATAGGTGTCACCGGGCTAAAATCAAGGTGTTGGCAGGGCTGTGATTCTTTCTGGAGGCTTTAGGGGAGGATCTGTTCCCTTGCCCTTTCCAGTTCTAAGGGGCTACCCACATTGCTTTGCCCACAGGCCCCCTCCCTCTCTCTTCAAAGCCAGCAACACTGCGTCATGCTCACTATTTATTCTTTCATGGCCACGTCTTGCTCTGACTTTCTTCTGTCTCTCCCTTCTGCTTTTAAGCACCCTTGTGATGACATTGGGACTACCCAGACAATCCAGGATAACCATTCTATCTCAAGGTCCTTAATTTAATCACATTTGCAAACTCCCCCTTTTCACGTAAGATAACATATTCATGGGTTCTTGGGATTAGAACATGGGTGCCTTTGAGAGGCCATTATTGCTCCTACCACTGTGTGTGTGTATGTGTGTGTGTGTGTGTGTGTGTGTGAGGAGATTGGGGAAAGGGAGATTATAATGCAAAAGTGTATACAGCAAGGAAACCATTGATTTATTCTCTACATTCAGCCTGCTCTTGGAGTCCTGGGGATCTTTCTGGATGACTCCCCTCTTCTTAATTACTCATACCCACACTCCATGGTCTAAGGGCCCATACCAGGGTCATGGTGAATACTGATTGTTTCTCTGTGATGATGCAGATCCAATGGCCCACGCAGGTTTTTGATAAAGCAGAGGCCCAAAGGAAGGGAACCATTACTAACTGAGGGTTTGCTATATGTGAGGTTATTTCTTTATTTAATTGTTGTAACAAACTGATAAGTTGGGTACTTTTGCCCTCATTTTATAGATGAAGAAAGTCAATGATGTTTTATTTAAACTGGTCAAGTTAAAAAGAGCCACTAAGTGGCAGAGCTAGAATTTAAACTCCTTCCAGTCTGGTTTATAATCAGCTCTTTCGCATGTATGTATACGTGGTTGCCTGGAGGCCGAGGTCACACTGCCAGTTTAAGGCAGGAGCCTCATCTCACACACATCAGTGAGGTTTTTTTCTTTTCTTTTGTCTCTGCTCTCTGAATGCAGAGGGGTTCGGACCCCTGGTATGAAGTAAGTCAGCTACAGATAAAGAAAATATACCAGGCTCTTCAATTTGGCTAACAACTATGAAATAGTAGATTTTAAAATCAGGAGCTTAAAATTTCTAGAGGTTAGGTGAGTGTTTCTCCTAGTTTTGGAGTCTGATTCTAAATCTCTAAGCCTTAAAAAATACTTTTTAAAACCTTCCCATATATTTACCACTAATTGTAATTTGGATCAGATCAGTCTGGTCATGTATACAGCCGGCAAGAGACTTGGGAGGACCAAGTACTGGGGATAAGCTGAATGATAAACTTTAGAAAACCCACAACCAATTTGAAAACCAAGTTGATAATGCCTCTAATTTAAACCAGCTGAAAGTGCTGAATCCTCTGGTTATTTGAAATGATGAAAGCTTTGGTAACCAAAGACAAACAGAAGAATCTTTTTATCATGCAAAGAGAACAAAACTACTGGCTGTGCCTGCTCCTTCACCTTAGGGAAGTATGTGTGCATGCACTAGGGTTTTACTTTTATCTTTTTTTTCTTTTCAGAATCCTTTCTTTCTTCCCATGGGAGACATTTTATGCTCAATGGACATGGCAGAAGCAAATAAAAATAAAAGGAGCCATGCGCTTGTTTGGAATCATTAACTCCAAGGGTTGCTTCTACTACCTGGATAAGGGAGGGGAATCATCCCCAGGGGCCTCCGAAAGCCCTCAGTGAATGCACAGCTCCAGAAAACTGGAGCCCATTCTCCCCTGCACAGTGGGGTTCAGAAAACCTCAGCATTTATAATGCTTAATGGCAGAGCCTGTAAGTGTAGAAAAAGCAAAGAGAAGTCTTGGGACAATTGCCCCAAGAAGTGGGGGTTGGGCAGAAGACACAATACAGAAAATGTACTCCATGGTTGGTAACGGAGAGAAAATAACAACAACAAAATTATAAAGAACAAGCCAGATGCTCACTTCCTGGAATGACCTGCAAAGGCCTGGCAGGACTCTTGCCTTCACTGTGTAGCCACTGGAACTCCTGAGTACATGCAGGAGAGCAGAGGCTCAGCAGGAAGGCTACATCCAAGCAAAGCAGAGTCGACTGCAATGATTTGTCCCTCTCACATTCTAAACCATTTTCCCAAGCCATTAGTCGTCAGTTTCCCCACACGCTTTCATTTTAAAGTTAGAAAACTGTTGAAGCTTGGGCTCTACTTGCTTCACAAAATAGAGCAGTGTGGTGAATTAAGGATGGCCATACTTCTCTGACACCTTTTCTTCTCTTTTTGATCTGAATGGGCCCTGTGACTACTTTGGGCAGTAAGATATGGCAGAAGGGATGGTGAGCCCGTTTCAAGAACCAGGTATTAAGACACTAGCAGCTCCTACTTTCCATCTCTTGGGATCAAGCCACCATACTGTGAGGAAGTCCAAGCAGCCCTTTAACAAGACTCACATGGAGAGGAACAGATTGACAGCCCTTACTGAGCAAACAGCCAATCAACAGGACCAACCTACCATTGTGTGAGTACGCCATCTCAGAAGAGGATCCTCTAGCCTCAGGTGAGCTGCCCAGCTGATGCTATGGTTCAGATATGAGCTGTCTCCTCTTAGCTCTACTCAAATTGCAGACTCATTAGGAAAATAAAGGACTGTTGTTTTAACCCAATGCCTAAAGGACTGTTTTGGGAGTGGTCTCATGTGCAGCAATAGATAACTAAAACAAAGAAGTATAAGTGAAGGATGTAAACTATACTCTTTAAAGTAACCCCTATAGCAGACATTAATAGTTAGTCACTAAACTTTTTGCCTCACTGAGCCCAGAAACCTTATCAACAGCACTCTGGACAGTCATGACATGAAAAATGAAACTATTTGTCACCTCTGGACTAGGTAGTGAATGGCTGAGGAGTATGATATAGATATTAGATGTGCTAAACCCTGAATTTGGCAGTTATTTTGATCACATTCCATCAGAGAGAGAGAGACAGAGACAGAGAGAGAAAGTGAGCACCTCCTCCCATCCAGGAGCCTGCTGGGAAGCTGATTGCATCATGAAACTGAAAGTTGTCACCTCTGCCTCTTTCTTGACTCACTATGTGGTAGTGAGAGGTATTGACTTAGTGCAGGGGCTCCTGGGGTCAAGGATGAATGCATTTACCATTCTTTTCCATTCACCCCCTGAAACAGTCTAATGAATGCTTGATGGATTGTACCCAAGTGACGCTACTAAAAGTAATTGCCGGTATTCTTATCAGTCTTCTAAGATATCTCACCCCCACAGCACCTTTCAGGGAACCTGGATGCTGTCGCTGCTGAACATATTTGTCCAATGGATGTGGTCAACCCTTTTCATCTACTTCTACTTCCCAGCTCTCAGCACAGAGCCTGGCACACAATGGGTGCTAAACAAATGCTCATTAAATCGATTTTGATGGCATTATTGCCAAAATAGTTGCTTGATGAACAAGTGGGGTCTCTCCCTCCCTAAAAGATCTCAAGACCAAACAGAAGCATAATAGAGACAGAGCTCAAAGCAAAATTATTCACAAATTCCAAGTGCCTCAATCCATGGGTTTTAATGAAAGTCATTCTGCAGTTGAGAATGTTGTAGTAATTACAGGCAAGCTAATATCACTGCCATATGGTTTGAAAGCAGGTCTCATTCCGAAAGCCACTATCAGCACTTTTATTTTCTGCTGCTGTTTCTCTGCACCCCACCCCCTGCCTGTCTTTGTCTCTTTTTTAGCTTTTATCTCTTTCTTTCAACCTCAAATTCCCTCTCTCCCTTATGATTCTCCCTCATTTGTCCCCCCTTTAAGCCCCAAGTCACATTTTTAAAGCCTTTGAAATGAAACCTCTAGTGGCTCAGAGTAATTGCAATGCCAGAATGGGTCATGACAGAGCATCACCCTCGCTGACCCACTTGCCAAGAAAGAGAACCAAGGATGCTCTGACCCCTTGTGAATTGACCGTGTCACTGCGTCCCTCAAGTGTGGTTGCATGATTGAAGGAAAAGGACTCCAATTAATCTCTCTGCTACTGAGTCACCCTAGTGCAGTGGTTCTCAACCCTGGCTGCACAGAGAATCACCTCAGGAGCTATTAAAAGAGTACTGATGCCTGCGTGCCTCCTCAGAGATTAGATTCTGAATTAATTGTTTGAGATAGAATCCAAACATCATAGTCTGTCAGCCTCTCCAGATGATTCAGATATAGAGCCTGGATTCAGAACCCTGCCCTAGAAACTTAGCCTTGGATAAACAGTGTGGAATCTAGTCTTTCCTATTTTGTCTACCCATTACACTTGGAAGTGAGACAAGACAAGCAATTATTACCAAAGTAATGACAAATTACAAGGTATCCACTCACCTAGATGCAACTATTTAATAAAATAACTAACATCTGGTTAGCTCAAAATGCATTCACAAATGATATGATAGGGTCTTATAAAAACTCTGGGAAGGGGGCTGGGCTGGAGGTCAAGTAGAAGGATCGTGCTCTCAGGTCTGGGCTGTTTCTACTGCATCATACTCTTCCCTTTACCCTCCTCCATGATGCTTTCAGGAGGGGTGGGCCTACTCACCTAAGGGCTAAGGTTAAAAGTTTCCCTCTAGCTTGCCCTGAAATGCTCACTATTGGGATAACTGCCTTGGGATAGACAAGAGTGTGTCTGTCTTTAGGATGTCATGTTATTCTTCCCTACAAGGCAAAGAGCCTGGAGTCTTTCCTCAGCAAATTAGTTGATAAGATTAACTAATGATCCCATTGTTAGGTCAGAGAGCCTTGAGACAACAAAAAAAAGGGGAGATTTCAGTAGCTCACTGAGAAGTACAGCTGCTTAGGCAGGCTTAACAGAAGTGATGGAGTGGAGCCAGAAGGGATTCAGAGTGAAAATTGGGATCCCATGTTTCTTGGAGACATCCTTGCTCATTTAGGACCAGGTGTTGAGAGGCACTGGGCAGCAAAAAAGCAAACCAAACCAATCAGCTCACCTGAACCTGAGTTGTCTGCTGTGCGCCTGCCTGAGCCTCCATATCCCTCTCTGCAAAATGAAGATAAGTCCTTCCAGGACGTCTCATGATGTTCTGAGAATTAAGAGGGATTATATGTAAGTGAGCTTGGGAAAAATCAGGGTGCTCTGCCCCCATTAGGCAGTTTTGGGAGGGAATAGTATAATGTAGCAGAAGGACCTGTGAACTAGGGGTGAAAAGTCCTGGCATCCTGACCCACCTCCACCTGTGGCTAGTCATCAGTCACCAGACAAAACGCTCATCTGCTTCCTTCTCTGTAAAACGAAGTAATAGTTGCAGTGCTATCCTTGGACATGTGAAATAACCAATGAAGAAGCTTGTGGGAAGTGCAATGCAAACTATTAATTTCTGTATAAATGTCAAGCAGATTAGGATTACAATACACATGCCTTCCAGTCACATCCTTTTAATCGAATACTGTCTTATTTGTGGACTTTGAGCTCTTCAGAATGATTTTGTCATTGTTCATAGTAGTCTACTTTTATCTACAGTATGTACACATTATCTTTTAGTCCTTGTAACTGGCTTCTCAACACCTGTTCCATCCCATATAAGTGGCCCACACAATTCCCAACAACCTCATCGTCTTCACCATTGTCTGGTCTAAGCACCAGTGTATGTCCAAGTCCTGGCTGCTGAAGCATGTGGCAAAGTCTGCCAGGAGGTCTGGACAAGATGTCCCTGCCCTCAATTAGGAGGTAAAGGAAGGATAATCCCCTTCTACCTTCTGACACTGTGGCACGTGGCTATGATGCCTAGAAGAGCAGTGGCATCTGGAGCCCCTGATGGAAGCTGCTGCCTTACAGTGCAGTGGGTACATCCTGGGTGTGGAGGGGAGACTTAGAAAGGATCTTAGACTCTTGAGAATCATTGAGTTGTTAAATGAGCCGTCCCTGGAGCCATCCTATCTCTCGACCCCTTGACTCCAAATATAATATGTTTCTTTTTTGTTTTAGTCAGTTTGAGAAGGTTTTAAAAATTGCTACAGCCAAAGGTGTCTTAACTGACAGACCTTGTAATTTGACATAATGCTATATCAATTTTGATATTTACTTTTCATTACTATTATTTTCTCTTTGTGAAAAATATCCCCCATTTCCTCTATTATAAAAGTGGTGATTGTTAATGATATTAGACTTGACAAGGATGGAATGATTTAATGAAGAAAATATAAATCATAATGGTCTCCCAACTTGGAGAAAGCCACAGCTAACATTTTGGTCAATTTCTCCTTGGTGTCACCGTAACTTGATCTTACTTGTTTGGTGAGATTGAATGAAGAGACACGGAGGAATCTCACAGTAGAATTTGCCGGACTTGTGTCCTTCTAGAAGGGATGCTGAAAAAGGGATAATGGTGGGGGCAAATCTGGGAAGCCTTGTTGGGAGAAAATACCAAAGAGGCAAGAGGTTTGGGAAGAGAGGAAATTCTGCGAGATGAAATGTAATCTTTGAGATTTCCCCAAAGGTTGGCCATGCCCCTCTCTCTGGCTTTGCTTGCCATGTTAAGGAAGAGGGGTCTTTCCTTTTCTACCATTTCTTCTCTGTGGGCTAAGCCTACAGAGACAAACCCTGACCCCTCTATCTGGAAGAGGTGAACACTGGAGCCAGCTGGTGCCTCACAGATTTTTAGCAACTCATCCCGATGCATCTCAGTGTCTCATTAATGGAGGTGAGAGCTGTGCTTCCCGGAATCAGATCATGAAATTTACACAATGCTCAGAATTCAGAGAAAGGCAGAAATTGCGAGGCTTGGTTTATGGCAGAGGTCACACACTGACGGCCTCTGAGCTGTGTGTGACCCATGCGTACACTGTATTTTAGGCTGCATAGTATTGAATAATTGGGTGATTTTAGATACATCCCCAGATTTTTTTCTTTTTTTATAACATGAAGATACGACAACATTGAACTTATGCTTTAACATAGGAAGACAGTAGCTGGAGGTGACTTGGCTGCTCCTTCATCCGGGACCTAATGCTTGCATGTTTAGCACACACGAGGTGTGCAGATACTCACACCCCACCTGTTTTACTTATTTCCATGGCCAGCAGCATCCCTGTTGGAAGGATTGGAGTTTTCCTTCTGTAAGGTCTAGCCACCTCACTTGCCAGATTTGATCAAGTAGTATGGTCTCCTGAAGGACTGTGTTGAAAAAGATTCTGGGGTTCATTAGAAAAGAGCCACTATTGATTGTTGGTGTCTGCCATGGGCAGCCAGTGGGGGGTCATTGTCACCTGGAGTCTAAAGGTCAACCACTAAACATTTTGAGGAGAAAACCTGTAGAACTTCTTAAGTCAGGTAGAGAGTAGCTTTCAGAATAGTTTGGAAGAAGCAGCGGGCCAGGCTACCTGAGGCAAGATGATTGATTATTCTAGTTCCCAGTTTCTTCACCTGCCAGGTGGGGCCAGTGATCCTTCCCCTACCTGCATCTCAGGCTCACTGTGGGAGTAAAGTGCGATGCCGTGTGCAGAAGGGCTGAGATAACCGCCACATGTTGCTATCGTTGTTCTCTTGTATTGGTTTAAAATCCTTCCTGCAGGGCACTCATTGTTTAGCAAAACTGGAAGTGAGCCTCTACCCAAGGCAACTTGTAGACATATCTTGTCTTCATTCTAGTTTCAGAGTCACTAAGGAAGTTCTATAATATATATTTTATTTTATTCCAGTACTGGACTGGAGGATGGGTAGAATCTACCAATATATAGATCAGTCTGTGTCTGTGTAAGACCTATTTCCTGATTCCAAGATGTCAGTGTGGAGAGTCAGCTCGGGTGCTGTGACCACACCTTTTCCTCACTTCATATTAGGAACAATAAGAATAGCAGATATCATCTTCTCAGTGCTTACTAGTAGTAAAGACATTTCAGGTGGATTATGTCATTTAATCCTTATAATAAAACCATAAAATATTGTTCCCCAGATTACAGATGAGGAAATAAAGTCTCAAGGAATTTAAGTAACTTGTCCATAGATAATGGCTATAAAATGACAGAGCTATGATAATTATAATCACAGCTAATGTTATTGAACACTCACTGTGTGCCTGGAACTACCCTAAATGTTGACATGTACTATTCCATTGGATCTTTGAGGAAACTGGGTTAGGTAGATACTTTCTTATCCTTGTTTTTATCCCAGAAGAAAACTAAAGTTCAGAGAGGTTGTTCAATTTGCCCAAGGTCACACAGGCTGGGTGACTCATAGGCAGGCAGGCTGACGCCAGGGTCCACTACACTTTGTCTTGAGCACAGCATTGTAGGATCTGAGCCTGTGCCCTGTCCACTGTGCTCCCTGCCTGGCCTGTGCAGTCTGTGGCTGTACACTGAGCAGCTTCTCGGAGGAGGGGGAGAGAGATCAGAAGCAGAAGAACCACGAGCAGATCTCTGGAGGATCCCTTATCCGGTATGAAAGCCCCATAGGAGCTTCACCACGTTGGTGCCTCAGAAAAATAAATGTCAGCAACACAGTTGCACATAGAACTGCAGTCGGGTAGTCCTTCTGTTCCTGATAAAAGCAGAAATGAATTCTCAGAATGCTATCTGTGAGGCAGAGACAGTGAAATGCTTTTTCTTTTGGGGGGATTTTTTCCTAACACCTATTATGCAAAACGGAACATTTCTGACCTTAAGATCCACATTGTGGCCTGGAGGGAATGCCCATTAAAGTCCACTGCATTCACCACTGGTCCCAGCTGCAGCCACCTTCCCAAAAACAGCTGATTAGAATATTCCCTTCCATCTCAGGAGTCAGGAGCTGAGTCTCAGAGAAGCTGAGTTTGTCAAGAACACGCATCTAGTTGGTGTGAGGGCATGGTCTAGTCTCTAGACTTCCTGGTCTCCACTTCCATGCTCTTTACTGCATGCACATGGGGACAGACAGGTGGATCTAATGAAGCCATATTCACTCAGGCCTTTTACCACGTGCCAGCATCGCCCACGCACTGTGTGTGTGCTAACTTGAACCTCATGAGCATTTCTAGAGGCACTATTACTGTTCTCATTTTACAGATGAGGAAACTGGGGCTCACAGAGGTTGGAAAACTTTCCCAAGTTCACACAGTAAATGAGCTTGGCTTCAAGCCCATGCTCTTACTGTTAATGAGCCCCTTGTGTAGCCCCTTGGCTCTTTGTGATAGGCACGTGAGAAGGTCCTGAACGTGGAAAACAGTTGATGGTGAGAAGTATGGGTGGGGTTGGGAGAGGCAAGACTATGTGCTTAGAGTTTGTGGTGAGGGTCTGCCCTGTTGCAGTGAGAGGGGCACCGCCACGGGATTTGCTTGAAAAGAAAGTGATCTGCTGATTCTGCAGTGGGTGAGTGTGTCAGTGACTGCTCTCACCCCAGTGTACATTCACGGAAATGCCTTGATTTTTATGCCACTGATGAAAAATATTTTTAATATTGAACACTGTGAAGATTTAATGAGATAATAAAGTCAGTTAAAGTACTTAGAAGAAGGTACTATTTAAGTTCAAGACATAAATTGTCTCAAATGTTGTTTTTCTGTGAAAGGAATCTCATTTTGTAATAATGCAGCCCACTGCATAATGCTCATTTGGGATGGAAAAGCAATACAAGAAAGTCATGTTCTCTGGCGATAGATGGGGATCCTGGTGCTGCTGCTGTCCCCTGTAAAAGGTGAGCTGGAGCAGGCTTCACTCAGCAGCCGTGTTTGGGAGCGGCGGCTAGAGCCGGCAGTGGTGTGAACGCAGGGCATCCTGATGGGCACTCCTAGCAGGCACCAGGTCTGAGGTGTGTCTGTGAACGGCGTGCCGGGTTGTGTAGTCAGTGTAGCTGAGGCCCAGAGACCAGGGCAGGCCAAACACTGGCTGATGTTTCCTTTTCATCAGTGTTCTTGAATTTCATGATTTCAGTTTTTTTCCTCTTTTCCTGAGGTGGATGTGCATTCTGTTTACCTGTGGGTAACCATTCATCACTGTTGTCTTCCTGTTAAATTCTACCAACACAAATGACTGAAATATATTTATTTTACTATTTCCTGAGCCCAACACATGTGCTGAGTGGGTCATAAAATTCAAATGGACTCTGTCTTCCTGACTAAATTTTCACACTTTTATTGGGTGTTTGGTTTTGAGAAAAGCCAATATGGTGATTCCAAAATTGCAAAAACAGGCACTTAATGGGCGATTTGTTTTATACAAGGAGCTATCTCTGAGTTATTTTAAAGAGTATGTGTTCAGCTTGGTGATGAAAATGATTTGCTTTACTAAAATTTGATTTGCAAATACTTTGCAACTGGGTGCTCAGTAAATATTTTGATGATGTCCTAACTCCACCTCTAACATAGGGCCAGGTTCATAATAAATGCTCACAAAATATTTGGTGAATAAATGAACCGTTCTCAAGTGCCAGACCAATTTTTCCATTTATTGGACATCTGTCTTGATATCCTGTAGCAGCCTCAAAATTTACACACACATACCATCTCATTTCTTTGCCTATGATATCATATCTCCTTCTGTGTCAGTGTCCCGGGAGTCTGGATAGCCTTTGTTTGAATTGTGGCTTTCTGCTTTACTCATCTGCGACCCTAGAATATTTACTAAACCTCTCATTTTCCTCACCTGAAAAATGGGTCTAATAATAGTGTCTATCTTTAGCATTGTTGTGAGGATTAATTTAGAGTGACTAGCATGGATCTGGCACATAGCTCACAGTAAATGTTAGCCATTATTATTTCTGATTTTAGCCAAGTACCTGGTTAGGAACTTTGTTACACACTTTGTTGTCGAACTCCCCTCCCTTCTTCTCCTCAGAGCTAATCTGACTCAATCTCCCCATTTTTGTCCACTCTAACACAGCCATAGTTCAAGGATCCTTGCTGCAAATCTCAATCCCCTTTCTCTTCCAACACAAGCCCTGAAGACCAGGTGGTTCTTTAAACTGATCATCCCCCTCCCCAGTGCTTGGGAGTCCACCTTCCTTAGTACTGGAAGGCGAACGGCTTTCCAGCTCCAAACCCACATGCCCTGCTCATCTTCAGCCATTCCTTGCCTCTCCGCCTCCGTACTCTGGCCACACTGGACTGCCTGCTGCTCCCGGGAGGGGCCACTGAGTCCCACTGCTCCTGGCTGCGGTCTCCTCTCCCTGAGGCTCCCTTACCTTTCTCGTTTCGCCGATATCATCTAAGTGTAGTTTTCCCTCACATGGTTTGAGTTTACGGAAATAATTGCTTCTGCGCATATGCCTCACAGAACCGGATTCCTAACTCGACTGTAGCACCTATCGCTTTGTGTTCAATTCAGTTATTTGTCCATCTGCTCCTCTGCACCTTGCTTACCTCCCCGACAGGCATGAGCTCCTTGAGGGCAGAAGCCACGGACCATGGGATCTTTATCCATTTCTGTGTCAGGCTGCAGCCTAATACATGGCTGCAGTTCAGTAACTTAATTTTCTTCCTATTTTCCCTATTACAAAACTAAAATATTTTTTAGGCAAAAAAAAAAAAATGTATCATTACAAGAATAAGTGACTTAGAAGGGAAAAGTCCCTGTAATCTTTATACCCAGGGCTAACTTCTGCCAAAGTTTATGAATATCGTTTCAGACTTTTGCCTTGCAAACACTAACACAACTGTTTTAAAATAAAATGAGAATAAATAATCATGACACATCATCAAAAAAAATTTTTTATGTAAATAATCATGATGACACCCTATCAAAAACACAAGTTTTTTTTGGGGGGGGGTATAAAGGAGGTAAACTTGTATTATATTTAGATGGACATTAAAGCAAATTGCATTTCTCTGTTAGAAGAAAATGCAGAAAGATTTGCTTCTATAAGAAGCAACAGTGTAATTCTGTAATACCTTCTGTTTTTATAGCATGCCTTCCATCATAATTTCTTCCTTTCACTTGAAGGAAAATAGTATGAATGTACAGAGAGATGGCAAGGATATTAATTTCTCTTTTGAACCTGAGGGGAAAGCTCATGCTTCCACCAAGCTTCCATTTGGCTTTGAAGGCACAACGATTTTTCATTTGGAACCCAAGCAGAATGTCAAAGATGTTTGGCGCCCGTACCCGGTCTCCGCGTTGCAGCTAAAGGCGGGTGTAAATCTGCAGGATCTGAGGGCTGTG
>PVIA01002350.1:0-214226 GCA_004024845.1 Tonatia bakeri | reverse complement strand
CATATTCCAATTTCTATCCTCCCTGTTTCTGCACCACTTGCAATGTGACTTTACAGCTCTCTCATCAGTAGGTAAAGTCTGTATTCCTACCCCCTGAATCTTTAAACATTGCTTTGAAGCCTGTGAAGTAGACCAGTTTTGAGCCCAGACTTCTGGAGGCTTGAGAAATTCTGCAGTCTTTTGGAAACACACTACCAGCGTGAACAGAAGCTCAGGCTAGCCTGTTGAGGATGGGGGACTTCCCATCTGATGGCATCCTATCCCAGCCCTTCCCCAGCTGGCCCACGTGCTGGCATCTGATGCATGAGAACAGATAAGACCAGCCAAGCCCAGCTGAGATTAGCAAAACTGTGCAGCTGACCCACAGACTCAAAAAATAATAATAGTAACAAATGCTTGGTTTGGGTTTTGGTCTTTGTTTGTTTTTCCAGTGTAAGTGTTGTAGTGGTTTTTCAGGCATAGGGAGCCTGGAGATCTGAGCTACTTGTGGCCAAGGATACTGGGCCCTCTCCAGTGAATACTGTTATTAAAATGTAGTTTAATAACATTTTAAACTACATTATAACAAGAAAAGGAAGAAGTTTTGAGCATCTACCTGAAGAGAATTTGCTTAAGTTATTTTCTTTTTTCAACAAGCATGTTTAGCAGCAGCCATGTTGTTATTAGGCATTTAGTACTTAAATGAGTATTTGTCTGGTGACTAAGTCAGGCCCTGCCCTTGGGAGCTCTTGGGTGTGGCCCCTTCACAATTTTACAAAGTGCTTTCATATCTACCAGTTACTTGCTTCTCACTATATGGAGAATTCTCACTAACTCCTAGACAGGGGCATTCCCAGGACCCCCTATTTACAAATAAATAAACTGAGTGTCAGCAAGGTCAATCGACTTTCCAAAATGATGCAACCAGTTAGCAAACCCATGTGCCCCACTAGACTGGGAGCTCATTGTGGGATGAGAAGATAGTCTATTATTGTCTTGACTCCTGAGACAGGATCTGTAGACCCTATAATTAGATTTTAAAAGAACAAATTCAAGGACAGCTCTGACTTCAAGCCTTCTGCTTGCTCAAGAATATCAGCTATGCCTCCAACAGTCTGCTCTGGAACTTCCCTGCAAAGTCAAGGCCAGCCTCCGACTCTAGTATTGAGTGCAGCGAGGGTGTCTGCACAGTGAAGCTACAAAAGTCTAGGCATTCAGGCATGGCAGGATCCAGGTGTTTAACCATCTTCTCTTTCTCCATGTCTCAGCTCTGTGCTGAGCTCCCTTCTGTGCTGGCTTCCTTCTCTGTGCTGGCTTCCTTCTCTGGCAGGCTGTCTTAATGTGGTGGGTAAAACAGTCCTTGGCAACACCATGATCCTTTCAGTTCAAGATCTAAGAGACACTTTCTCTCTGAGTGTTCATATTAATTCCTGATATCGGGCTCTTGCTCAGCTTAGGTTGTCAAACCTTGCACTAATTTTTCTGTCTAGGAGAATGGAGTACTCTGGCCCCCTTTCTGTTCAGGTAAACAGAGACCATACATGTTTACCAGGGTCATCAGTAGATATCTTTGAATATATTAATGAATGAATCTTGGCTCACAATGATTCACATATATCCCCACTGTTAAGGGACAACCCAACACCTTTTTTCCCCCTGCATTCTGTGAGTCAAGCATCACCTGACTGATAACCCTTCCCGGCAAGCAAGATATGGTCTGCTATTCTAGAGGCATCTGTATGCTAAACATATAATTAAACCAGAGGCAAGGACAGCTGGTGAAAGCAGGAAGATGTGCATAAACTGTTTAATGTAGGGATGTTTGTGGACCCTGTTATTATATACCCCATACACTAATCTATCCCACTGTGAATCCATAAACTCTGGGACTCTTAACTCTGCTCCAGTTGAAAATGCACACATTTTCTCTGGACTGTGGCTTTTCTTCACTCTCCTCTTATTGAAAGCCTTTTCAAATCACCAAACTGAAGATTTATGTCATCAGAAAAGGGGTTGACCTAGTTGTTATTCCAAGGTATAGTATTAGCATTGGGAGTGGGGGGAAGAATAAAATAGAAAAACTCTATTTCACATACTCACTGTGTGACCTTATGCAGGTTACTTAACCTCCGAAACCCCAGCGTCTCTTTCTGTACAATGTCAGTAATAAATCAGTCTCCTGTGGTCACTGTGAGGATTAATGTTATTAGAAATGCAACATGCCTAGCATGGTGGTGGGGACATGTCAAGTATTTAAGTATTTGATAAATGTCATTTCCCTTCCCCTTTATAGACATGGAAACTTCTGCTTCTATTTGTCAAGTAAAGTTAAAACCAATGAACGAACAAAAGCAAATGTAAAATGAATGCCTTTAGAAATGATCTTCTTAAAGCAAAAGCAAATTACGCAGATAATTGTGTGACTACTTACTGACCCACTAAATTCTGAGATGTGATATTGGGTAAGACAGAAGCTGTAGGCTCCAGGAGCTTAGTCTGGAGGACCTGACCTGCTCTAATAAGGCATACTGTAACTTAAAACTATAATCGAATTTTAGCTAATACACTTTGCCCTGAAACTCTTGTATTGTTTTTGAGATCCTGGGCATTTTTATCTCATCTCCCCAAATAAACTGTGAGATAATGTAGGGCAAAATTTTTATACTTTCCACGTGGCCAAATAAGAGCAATTTTTAAAAGTAATTTGAAAAAAACAGGTGGGGATTAAAAAATAATGTATTTTTTTCCATATTTTCCATCAATTAAAGGTTTTTTTCTGAACAGATGCTTAAATTAGGGATGGCCAAGTTCTGGGGTTCTCTTTATCACAACCACACATTGTGGCACTCATTTAAGCAACCTTTCCATATCTCAGCTTCTCCCATCTGCAGTATAGACATGGCAGTACTTTCGTATCTTAATCTCATCGTGAATGCTCAGGACCGTTTCAAGAGCATGGACCATATTTCCTTCATCATTATGTTCTCTAAACCTAGCAATTCCTGGCACATAGTGTATGGTTAATAAGTGGCAACAGGGTAAACAACAAATATTTCTCAGTTCTGACACAGGATGAGCTCAGCAGGTCTTGACTGGACTTGGGTCTTCATCACTGAGCAGCTAGTGGGTCGCCTAAGAGTTACCTGGTCTGGGAAGCTTTCAGTTGAGATGACTGCATTTTTCTCTGCATGGCCACTCAGAGAGGATGGGGCCTCTGGGAGACAAAGATTTAACAGGTCAGCATTAAACTTATTTGATGGCACTAAGCGATATTCTGGGCAAGATACTTTATCAGACAGGTCCCCATGAGTAGGAAAGAAACAAAAAAAAGAGAGAGAGGAAGATGAATGGTTCCACATACTTTTATATTCTTCTGGAGAAATAGACAACCTTCTGGAAGGCAATTTGGTGATATGTGTCAAAATACAGCCTTCTTGCATTGTGATTTCAATGTATCTTGGTATGGGTTCTTCGGGTTCATCTTGTTTGGGACTCTTTGTGCTTCCTGGACAAAGAGAGAATCTTAAAAGCAGCAAGAGGAAAGTAGCTAATTACCTTCAAGGGAGCTTCCATGAGACTGTCAGCTGATTTCTCAACAGAGACTTTGCAGGCAGGAAGGGAGTTACAAGAAATATTCAAAGTTATAAAAAGCAAGGACCTACAGCCTAGATTACTCTACCCAGCAAAGCTATCATTTAGAATCCAAGAACATATAAAGAGCTTCCCAGACAAGAAAAAGCTAAAAGAGTTTATCATCACCAAACTAGTATGACACAAAACATTAAAGGGTCTTCTTTAAGAAGAAGAAAAAAGATTTAAAAAATGTGAACAATAAAATGGCAACTAATACATATCTATCAATAATTGAATCTAAAAAACAAAATCAATGAACAAGCAGAACAGAAATAGACTCATAGATAACAGAGAACATTTTGACAACTGCCAGATAGGAGGAGGATTCGAAGGATGGGTAAAAAATGGTGAAGGGATTAAGAAGTACAAATTGGCAGGTACAAAATAGTCACAGGGATATAAAGTAGAACACAGGAAACATAGTCAATAATATTCTAATAACTATACGTGGTGTCAGATGGGTACAAGATTTATTGGGATGATCACTTAGTTTTATGAGGTCTGTCCAGAAGGTATCCAGCCATGTAATATGAAAAATAGACACTTACTGAAAAAGATATAAGAAACATTGTACATAGAACAATGATACCTCAGTCCTCTTCGATGTAGGCACCTTGGAACCTCACATAGTTCTCTCAATTGCCATCAGCTCCTCATAGTAGTTTCCTGAATCTCATTGATAGTCTGAAATCTCTTCCCTTTCAAAGGCAATTTTAGTTTTGGGAAAATCCAAAAGTCACAAGGCACCAAATCTGGGCTATAGGAGGGCTGAGTCACCTGGGTGATTTGATGTTTTGCCAAAAAACTCTGCAGGAGATGTGATGCATGAGTGGGCATGTTGTCACCATGAAGCTGCCAATCACCAGTTGCCCATGGCTGCGGCCTTCTGAATCACCCAAATAGTTTCCACGGATGAATGTTCAAGGAGAATGCAAAATTCGATGCAGATTAGTTGCTCTACTCACTCAGTCATTTTGAATGTGATGACCACACAGTACACATGCTCACTTAATGGGTGTCTACTGCCCCCACTGACAAGTACAGTTAGTCATCATTGTTCACACATGTGCATTCCAGTCCATTCTCTTTGGTTGGCAGGTCACATTGATGTCACCCAAACCATTCTCATTATATTAACAATGGCTGGACTTTTTCTGGACAGACCTCATATAATGTCTAATCACTGGGGTGTAGACTTGAAACTAGTATAATAATATTGGATGTCATCTGTAATTGAAAAATTAAAAAATGATTTAAAGGATGCAGCCTGGATGCACATTAGAGCTGAAAGTTGAAAGGTTTGGAGAATCAGGCTCTGCACAGAGTGGCTGCATAGAAGATGGGAAGGAGATGGGAGTGGGAGAAGAGATGGAGGAGGGGAAAGGCGGAGAAACAAGAGGGCATCCTGCATCCTGAGAGCCCTTGTATACTGCTGTCTTGCACTCTTCCTTTCCAACATACTTGTCACCCTGAAACTAAGCCATGAGCCTGTCCCCACTTTTGGGGGATAGATGAGAAGAAAATGTGGACAATCAGCACACAATGTGGGAATCCAGGAGCAAACCATGCAACCCAGGCTGACTCCCCACCTCTCTCCAGTGGATGGGGTTGAGGGCACATCCCATGG
Source organism: Tonatia bakeri (assembly GCA_004024845.1). Taxonomy (NCBI): domain Eukaryota; kingdom Metazoa; phylum Chordata; class Mammalia; order Chiroptera; family Phyllostomidae; genus Tonatia; species Tonatia bakeri. Next base: position 208,987 of record PVIA01002350.1, on the reverse strand, counting down.
CACAGCTCCAACCTTCTGCAAGGAAAAAAGCTATTGAAACACACTGAGTACCGAGGACAGATCATACCGAAACCATTAAGTGGGTGGGTAGTACAATGTTCAAACGTAACGATTTCTTAGCTTCAATCTCTGCAAGGGGGAAAAATGCTTCTGTTTCCTTTTTACCATATCTGTTACTATGTCTGGGTTGCTGGAGTTGGTAGCAAGCTCTCAACTGTCTGGAATATGTTCTCCATTGTGTGCTTTCTGTGAAGAAAATTACAATGTGAAAAGGAAAGGGGGCGGGAGGAACATTACATTCTAAACAGTCTCCAGAAGATAATTGCAAAGGCTCCTTTGCTTTCTTCTGGCTCCCCCTCCCTTCCTGGATTCTCTGACTTCCCTCTCTCCTCTAGGATCTGGCAAATCACTGCTGCAGAAACTTCTGGGGCAGGTGGACCTGGGGCTCTGGCCAGGGCTTCCCCTCGATGTGCCAGCTGTTTCTCATCTTCCTGGGACAGCAGGGTGCCTACCTGTGGCTGCCCACAAAGGAACCTTCAGAAGGTTTTGTTTAGGGGAAAATGGGCTATTTTCCTCCCTTGGTAGTTTGGGTTATTCCTCAAATACTTCAACTGTCTGCTTGGCCATGTTTTAGTTCAGGTGGGTTCCAGGACTTATTGAGTAACCATATCACTGTGTCAGGCATTTTCAAGTACACAATAAAGACCATTTATAGATTATTAACTATGTGTCCAAAAGCATGCCAAGCTTCTCTAGCCCTGATTTCATTTAATCCCCATAGCCAACCTGGAAGGTCAGTGGTATTCTGATTTTCATATTAGGGATAAAACATTGAGTCTTAACGAATTCAGGTCACTTGTACAAGCTCATAAGCTATTAAATGGCATAGTCAAGATTCGAACCTACTTCTGTCTGATTCCTGACCACTGTGCTGTAATATGCCCATTCTTTCTTCCCTCAGAATTGATGAGGGGCAGTCCCAGTCCTCAATATCCTTAAAATCCTAAGAAGACAGATACTATAAATGAAGGTGGTTCTGAGGGTAGCAACGTGATCCATTCCTGCCCAATGAGATGCAAGCAGAAAAGGTTTCCAAGGGGGTGAAGGACTTACTTGACCAAGGTCACTCAGCTATAGGTTGAGGTTGGAGGAAGCAGTCCATGCAGTTCCTTCTATAACACAGATTTAAAGAATAGTGACTACCAGGTCCCATAGCAGATGCTTGAAATAGTGCTTATAGTGATCATCTTCCCTGTGCACAGATAGGAAGAAAATGCCACCAAAAAGTGTGTGTGTGTGGGGGGGTGCTTTGGTTTTCTTTTTTCCTTCTCTTTTTTTCCTTCCTTCCTTCCTTCCTTCCTTCCTTCCTTCCTTCCTTCCTTCCTTCCTTCCTTTTTTCTTAAATCTAAGCATTATGTTTGCTGGATCTGTATGTCCCTATTTCATGAATGAGGACTCTGAGGCTCAGAGACATTGAGTCACCTGTGATATGAAGGCCAGCTCTCTCTCCTCCACCCCAGTGTTTTTCAAAGTGTGGTCCCTGGACCAGCAGTATCAGCATCACTTATCTGTAAGCTTGTGAGAAATGCGATTTTCAGGCTCTCCCTCTGGCCCACTAAATCAGAAACTCTGGTGTTGGGGCCCAGCATTCTGGGCTTTCACAAACCTCCCTGGTGATTCTGCTGCAGTGGAAGGTTGAGGAACCACTGTTTTAAAGTGGTTTGTAATTATAATTAATAACAAAATCCAGGTAAGAATCCATGCTTTTTTTTTTTCAATTTTTGCTGCTTTAATCTTCAGATCATTCTGAAAGCAATTTTATGTTGACCTTGGAAAAGTCAGTTGCAACACTAAGACAGCAGCACACTTCTAGAAATCTAATCAGCCAGGCAGCTTACGAAGTGCTGGCATTTGGAGTCAGGCGCAGAACAGCAGGTCGCTGTATTAAGTACAAAGGTGTGGATGAAAGAAGATTTCCTAAGCTCTCATCACTTCCTCTTGAGCTGTGCCCAGCTGGGGCTGAACTAAGTAGAGTCCTTCCCAGCTGTCAAAGCATAACATGCCTAGTTAGAGGCTTCTTCATCCAAAGGCCTTGTTGTACTGATGACAAATCCCACCAGCTTCCTCAAAGGTGAAATGACTGGCCCAAGGTCACCTAGCTGCAGAGTGAGGCTGGGGAAGGCAGTCCCTTCCAGCACCGATATTGATGGGATCTGTCTGCCAGGTGGCTTTAGCAGATGCTTAAAATAATCACTCATCCTGCCTCCCAGCAATGATTGGCACACAACTTGGAAGAAAATGCCATGAAGATCAAAAAACAACCTTGGAGTAGTTTTTTTTTTCTCTTATTTTTTAAAGCTTTGAGTTTGTTGCATTTTTTAAAAAACATTTTCAAGATTTTTCAGTGGTGAAATGATTACGTGGTATTATAAAAGTACTCTCATAATGCCTTCAGTTTTCACTGCAGACAAAAACTGAGCCATGTTGAGTTAATGCAGCATGGAAGCATCGAGTCGCAGCTCAAGGCTCTCTGTCCTTCTGCAGCTGAATTGCTGTCAGGGATGGCCCCTCCCTCCCTGGATTTGTCTTCCTCTCTGTACTCCATTTTGGCTTCTGGTCTCATCACTGTGCTTTCTGTCCAGCAATTACCAGCCATCTCTCATCCAGCCTTTGCTGCGGTGTTTCTCCTCCCATTTTCGCTATTTCTTCTCCGCCTCCTCCTACATTCCACACCCCTGCCTGCTGCCACACATGGGTGACCTCCCTTCAATTTCAGTCCATGCTCTTCTGGGGGGATCCATCCGAGTACACCAATATCTCAAATAGATATCTGTTCTGTTCTGCCTCTTTTCTGAGCCTCAGACTGGAGTGTCTAACTCTTCACAGGGCTTCTCTGACATGTGCTTCAAAGTCCACATGGCCTAAACTGAGTTCGTCTTCTCCACCTCTGCAAAAGTCGCTTTCACCATCATCTAAGACTAGATGTACCACACCACCAACTATCTAGTTCCTAGAGCCAGAAACTAGGGAGGCATTATCAGCCCTCACCGATTCTCACAGCCTCACTTTTATAACACACACACACATACTTTCTTTCTTACACATGTGTGTACACACACACATTCAACTATACACATGCTTTCTTTTACATGCATGTGTGTGCACATGCACACACATATGCCATGTGAAAAGACTAAATCCTGTTATTTTGCCTCCATATCCGTCCATCCTCTCCAACCCCACTCACTGTTCTTCAGCAGAGAACCTGAACATTGCTCATCTCACTTGAGGGAAAGTCTCCCTCCTTCCTGTAAATCAAAGCTACACAATCAAAGCAGCCAGAGGAATTTCTCTAACACGCACATCAAGTGTAGAAATTCTGACTTTGTCCATTTCCACATCTTCTGCGAACATAAAGTCCAAGCTCTTAAGCATAACCAACAAAATCCTTCTTGAGCTGATTGTTTTCCTGTCACCAGTGTCCACAAGAAACTTGCCACCAAAGAGCACCTTGGTATCCTCTAGTCCTTTACTGAAGACCTAGGTACAAGTTATATCAATAGAAAACTTTTAATTTAAGAACTGTAATGAAAATATGGTCTGTGAAATATAGATTTGGGACATATCTTTTAGTCATATCAAACTACCTTATCCCTCCAATGCATTTAACTAACCAAAGGACATTGGTATGAGAAGGTATGTACCTAGTAGAAAGAATTAGAAAGTTCTTTATGCATTGAAATGAAGGTATGATAATTTTTTTTCAACCAGCCCTTTATTGATGGAAATGAAGGCATTTGCCCATCTTTCTAAGCTACACTGTTAGATTATCGGTCTGTCTGCCTTAGGGAGCAGAGATTAGAAGAAGGGTAAAAGTAAACGGGGAAGACCAATTATGAGCCATAAACCATCTAAGAGACCCGCTGGTGGTGATGGAGATGGAGAAGAGAGATGTTTCAGGTCCTGGAGGCCCTGGCTTTAAGGAATCTAGCATGGTGGGCAGAAGCACAATAAACAAACAGTTTCAATGCATTGATTCATTTAACACATATGGATTGCCCACCTACTAGGTTCTGGGAGACTCTGCCAAGACCTGCAGATAGACTATAGAACAAAACCGAGGCCAGTCCCTGTCCTCATTCAGCCTAAAAATGAAAGCTGGGTCAGCTTTTCAGAGGAGCTGACCCAGCCTGGGGTGTGGGCGTGGAAACATTGTCAGTAAGAGACACACTAAGCTGTGGTCACAGAGGGAAATCACTCAATCAGGGGTCTCCACTGTGGTCCTGCAGCAGTGGCGGTAGCACCTGGGGACTCACTAGAAGTGCATATCTCAGGCCCCACCCCTGACTTCCTGAATGAGACACTCTGGGGCCAGCAATCTGGGTTTCACAAGTCCCCAGGCCATCCTTACATTGCTACAATTTGGGAGGCATCTCCTAGAAACTCCAAAGATACAGAAGCAGCTTTCCCTGACTGGTGCTGGCCTAGAAAGGCTTAGGGCAGAGAGTGACTGACAAGCCAGGTCTTCAAAGGCACCTGAGTTCCCCAGAAGAACAAGCAGACCTGGTGGAGAATGTTCCAGAAATGTTTGCGCTCTGGATTCATGGGCCAGCTTACAGGACCTCCACCTTCATATTCCTTAATGGATTTAGGAATCTGTCAAGGGAAACAACTTGTGCACAAAATTATTCATGGCATTTTTGCAAACAATTTAAATGCCTATCAGCAAATGACTTGAGTAAACTCTGAGTCATGCATGTAAATGAGTATGATCCCTTCACTTGGAAGAGAGGTCTGTATCTCCTGGTGTAGAGATGAGCCTCAGAATACTTTGCTTACTACAAAAAGCATGTGTATAGGATGTTACTGTTTGTGTGATAAATGCAAATCTATATATTCTTAGAATTCTGCAAAGGTACACAGCAACTAGTAACAGAAAACTGGCTCTCAGGTAGAGATTTTCATTAGATCCTATTTTGTGCCTTTTAAATTTTGTTCCATGTGCATAGATTACCAATTTGAAAAAATAGACAGCATACCTTTTGTAATATACAAACAAATTATGAGGAGAGGAGAAGTTTTTCTGAACATCCTCCTGGCCCTCAGGAGGGAACGATCCCCCTCACCCAACCTCACCCCTCTAACACCTCTGGGGGGAATTTCACAGGGTGGGGGATGTGACAGGGAGTGGTGTTCAGTGTTATAATTACCGCTTTCGGTACCTATTTTGTTCTACAGGATGTGCTTTTTGGGGTCAAAACTCTAGGCCAAAGTTATAGCCAAGTTTGCGGTATCCCCTCTTAGTTCCTGGTATTGGGGAAATGGTCACTGAACAGCCACCGCAGGAGTAGGACAGGGCAGGGGTGCAAGTGTTGGGGGGGTTGCAAACAACCATCGTGGTGCGAAAGGGAGACCACGGGGGCTCCATTCAGCAGAAGTGAAATGAGACAACCTATCAGAAGGGAAACACTGACCCTCACTTGACTCTATCCAAAAAAGGGCAAACATAGGTGCAAAAGAAGTGACCTTTAATACAAAAAAAAATGGTACTTCCTCAGCTGCTGTCAATGCTCTCAACCTCTCTTGTCTGCCTCACCTTTACCAAGAGCCAAGCACACACCAGGTTCACTTTATGACCTCCTTTTGTTATTGCAGTTAATCCCCTCTAAAACTCTTGCAAGAAAACATCACACTTAGCAGATGTGGAACCTGAAGCTTAGGGAAGCAACCTGACTGGCCCAAATTTGCCATAGTGAAGCCAGGATTAGGACCTGGTTCTTTCTGACTCTAAAATCTCTGCTACACTAATTTTCTACTACCTGGAGCTATGGCAAGACCACTTATCAGGCTCTGAAATCACTCATTATTGAGCCACAACCCTGGACTTGAAAATTGTCATTGAAAGCACCAGAGAGCCCTGTGATATCTGGGAGAAGACAAAAGAAGTCACCAAGGAGATCCTGTAGCCCTGTAGGAGGCAGGCAGAGGGTTCCCAGGACTTACCTACTTGGTAACCGCGGTTTGTACTTGCTTCTGTAAAAATACTGGTTTATCAAGTCCATGTACTTGAGGGCAATTTCACTCCCATCCATCACAAGAATTTTCTGTTTGCATGTTGCCCAATAGCCAGGCCCATACCATTTCCTAGCTCCATGGACACTGTCAAGATAAAAGCTTGTTTGTAAGGGACATGACCTTCTCTGGAGTTTTTGGGGAAAAAAATAAAAACTTTGCAGATGGCTTTAAACTAAAAGGCACCTTGACTCCAATAAGATATATCCAGGATTTGTTTGTTGAATCATTCAGCAAGATTCATTGAGGACCTATGACTTGCTGACACTATCGAGATGACTAAGAGTTCCAGTCTCTACAGTCCTTCAATGTTTCAATGTAATGCAAGTATAATGCTGAAAGATAAACACTAAGAGAGTCTGGTAGGATGTGGAAAAGAACATTCCAGGTAAAGGAAGAGTGTGAGCAAATTTTGGGAAGTTTGAAAATCCATTGCATGTGCAGGAGTGTTGCTCAATGAGCAACCTGCTATTCATATAATTCTAGATATCTCATGTTGTCCCTCTGATTTGATTTCTCAAGTATAGTTTGTATAGACTATAGAAGCAGAGGAAGGAGACAGAGACAGACACCTGCCTCAGTTTAAGGTAAGAAGGGACACAAAATTGCATGTCACAGAGGGTCCCAACTGAGTTTATCACAATCTGTAGGCAGCTCAGCATGAAAACACGTATGTTTCACTCAAAGGCCACAGAGGAGGACTCCAAGGTTAGCTAGTGGCTGTAATTCTCACTACCTCATGTCTCAGGTATTGGGTCCAGGTCTCAAGAAAAGAGGAAGTAAACATAAAAGTGTTAGACAGCCAAGAGCAGCTGGTGCCCAGGGAGAGCCAGAAGGCGGGGTTCTTCTTGCATACTGTTCCCCTGGCTGGGTCACCTGCATCCTCTCTGTATTACTGACCAGACCCAGCTTCCGCCTCCGCTCTGTTTATATTCCTTCCCTGATCCACCAAGACAGGTCAGGTTCTCCTCTTCTAGCTTCCCGGCACTCCCCACTTCCTTCCCTCTAGCCTCTATCATACTGCATTGGAACCACCTGTTTACTTTTTAACATCCTTCATTAGACTGTGTGTCACACTAGGAAGCCATCATGTCTCTCCATTCTACCCCTAGGCTGTCCCATAACATAGAAGAAGCAACTGTTTGAGAAATATGAATAAGGGAACAAGCAGATGAGTAAATGAGAGAGCAGAAGGTGGAAGGCAAAAGCAAAGGGCTCACATTTGCACTCAGTAGTCAAGAAGACTACTAGTTCCTCAGAGCATGAATGATACACTCTCTGGGATTCCAGGTGCCATTTAGGATTAGTGTGAGGAAAGAGGAGGGAAATTCCAGCGGTATCACAATGGTCTTGGAGACCAGATTTCATCCCTCATTGCTGGAATTTGGAAAACCCAGGTGGGATTTTTGGCCATTTATCTGGGAAGATCAAAAGGTATAATAATGTACTATCTTCCACAGTCAGCCTCAGATGGCTGAGCGCCATGAGCTTCAGAGGACATGAAAGGAATTTTTAAAGAAAAGATGAACTGTTATTTGATTTGGGAGATGGCAGGCTAGAATGAAATAGAGAAATTGAGGTGGACCTCAACGGAGCCACAAGAATGAGGGGCAAAGTCAAGATAATGTTAATGATGGTGATGAGGATGATAAAGACATTAATGATGATGAGGATAATATTGTGATGGTGAGAGGTTGCCAAAATTTTGAGCATTCTACATTTGTTATCTGATTTACTCCTCACAACAACCCCAAGAGGGATACTGTCCTCATTCTGTTCTACAGGTGAGGAAAATAAGACTCAGGAAGTTTGCCTGATTTGCTCAGAATCACACAGCTCAATTGGTGGCAGACCCAGGACTTAGACCCAAGTCTGACTCGAAAGCCCATTCAGTTAAACATGATGGTTCCACCCTTCACTTTTTTTTTTTTTACGGGTTAGTATTCTCTAACTGAAAACCTTGATATCTTCATGCCAACATGCCTTCTACCCTGAGTAGCAGTCAGTCATTGCCAAGAAGTAAACTTTATATCAAACTTAGGTCCCTGGAAGTAGGCCAAAGCACTCCTGACTTCCATACTAACTCACTGATTATTTTATCCGCAGATTCTGAAATGAAAGACTACTGTTACATAGCAGACAACATCCAGAACTTGATTTCAGAAGGTAGAAGGTGATTGGAGGTATACTAGGATTAATCCAAATTTCAAATAATGTGATCGTAATTCTCATGAGCCACTGAATTGTCATAGAGATCTTATCATTTCTTCAGAAAACCCCTCTTTATCCAAAGGCAGCCCTGAAATCCCTTCTCAAACTCTCTCAAACCTTTGCTTTGGAAAGAATGATTGTATCAGGTGCCTGCTCCACTCCAAGGCATTTAGTCATTCATGTTTTAACTAATTACCAGCTTTTAAAGACAGGAAATATGAACATTAACTGCCATTTACCCAGAAGTTGGGGGATGAAATAGTCTTATTAATTAACAGTCTGGTGAATTAAAAAAGACTATAGACAAAAAGTATGGGTTTCTAGATTTCCAAAGGTAGACTCTATAGATAGAGTACATTTATCCTCACATAAAATGAAAACATCATAGAGTTTACAGAGCAACCTAAAGAACATTACCAAATATGATACCGCACCATGGGGGAGAGAATAGGGTTATCCACACTACAGATAGAAAAGCTCAGAGAGATTTAATTACGCATCCCAGGTCCTGCAGCAAATAGGGGCCAGAACCACAATTTGAGCTGTGTCTCCTAACTCCTCACTCAGTGAGCATTCTGGCACCTCTCCTCCCCCAAAGTTTGGTCATTCTTCCTCTCCAGTCCAGGCAAACATCACCAACAAAGATGGACAAATAGAACTTGCAGTGAACAAACTATATAGCAGTGTAGCCAGTAATCTGTCTTAATATAAAGGAAATGTAGAATTTGTTATGGAATAGAAATGGTTATAAGTCCCTTGAGTGCAAGGATCATGTCCTGTTGACCTTTTTATGCCTGGGACTCAGCACACAGTGAAATGTCTATTGATTTTAGCAACTAGCACATTACTATTCTATTCAGATAACAGTGTTTTGGGACAGTCCTGAGTTATGAGCTATCTCTCTTACAATTAGTTACTCTCTCCAGTCAAATCAAATCAAGAGCTTAGATTTGGGCTACAAATATTCCTGAACAGGATCCCTCTCGACCTTCAGTGTAGAACAATGTCATCAGGTGCTGTCAGCAGCTGTCTCCTCAAGAGCTATAAAAGAAACATTAAGTAACATCAAGCTGATGAAATCAGAGCCTGGCCTACATCAGCTAGTGGATACGAAGTCAAGGCCTGGCTTCCAGCCACAGCTTGCATTTACATGCAGGACACGCTAGATGTCCCTAAGGGAACCAGAAGATCAGACTAAAAGAGTTGTCCTCAGTCTCCAGGAGATGTCCTGAGTCATCAAGATCAAAGTTCCCATGGGGGCAAATGACAAGGCCACATTTTCAGAGATAACCATTGACCCATCTCCCTTGTTGACCACTGACCCCTGCTCACATGGGGACATTCCTGTTACCCAAAACCCAGATCAGCCAATAAGGATGGGAATGAATGGCTATCCTTATGGCTTGGGTTTCAGACTATTTTGGTTTTAAAAATCTTGATTTTTGTAGCTGTGTGACTTTGGGCAAATTAATTAACCTCCCTAAGCCTTAAATTTCTCTTCTGTAAAATATTTGGGCACACAGATTTCATGAGATGATATATGTAAAGTATCTAACACATAGTAATAGAGTTGATATGACATGTAAAAGTTACATATAACTAATGCTACCCATGAGAATCCCATAAGTTGCCCAGAAAGGACAATATAGGTGTTCTCTTATATACAATCTGCCACAGTAATATATGCATATTAATATGTGATGTAAATAATAACATATACACAGAAATATAATTTTATACTATTGTAGTTACATATAAAAAAGTGTGTAGCTAGCTGAGCTTGCATGAGTTAAATAGACAGATGAGAAAAGTGCCCTCCAAATACAAGTTGATCACTTATGATGTTACTGTTCTGGGGGTAGTAGACAAAAAGAAGAATAAAATGATTAATAATAGTGAATTAAGTATATTTTCTGATCAGGATTATCATCTGTTTTATTTAGTCCTCACAACAACCCTACCAGGTAGTTCCTATTATGATCCCCTCTTATTAGTTCTATAAGGAAACTAAAGAATAGAGAAGTTAACATATAGTCTGGCCCACAAAGGAGAGTATAATCCAGTTATACAGATGAACTAAAACTGACACCAATATCACCTACATATTTGTAATGTGACAGCTTGGAAGAGTAAAAATGAATGACAGAATAGTGCTACAGATGACATTCATGGATTTAGGATTTCCAAGCTGGAAGGACCCTGAGTGCACCTAGTCACATAAGAGAAGGAGAGATCTCTGTGCAGTTAAGAAGCTCAAAAAGCACTATTCTAAAGTTGAAACCGAGGCTCTGCCTTACAGGATGGGTTTTCCTAGTCAGTTGGTAAAAGAGTGGAAACAAGTACGTGTGTGTTGATTAAGGGATGAAAAATGTGGAGTCAGGCATGTGACAATCTATTTATGGATACATAAAAAGCCCTAGCTATAGCTACAATGGGAAAGGATAGGGGGAGGGTATGAAAAATAGGCCAACATCATATCATATTAGTCTTGGGGGAAAACTCCAGGGAATCAGATTGTGGAGCTTAGGGAGATACGTTTACCCTGAACTATGGAGCAAGAAGATAAAAAAAGGTATCAGAGAAGATCAGTCCTACTCGTGGCCGAACACTCTGGGCCTTCATACCAGCTGGAATGCCTCTCAGTGAGAAACAGCTAAAAAGAGTTCTGTAGAGGTCATTTTTACTCAGCAAGCAAATTGCTAAACAAATACATTTTCTTTCAGGATGAATCTGGACTTTTGAAACCACTGCGGGGACATCTTCATACACAAGCCACAGGGCCTCTGCTGAATGTGCCTTATAGCTGAAAGACAGCCTTTCCAGGAGCTCGATGGCGGGGCTTTGTCTTCAGTCCTCCCATTAAATGACATCTCCCGGAAGGCACCTTCCCTGCACCGTCTCCCTCCTGCCCTTCATTCTTCTCTTCCACTGCTTCTGCAAATTAAATGAATGTGTGTACTTGGCGAACAGTTGATAGTGACTGTAAACATTCGCTACAAAACGTTCCAACTTCTGGTGCCTAGACCTTTAGTAGTAAAAGAAATTATTTTCTTCCAAATGTCTTCTTAGCATACTCACCCCACACCCCACTTAAAAAAAAAAAAAATACTGGGAAGAGAAGTGGGAGAATTGAGTGGAAAGAGAGAAGGAAAGAACCACAGACTTCCAGGCACAAATTAAATTACAGAGATCTAGTGTTCAGCAGAGAAATAGAGCCGATAATGTAATAACTATGCACAGTGACAGATGGTTACTAGACCTCTTATGGTGATCACTTTTTGAAGTATATAAATGTTGAATCGCTACAATATTGTAGGTCAGGTATAATTACAAATAAATTAAAACTTTTTTGAAGTGGAAAAAATCCACTGGCTTATTTTACAAAGCTAGAAACACAAAGATTTGATCAACTAGAGCCCTGCCTGGTTCACTTAAAAAATTGAAGGTAACTCAACATTGAAGTACCTCTTGGGCTGTCTGGTAGCACCTTGTGGCCAAATGTAATGTTATAACTCATTCCTGTCAACCATTTGAATATAGTTAGTCCTCATTGTTCATGATTCCATATCTGTGAATTTATTTACATGCTAAGATTTATTTGTAATTGAAAATCACTACTCACAAGCACTTTCAGGCTCTTCATCAATATGGACAAAGCAGCAAAGGATTTGCACCACCCATCAGGCAGATCCCTCACTGCGGTCTAACAAGGTGATGCTTTGCCTCCTGGTTTCTGCTCAGTTATTGTACAGGAGTATCCTTTTCTCTTATCTATTTAGTGCCTCGTTTTTCTCATTTTTGTGCTTTTTGTTGGTTCGCTGTTTAGAATGTCTCCTCATGGTAGAGCCGAGGTGCTATCTGGTGTTTCCTAAGCACAAGAAGGCTACAATGCGCCCTGTGGAGAAAATACATGTGTTAGATGAGCTATATTCAGGCATGAGATGTAGTGCCAGGTCAGGAGTTCAATGTCAATAAATCAACAATATATACTAAATAAGGTGACTTCAGGTAGACATACACATAAAGGAAGTTTATTTACTGATCAGTTGATGAAAACATTGTGACCAGAGGCTCACAGGAACCTAACATTATATTTCCCCTAGGAGCAATGGTGTAGTGTTCACTAATTCAGTGTTCACAACAACTTTATAGAAGGTAACTGCTATGAATAATGAGACTCAACTCTGCCTAAAAGGAGGGTGTGGTGTGTGTAGGGGACTGGTGACATGAAAGACTAACAGGGCAAGGAGGACCCATAAGAAAGTTTCAAAGGAATTTTAAGTTTGGAATAAATTCTAATGGACCAGAGAGTAGAAAAAGAATGGTACCAACTAAGAGAAGGCAGCAGAGAATAGAGATTAATGCTGAGTTCTGAGAGCAATGCAACACTCCTACAACTTGCTGTAAACTTTACCAATTTTGTAAAATCTTAAACTGCTGATTTTGTTCTACATGAACATATATTGTCTTGTGGGAGTCTATCTGGAAATATACGTTCTTTATAGATAACTTTATTTTGAAAAACCAAGAATCACATTACTTTTTTCCCCAGGAGAAAAGATAATGTGAAATACTGACCTATTGTACTAGTTTATTCCTTGCCCCACAGGTAGAAAGGGCTGAATTTCAGCATGTCATTCGTATTCTTTCTTGTGCTTCAAATGCTCCCTCCATCCAACACTTTAGGACTCAAAATAATTCCTTTCTAGAGCATTCATAGTTTATTCTATACACCAGTAGAATAATTACATGCACAAACATTGGAATCAGACAGATATGGGCTTTGAATTTCAGCTCAGTCATGGACCAGATTTCTCTGTCCTTGAGGAATTATTGAATTATTGAAACTCAAACTTTGGTTTCCTGATATCTAAAACAAGTATTAAATAAGAAAATACATGCTGGTCTCCAGAACACTTCCTGACATGAAGCAGGTGCTCAGTCAACTACAGTTGCTGTAGCTATGAATAATTATTGCGTTTTCTGTGTAGCCAGAACTCTGTCCAACACTGTCTCATTTTGGGCTCTATGCCCTCACTCTCCCTTGTGGATGAAATTTGTCTCTGAAATAAGACTCTGAGATCTTTGACAGCAGGATTCATACTTGTAATCATGACTAATCTTTTGCTAGTTTCTTACTTTCCTCTTCCTCATTTACACGCCTCCTAGAAACTCATTTGGACTCTTGCACAGATCTCCCAACCAGAGATCCTCTTTTTCAGTCTCTTCTGTCTCTGACCTATTATAATATTAACAACCACCCTTTCCTGAGCTCTTACCACTTACCAGGGACTAAGATAAGCATATAACATACTCTTTTTCTAACTCCATAACAACTGGACCATGTGTCTCATTACTCTGTTTTGTAGATGAGGACACTAAGGCTGAAAGAAGTTGTTATGTGCCTGAGGCTACAGTAAATCACCAGGTTAGTGTTCAAAGCCAAATCTATGTCAATTCCAAAGCTTTTTGTAGGATATCCTGCTCCGTCCCAATATATCTTAAAGTCTACTGCCAATGAATCTTGCTAAGTCACAAAATAGCTCAAAATCTTGTAAATGCTCCTTTTTGTTTGAGAAGAAAAAAATGTAACTCCCCTGGTCTGGGATTTATGGATCTCTATGTCTGACCCCAGCTGAGAGCCCAAGTTTTACTGCACTGCTGCCTTTCATGAACTTGGCATGGTGAACAAAATTATTCACCATGGTTCTTCGTGGAAACCTGACATCTACCAACCTCTGCATATCTGCTTAAACTATTCCTTTGGTTGGGAATGCTCGCAGAGCTGCCACTCTCATCTCGATACATTGAAATCTTACCTGTCCCTCAGAGCTCTCCTCGTACACTGCATCTTTCAGGAAGCATGCATCCCATTCACACCTTCAAACATTCCATGCATTTAGTGTCTACTGAGTGCCAAGCAGTCTAACTTTCTAGGCAATTCAGCACCCACTGTGGTAAGCATGCTGACAACATAAGTATAGGGGGAGGGGACACAGAGTAAAGGCATTGACCAGTCAGGAATGCTTTTCTCCCAATCTTTCTTAAGATCTTACTTTCTCTTTTGCATGATACGTTTTTTCCCCATGTATTTTATCACTCCTGCTAACCTGAGAGGTCCTGGAGAACAGGATCTGTGACTGTTTCATCTTGGAATCTTTTTTTCAAAATAGGTACTCAATGGGGGCCATGAACCCAGACTTCAGAACAGCAAGAGTGGATTAAAAATCCAGCTCCACCCTTTTTGAGCCAAATGACCTTGGTTGGACTAGTTAAATTACTTCTTTAAGGCTTCATTCCCACACGTGTGAACTAAGCAAGAAAAAAAATCTATCTTACAGAGCTGTCATGAGAACACAAAATAATTATGAAAATGTTTGTATAATGCCTAGCATCATACCTGGTACATAGTAAAAGCTCAATAAGCGGTGTCTTTGTACCTCTGGTACAGTCAGCGATTACTTATTCATTTTACATACCTCTTACACAGTACACAAGAATTGTTCCATGTGAACACTCACTAACTTAAATTATCTTATTCTAGTTCAAATATATGTCTATAAGCAAGATCATGTTAATTAAGACAGTATCACATATTTCTTTTGCAAGGCAGATTTTTGTTCTGCCCCAAACTCATAAAGAAACAGCAATTGAGGTTTAAAAAGCTAGTGCTTAATCATATACCACCTTCTTCAAAGTTTATCAATTACTATACAAATGAGTCAAGTGATTCATCATTCTTAAGTGTGTGTATATGGGGTGGGGGGTGTCATTTAATTAAAGAAATGAAAAGGGAAATGTAAAAAGAATCCAGGCCTAGTAAGAAGTTAAAACCATGTTATTATTTCTAAGCAGATGTATTTTGTTCTTGGTTTAGATGGTGGTGGTTTTTTAACTATTCAAGATACAAGAACACTCATTGAAGAAAGAAAGTTCCATTAAACTTTCCCAAGTCAATCTCTTCAATTCAGACTAATAGAGAGGAAAGGGCAGATCATGAATTTAAAGAATTGTCAAAAATGTCATTGTGTTACCTTCAAATGCACATGGGGACATCGACTACCTCTCTAATTAAACAGATCCACGTTGAAATTCTCTGGATAGAGAAAATATAATAGATTAGACTGTTGAGCACACGCAATACTACACACCACTCTAGGGGAGCTGAGGAGAATACAGTCATGAATGAGATGTAGGATCTTTCCTGGGTGAGAGAAATATGCAAATATCTAACTTCATTTTGAGATAGAAATGACACAAAATGGAGGCAAAGTTAGCACGTGGTCTGAACTTCCAGAATGGATCAGTCATTGCAATTAGGATCAACTAATTTTCTTATCTGGAGGAAATGGCATTTTATCTGGGCTTTGAAGACTAAACTCACAGGGAAATTAAGGAACACATCTTTATCGAGAACTTACTCTGTGCCATATGTTCTATATATCATATTTCATTTCATTCTTAAAATAGCTATTGGTATCATATTCTCATTATAGACATAAGGCAATTTTCCCATGGCCACACCACCAAAGAGTAGGAGTCTGGGTTCTAATCTGGGCCTGAATGATCCCAAAGCCTGTGATTTCCTCTCCTCTCATGTCCTGGAGCTTCTGCATGGAATGTCTGAGGTCAGCTACTGGGGCGACGAGGGTAAAATCATAGTGCCGGGTTTTCTGTGATTGCAGACATCAAATGAATGCACAAAAGCCTTTGTAAGCAGTTCATTCCTGGAAGTCGATTATGCTCACTGCCAATACTGCTTACTCTATTTATTACCCAGGATGGATGAACTAATTTACAGCTAACTTATAGCTAATTTATATAATTAATAAGGATTATTGGATTGAATTGAATGAATTTCTCTCTCATCAGAGACAGTATAAAGGTTAACTCTACCTCAATTCAAGCCTAATTATAATAAATTATAGAAAATACTGAATTACTCAGAGATCTAAGGAGGCTGTTGTCAGAGCTTTGATTGAGATACCAGTCCACCAGGTCCTAACACACAGCTGATGTCTGTGTGAAAGGCCAGGGAAATACCAGAAAGCATGGTTAGGATGCAGGCAGTAGAAACTTTAGTATGCTTACAGAAAACAACTTAACGTCCTTCCCAAATGGAATGACTCAGTAAATTGTGGTTCTTCCCTATGGTGGAGTAGTATGCAGTTATTAAACATTTCACTGGATGCTTCTTTCTGGTTTCTTCCCTAAGCTCCACCTCTTCTCTCCAAAAAAGGAGACCTTGGTCTTCTCTTACTAATCTATTCTCATCCACTAGGTGATCTCATTAAGTGTCATTGTTTTTAATATCACTCAACACTTAAACCTCCAAATTTGTATTCGATACCTCTCTCCTGTACCCAAGACTTATATATCTAACTGCTGACTTGACATCTTCATTCAAATGCTTGAAAAATATCTCAAACCTAACATGTTTCAAATTGAATTATTATTGAATATTAACTTTTGCCTCTCCTTTTCACCTCCCTGACTTGTTCCTGCTGAAGTTTTCCCAGTCGAAGTTCGTGAAAACACAAGGTTCTCAGTTGTTTGGGTCAAAAGAACTTGAAGACAACCCTTGACTCTTCTCTTCCTCATACTCCGCATCTATTCCACCGATCTACACCATCATCTCATCAACTGTCAAATACTACACTGTCACCTCAACCTTTAAAATCTATGTAGAAACTGACCACTCTCATCACCTTCAAGCTACCAACCTGGCCTGGGCCACTATCATCTTGCCTCTTTCTGCATTGCCTCCAATGATTGCCCTACTTCCACTCTTGCCCCTACATTCTATTCTCAACACAGCAGCCAGAGTGGTGTTGATGTCTCTCCATCTTGTCAGAGTAAAAGCCCAAGTCTTAACTAAGAATACTAAGGCCCTACATGAGCTGTACATACTTTCCCTTCTGTGCTAATCCTGGCTGTCTCCCCTTTGTTTACTACACTCTGGGTACACTGCCTTCCTTGCTTCCTAAAAATGACACACACCTTCATACCTGGGTCCACCATCACATAGATCCTCAACCTCCTCATCTACAAAATGAGGTGATGGGATCACATGATCTTTCAGGTCTCTCCACAAAGCTGTTAGAACTTTGTAACTATTTTCATGTGCAAATTGTGAAGATCATGAAGCCCCAAGCCTCACAAGGTGGCCTGATCATGAGTTCTGCCAGCAAAGAAATACCCACATTTTCAAAGCTTTTTACTATTGGTTCTGAAAATCAAAATTAGATCTAATGAGCCATTCTTACAATGAGAACCAGAAAATTAACAATGGTCTGTGGGCACATTATTTAACTATTTAAAAGTTACGGCATGATACTATACTATAATAAGGAAAATTACTCTGTTAAAATGTTAAAGGAAAGCAGGGAAACAGCTTTATAGAAATACTATTATAATGAATGAAAATGTAAAAATAAGTAGGAAGAGTTCTGGAAAAAAATCATCAATGTGCTAATAGCAATAATGCTAAAGTCATAGAATCAAAGGTAATGTTTTTTTCTTATACTTTTCTAAATTTTCTACTATATGGCTTATTTTATTACCTTTTGTAATAAAGATGTGAGTGCGTAGGTGTGTTTAATCTTTTAAATATTTAAAGGAGATTACTCTCTGACTAAAAACAATACTTTATGTTCTTTCAATGACTGGGTCCACATACTACAGGCAAATTAGGAACAGAGTTCTTTGAACGGGAACATGGCAATAAAAGATTAACAGACAATTTCCCTACATTGATGTGGATCAGCCATGCAGTCAACTCCATTGGCAGCTAAAAGCCCAAACACAGAGACTCAGGTATTTTTTTAATCTCATAAATATAGTTAGTGGCAAGCAGTGATTTTAATTTGCTGAATATGCTCAGAGATCCTCAGGAGAATGCTATATGCTTTCTCTTCCTGGTGATGCCAAGATACAATTCTCAAGTAAAGGGCTAGAATAAGTCACACCATTCAAGAATATTCATCGAGTTTCTCAGATTGTAATTCAGTCTGCCCAGCATTTATTAAGCCTATATTGTGGACCTGAGTATGTAAAATACAAAGTTATAGAACCAGAGTCTCCATGGAAAAGCTGCTTGGCTTTGACCAGGCTATTTACGATTATAGGCCTCAGTGTTCTTATTTATAAAATTGGAAAGTAAGACCTTTGCCACAAAGAAGGAAAAATGAAAAAAAGGGAAGAAAAGGGGGAGGAATGTTTTCCATTTTATTAGGTTGTTTATGTGCATTACATGTTGTAACAAGTTAGCATAAGATATAGTTCACCATACAAACTCAAAAATTCAGTCCTTTATCCATTCAAACCAATGTGTATTGAAACTTAGGATGTGCCAGGCCTGTGCTAGGTGACATGGATACAACAGTGAACAAGGCTCATTCTCTTACTCTAAAAAAGAGTTTAGCCTAGTAGGAGAATGCAAAACTAAAAGACAATACTACCCTGTAGAAAATGCACCAGACCTGCAAAAAGTACAGTGCTGTAGCAGCACAGAGGAGGGCAGGATGATACGGGACAAAAAATCCTAAGTACACTAAAATGTGTTTTCAATATTAACAGTAACGAGTGTTCATTAAATACTAGGCACTATTCAAAGATTTTCAAAATTTTTACTTGCATTATCTCCTTGATCCTATTCCATGATTAATATCCTTATTTTAAGATAATCGAGACACAGAATGGTTAAGCAATTTTCCTAGAATTACACAGCTACTCATCACTGGGGCCAAGAACTCTTAACTTTCAATTTGCTTTTCCAACCACTATGCATGCTGTCTCCTTCACTGGCTATGGCACATTAGATCATCACCTGTCACATAGTGAGTACTCATAAATGTTAACTAGTGTTAGTAATAGCAGTACTAGCAATAGCAGTAAGAATAATAGCAAAAGTCATAATGAGCAGTAGCTGTAGTAGTGGTAGTAATAACAGTAGTAGCAGAAGCAGAATGTGGAGCACTCTGCAAATGTTGGTGGTTAGTATCAGTCTGGGCTTAGAATCATTCTAAGAAGGAAGGGAAAAGTTCTTTTATTTCTGTGTCTTATAGCTCCTGCTCTCAAGAAACCCACTTCTTGGTACAGAAGGAAGACCTCCACACATGATGTAGCTGGTAATTTAGAATAAAAACTATTAAAGTTTCAAATTGAATAGTTGAATTTCGAAGAACCAAATGATTTAGGAAAATGTCACCTTTTAGGGTGAGTGCAGAGGGGACTTAATAGTTAAGTAGTCCCATGGGCACACTTAGCAAGCAGGAGGCGCCATAACAAGCACTTCCCAACTACCAGGTCATTTCTTCCCTACAACTGCTCTGTATTATCCCCTTTCTACTCAGGAGAAGACTGAGGTTCAGAAACAGTAAACTGTTTGCTCATGATTACACAACTAGTGAGTAGCAAAGCCAGGATTTTAACCTAGGGCTATTAACTGAGCTCACCTGGCAACTGGGATAAGAGGGAAGTATAACCCAGGCTGGGGTGGAGGTGGGAATCAGACAATAAAAGAGGTAAAGGCAGGGTACACTTGAAAGAGTGGCCAGAGCAGAAATGTGGGTGGAGACGAGCATGCAAAGAGTGAGCTGGGCCAGCTGGCAGGCGTGAGCCTGAGCCCTGCCCTCCCTGAGCTCCGCACCCAAGAAAAACCACAGCCAACACACACACACTTGTTTAGAATGTCTTGTTTTCAAGTTGTTTTTGTCATGTGAACCAAGGTATACAAGACCAAGATCAGAACACTGAGGAAAAACAGCTTTTGTTTTTGTTTTGCATTTTGGTTTCTTCTAAAATTCAGTCAAATAAAACTTTTTGTAAATGCTACTTTGTGTTTAGGATAACATTTGTGACCACATTTACATACCCACTTGATTCCACTCCCTACTGAAAACCCTCTATAATTAGTTCTCACCTGAAATAAGCATATAAGTCTTAGAATGGTAGTCATTTATTCAATCAACAAGCACACTCCCCCATCAGCTATTCAGGCAAAGGGTCTATACTAACTTGGTTGGTTAAGATTGTCCCTGAGAGAGTTAAGTCTGTACTAAGAAGGAATCATAAAAAGGAGCCCTGATAAAAATATCTGAGTCCGAAAGGAACTAGGGGGAGGAAACAGCTAGTACAAATCCCCCAACACTAATGAAAACTTGGGGTACTAGTGGAACCTAAAGAAACCTAGTCTGGGTGGACTACAGCCAGAGAACATGAAGTCGGAAATGAAATCCAGGATTTATCCAGGAAATCCAGGATGTATTTAGGCACCAAATCTGGAGAGGTTTCACGGGCTCAGATAAGGAATGTGGGTTTTACTTTAAGTGCTATAGAAACATTTGATGGTGTTAAGCAGACCAGGGAGGAGCTCATTTTCACTGGGAAAAACATCTACTTGGTAACTGTGTAGAGAGTAGATTGTATAGGGGCCAAGGAAAGTGAAAACCAGTTAGAAAGGTATTATAGTGGTCGAGGTGGGTGAGGATGGAGAGTTGATTAGGGCAGTGTTGGTTCATTTGGGGCAAAGTGCACAGATTTGGAAAATGTTTTCAAGGTAGGAGTAAGAGGTCTTACTGACAGAGTAGATGTGAGGCATAAGGGCATTTGTGAAATCCAGGAAGATACCTGCATGTTGGCTTAAATAACTGGATACTTAGGGGTGTTGGTCAATAAAATGTGGAGGTAGGATGAAGAGCAAGATTCTGGGGGTGTTGGGAAGGGAATTCGAGTGTTCTGTTTGGACATAGTAGGTTAGAGATGGTTATTAGACATCCATGTAGAAATGTCAAGTAGGCATTAGATGCATGATTCCAGAGTTCAAAGGACAGAATGAGGCTGGAAATGGAGATTTGGGCTTTTCACTATATAGATGGTAAGTCTGGTGGATGACTGGATAAGATCATCTTTGGGGAGACAGAAGGGGCAAAAACCATCTCAAAATGGACACCATGAGCCTCAGTTTCTTCATTTACAAAATAGACATAATAACAGACAACCCCTAGGGTAGTTTTTCAAATTGAATTAAATTCTATTTATATATAAGTCTCTAATTTGTCTGACCCCAAATCTCTGGTCCATTCCAGTGCCCTATCAAAGTCCCATGGAGGCCAATTTCACAAGGGTTAGAATTTCTAAAAAGACAAGGTTAACTTATTGATTTGCAAAGTCAAGATCCTGTGGACCTGTGGCCCCCAACCACACTGCTTTTGTTCTCCTTATCCCTCCTGGATTCAGCTCCATATCTAACATGTTTTGTACAGTATACAACATTACATTTGGGCAATTTCCCATGGACTGCTGGATCCAAGGTCCTCAAGAAAGAAAAGATCTTCAAGAGTTCTGATCTGGTGACATATAACCCCAAGGAGTTATAATTGGCATGGGTCAAGCCCGGTTACAAAATGTCAAGTCAAATGACAGCTAATTCCTCTTGGCTGGAATAAGCAATGGCTTCCCTTAGAGCTCTGGGTTGGTGCCCAGTTGGGTGAGTGGCAGGCAAAGGAGTCCCCAGTCAGTGGAGTACTTGAAGATATCAACATGCTTATGCCCCAATCTTCCCTCTCTGCACATTCCATTGTCCAAAAGAAAGGGTGACAGAGTCTGCAATAATAATAATAGCTAACATGTATTGAGTGCCTACTCTGTATCAAGTACTTGGGCAAGCACTTTCCATGTATTATCTTATCTAATCCTCCGGCAATCCAGCGAGGTTGATGACATTATGACTCCCAGGTTACATATGAGAAAACTAAGACTCAAGGAGAACAAGTCATGGTCTAAGATCAAACACTAGAAAGTGGCAGAGATTTAAATGTAGGTCTGCTTTCAATGACTATGCAGAATTGACCTGCCACTAAATGAAAAGTCAGGATGACTTCTAGTCTCAGGTTTGTTACTTTTAAATTAGGTCACCTGTAGTAAGTGTATGAGCTTTCTGTCTTCAGAGTGAAGGGAATAACTCTGCCTCCTCAAGAGCACTGGGAGTACACAATGTCAGAACTGATGTAAAAATCATTTGATGCAAAACCACTCTCAAGGGAGGAATGCACATAAAAGATGATGATGCCAAATGATGATGATGATGATGATGATGATGACAATGACACAATACACACAAATCAAAACGTCTCAGAAGTCTCTTTATTCATTATTAAAAACAATTAGTATAGTGCCTTACTCCTGGGAAGTGTTCACTAAATATTGAATAAATAAGTAATGAGGATGAACGAGGAAGATTTGATAAAGGAGAATTCAGTGGACTCAACCCACTTCAGACAATTGGGTCAGTAGGTGAATAACCTATACACACATAAAGTTAGAGTCAGGATGAAGTTCAAGGTATTAATAACAAGGTAAGGATTCCATATCTATGGTTCAGCTTTATCTTTCAGGGACTTCAGGAAGGATCCACCATAGCTAAAGGACTTCCCCTATCTAGCAGTTAAGAGTTTAACATATACTCGGTTCTTTATAAAGGTGTCTTCTAATTGTCTCCCTTTTCTTTTTTCTCAATTTCCCTCCCAACTCATGTCTCTTATCTTTCCCTCCTCTCCCCCCCTCCTTTTTCTCCTTCTCCTTCTTGTCTCATCTTTCTCCTCCCCTCCCATTTATTTTTTTAAGATTTTCTTCAGTAACTTCCTGTCTTCTCTAATTTCTTTTCTTCTTTCAATCCCTCCATATTTTCTTCACCTCTCTAGCTCTTCCTTTCTCCTTTCTCCTCCCGCAATCATTTTTCCTAGCCCACTATGTAATGAACTTCCCTCTTGTTTTGGAGGGGTCTTCACTCATATATGAACCCAGTAAGCTCTTTCCTCCCAGGTTTTAATCACTATGAGTTCTGTCTGGAAAAATTTAGCCATTGTTAATACAATAAGGATGGTTTGTGCAAACATTCATGTAACCTGGAAGCTAAAAAGAGTGAACTGGACTGAGCATGATTGAACAATGACAACTTCACTGTACTAGACAGTGGGGCCAGTAGACGCTGTTGAGTGAACATGTGTACTGTGTAGCCAACGCATTCAAAATTTTGAGCAAGTAGAGCAATGAATATGCATCAAATGTTGCATTAAGCTTGAACATTCCTTCATGGAAACTATTCAGATGATTCAGAAGCCTTTTTGGGATGAAACAATGAGTTCAACACCAATAAGAGTGTGGCACAAATGCTTCGAAGATGGTCAAGAAGAAAGGCATGGCAAAGTCACAGCAAGATCAAGACCATGTTAACTGTGTTGTCTGATTGGAAATAAGACTCCAATCAGGAAGGGCACTGGTTGTCAATCACCAGGGCACTTCTCCAGGCCAAACAATGAATAAGGAGTGTACTATATCAATATTCTTCATTGGTCGAGAGATGCAATATGATGAAAATGGCCACAGCTATGGGCAATTGGTGATTACCAGCTTCATCGTGACAATGCACCCGCTCATGCATCATGCCTCATACAGAATCCTTTTAGTGAAATATCAAATCACACAGGTGACTCAGCCCTCTACAGCCCAGATGTGGCACTCTACAAATTCTTGCTTTTCCCAAAACTAAAATCACCTTTGAAAGAGAAGAGATTTCAGACCAGCAATGAGATTCAGGAAAATACAATGGGGCAGCTGACGGCAATTCCAACAAAGGATTTTCAGAGTGTTGTGAACAGTAGAAGAGATGCTGGGAGGACTGTGTGAGGTCCCAAAGTGCCTACTTTGAAGGGGACTGAGGCGTCATTGTCCTGTGTACAGTTTTCTGATTCTTGTATCTTCTTCAATAAATGTCTCTATTTTTCATATTACATGACTGGATACTTTCTGGACAGACCTCACATAATTAAGAAACTCAACTGTGCAGCCAACACAGGAAGTCCTCTTCCAGGCAATCCCAAACATTGTCATCTTCCAAGGCCAAAGTTCAATTTCAGTGTTCAATATGTTGATAGAACCATCCCCCAAAACACCATAAGAACCATTGATATGATCAAAGCCAACTTTTCCATTATTATAGTGGTTAAAGAGAAACTTGTCAGTGTTAGGAAATATGCATCCATTTGTGTTGCTTTAACAGACTACCTGTTTTAATGACTAGCTATGTGGGTTTCTGTCTCTTCTCTGAACTTTGAGCCCCCAGAGGACCCATTAACATTTTTCCTTTCATTTAATTCCCACAACAACCATATGGGAAGACCCTGTTCTCACCTGATTTAGAGATAATTAAAGTCAAAAGTGAAGAAAGAGGGGAAAAAAAGAAAATAAATATTCCAAATCACATACTTATTGTAAGGAAAACATTGAATTCAAGCCCAAGGCCTTTGAGTCCAAGGGCATTAGAAAGTCACAGGTGACCACTACCCCCAAAATCTTTATTAAGTTTCTAAATATTCACCATCAAAGTTTTTGAGGATAGAGAGAGGTTAAGGTTGTAAAATCAGACAGATCTGGGTTAATTTCTTAGCTCTAGTACTCACTCTCTTTGTGATCTTGGGCAAGTTATTTAGGCTCTCCATGCCTCATTTTTCTTAAAGTAAAGGGGGGAAAAGTATCCTCCTTGTAAAGTTAAAAGTGGTAATATATGTAAAGCCCTTAACAAAGCTCTTGGGAAATAGTAGTAAAGGAAAGCTAGCTATTGTTACCATAAAATTTTGATCCATGAAGGGATGAACCCTTAAGCCATCATTAGAAGAGTGAATATGAGAGGTCAAAATACAGATTGGATAATACCCAGAGATGAGTTGTAAGCAGAGTATTCCCACATCAGCTCATGGAAAAGAAAAAAAAAAAAGAATAAATTGTGAAAAGCAGCCCCCATGGTCCTGATGTCCAATTCTCTAAAAATTCTCATAATGACCAATACATAAAGATGGCTTGTCCTTCACAGGTTTTCCAGCAAGTCTCACTAGAGCTAATGACAATGCATCCCTAGGCTTTGAGACCATCATCACAGAAGGCTCGATGATACTCAGCCCTGGGGAGCCCTGAGTTGTTTTCTTCCTGCACAAGAGCCTCCGAGTCTTCAGGATGTTACATCATGGGGGTGTAAGAGAGGGGATGACATCACCAGTCTTCATTCTATTGATTAGAAGGTGGATTAAGTATCCATGTTCATCCATGCTCACAGATATCACTGGGCATTGGACAGGAGGTCAGCTTCCTCAGACACCTGAAAAGAGCAGAAACCCTAGAGGTTAGATGCCACACACTTCAATCTTTATATCCCTAATGATGCTGCCTAAAAAGGGGCTCGGATAAACCTCATTGTATTAAAGCCAGAGATCCAAACTCAGCTCAGACTTCAGTGTTTTTGTGGGTCCTTCAACATGGTCCACCACACTTATGACTTTTACTCCTTCAGATTATTAAACCTACTATGAGCAAGGCATTATGGTAGGTATTAAGAGGAAAAGTCTCATCAGTCACTCTTGGCCAGGAGGTCATGGACAGTAAAAATGGCTTGTTGGCCTGGCTTCTCTTTCATACTGTTCTGCACAGGTAAGTTGAGTCCCCAGAGGGACATGTCTCACCTGCCCCTTTCCCCAGGCACTTCCATGACCCTGCTTCCACTCATTCAAAGGATGGTGGAATAGGCCTTTGTGGATATTGACAGTTACTCTTTGAGTAACTGTCACTCTGTTCAAGATCAAGGTATAAAGTTACTTCTCCTCAGCTCAGACATCACCATTATTTGGCAGTTGTAAGGTTGATGTCTGGCAATTTTTAGTGTCATTGAAGTCTTTACTTACGTTCTTTTGATTTTTTGGTTGTGTTTAACTGGGAGTCAAAGGAAGGCAAAGAATCTCCCAAAACTACTATTCTGCCATCTTCAAACCAATTTTCTAATTTTTCAGGAAGTAAAATAGGCCCAGAGATGTAGTCAGAGTCAAGACACCCCGAGAAGCAGTGATGTGCCAAATTCTTATCCCTTGGCTCCAGCCTTAATGCTGGACAGCAAAGTCTGGGAAGGAGGGCTTGCTGGCTTGATGCCTTCACGATAACTTGAGGGGGGAAACCTTGTGCTGGAAGAGTACCACCTCCAGTGATTTGTCCCTGCCTTATTGCTAACTCCAAGAAAGCCCATCTGGTCTCAAAAACTTGGACATGTACTTTGGTCAATAAGTTCATTACAAGTAATTTCCTACCTCAAATTTGGTGAGAAAATTAGAAGGAGCTGTGGTTTCCCAGTCAACTAACATTATTAAAATGCCTCTGTAAGATAAGTTGATTCATTTATTCATTCAATATATCTTGTGTCTCTTTCACATGATAGAGACAGCAACATGTGGTAGTCTCAAACTCCAGCTTTAGAGGAGAACAGCTTTAGTTTGCCTCCTGGATTTATTTACCAGCTGCTTGATTTAGGATAAACTCCCTAATCTTTATGAGTTGACTTTCTGCTACATTAAAATGAGTACTGGACAGCACTTTTTAAGTAAAATAATGTAGGTTAAATAATTCATATGTTATCTGGCACATTAACATCTGAAAATTGTTAATAATAATTCTGTCTGAAAGTTGTAAATAATAATAAGTGCTCAGTTATGGTTGGATGAGAGTATTGTATGTGAGCAGGTTTCTCTTGTCTTAATTAGGTAAACATTTGAGAACTTTTTCAGGTGTTTATTTTGCACCTGAAACACTTGTTTGTTAGCAAAGGGGTGGTGTGTTTGCATGTGCATCCTCTTGGGCCAACACACACTGACACAGATGTTTCACACTTCAACCTGCTTCGTCTCAGAATTTTTGTCTTACTCATAAAAAAGATTCTGACTTGGCCAGGTGTTTCCAGTAAATCATTCAAAATAAGGACCCTTTGGGATGTCATTTGTGTCTTTATCTCCCTTTGGTTTAATGTTGAATTTGAGCTTACAATTCACTGAAATGGACTCTTATAAGTGTTTTTCTAGTACATACATTCTACAGTGAATTTACATCATACATGAGAAAGATCATCTCCTCCAATCCACTCAGCCAACAGTAATGAGAAAGCAAAATTAAGTAAATGGATTACTAATGTGAAGAATAAGGATATATATATATATATATATATATATATATATATATATATATAATGTATGATAAATATATGTCCATATTTTCTCCTCTTTTATGTATATATTTACATGGTAAATCTCCCCCATATACATCCAGTTATTAGCAGTAGTAAACTCTAGGAAGTGGTACTATAAATTTCTTCTCCTTCTCTTTCTCCTTCTCCTTCTTTGCATTTTCAGGAAAGACTACAATGGATGCATGCTGTTTGTTCAATAAGATAAATAACACACTTAAAATTAGGTTAAAATCACACTTAGCATAGTATCTGGCAAATCGCAGATGCTCAATGAATGTTTAATGATTGAATGAATGGCCCACAATCTGGGCAGTTCCTGCTGAGGCAACAGTTCAGCTGCCCTGACATATCCATTGTTCTAGCTCCCCCACTACATGACCCCTCCAGGCTAACAAGAGAAAAGGGAGAAAGAAAAAAAGAATGGAAAAGAGAATGGAGAAAGAAGATTTAGGAATAAGTTGTGATCACATGACCACTTGATCACAGAACGTTGTACCTACAAGACAAACTATGAAAAGAGGACTCTCATTTCTTGGGCACTACTGTGCAGGAACCACATGGAGAACACTGCCCCTACTCTTTTGCAACTCTCAGCATATGGGAATCAATCTAACCCATCATCACACAGGTAAGTAGTAGCAAAGATTTGAATCAATGCCTCCTGATTCTTTTAGGTTTAGGACTCCTAAACCTAAGATAAAGAAATACATCTAAAAAAAGTGATATATGCAAATTTCATTTAACTTAGGGGCTTAGAAGGGTTATGGGAAATAGGAAAGAAAGAGAGGACTCAGAACTCTGAAAAAAAAAAACAACAACTTAAGGGCACATTTATGAGCCCCAGTTCAATATTTATAACCTCCAGTCAAATAATATTTATGAATGCCATAAATGCTTTTAGAACCTACAAGAGAATCAGTCTACAAAGAAGAAAGAAGTGACTCACCCAGTGCAGAAAGCGCTTCATCAGCCCAAACAAACAGGGAGATATTTAGCAACAATCTGTGGGAAAATTTTTTCCATTGTATATTTAGTACATCATTCATTGCTCTACTGAGTTCTTACATTCAGAGGAATGTGGCAAAGTGGATTTCTTTTCCCTAAATCTTTGGATTTTTTTCCTTTACCCACCCCCACCAAACCTCTACACTAGAAGACAGATATTAACTGACTGTGTTATTTACGCCAACCCCCCAAATTTTACCTCTAAGCGCCAAAGGGATGACTTCAACATAGACCACTGGTGCACCTGGATAACTTAGTGCTCAATCAAAAGGGAAAAGTGTCTCCCATATCACAGCTCTCCACTTAAAGGTAATCCCTTCCATCAGATTGTCCTTTTATTTTCAACTGTGAAACAGAACACTGTATTCTCACCGGAATCTCAACATGCCTCACAGATGTTATCTAGAGGCCAGTATTAGTCTTGTCTGCTCTTCAGACCCTTCTTCCAGGCGACGGTTTAAATGATAAGTAAAAGCTTAAAGTGATACTGAGGATTTACATTGTAACAGAGATAAGAGCCTAACACTGCAGTGACACTCTGTCCCTGTGCTTCACTAAAGGCATTAGCTCTCTGGCTGGGAAAGTCTTGGGAAGAGCCCTAAGAACCTTGGAATCCCTTGATTCCACCTTGCTGACCTTTGTCTTTTCCCCTGTGTTGTCACTGACTAACTCCAAACCTGAGGGAGAATTTTGTCTGTGTTGATTATAAAAAATGAAAAAAAAATTGTTTCCCTGGAAATCAACTCATCATAAAAATCAGTTAATTAAAATATGGGTTTTGACATTACTTTTATTAGCAAGTGATAATTACTTAAGGTATTATTAGCTAATTTTATCAACAAATTTCAAAAATGTATAATGTCCCAAATACAATAGAAATTTTCACAAATGGAACATCCAAAATGGGGGCTGTTGATCAGTAAGTGGCCGTCGTCTTTCTGATTCCAGGAGACAGATTCCTCCATTTCCTGGCTCCATGGTCCCCAATATGGGACTCCCCAGGTTAACAGCTTGTCTGTGTTTTCCCCACACTCAGAGACTGGAAAGAACATAGAAGAGACTATGAGACCTCTTTATGTGCTAGACTACAAAGTGGGATATATCACTTCTGATCACATTGGATTGGTTAGAGTCCAGTCACATGACCATACCTAGCTGCAAAGGAGGCTGGGAAATGTAGGCTATGTGCCCAGGAAAAAGAGGAAACAGGGGTGCAGTGCTGCTACCCAGTCTCCATCAAAACTGGTCAGTGATTTTCAACCTTTATTATCTGATGGCACATAAACTAGTTACTAAAATTCTGCAACACACCAAAAATTACATTATATTTTTTTGCCTCTCTGACAAAAAAGTAGGCATAATTTTTATTTATTCACACTGGACAGCTATGGCTATGTTGGCTGTTGTTATTTTTTGATAATCTAAGGGAAGAAAGGTCATTACCCCTGACTAAATAGTCAGGTATTACATGTTTTAAAAATTCTTGCAGCACACAAGTTGAAAATCACTGCAAAGGGGAAATGACATCTGCACAAAACGACATAATGGCAGTTTCCAAAGTATGCCTTGGAGGGTAGAGAAGTGAGGATTGGTCTCTAATAACTGCATCTTCAGTCCCATATAAAAATCCCTATTCAGAATGAAGATTTCATACAGTTTTCTGTCTAAGAAAATTTAATTGCCATCACAGGACTACTCCTAAAAAATGGAAACATGATGTGCTTCAGGGGGAAAAAAAAGGCTTTCAATAGCAGTTGAAGGAGAAAAAAATCATCAAAATATCCCTAATTTATTTGCAATTTTAATTTGTCAAAAGATACATTTCTCATTCAGTCCTGCTAGTTTGGATTTTATACCCTAACCAGTTAATAAGCCAAGGCTATAGTGATACCATAATATTCACTATCCCAGTGAGTCCCTATTTATCACATATTCTACCTCAGACTAAACAGATGTCTCATGAAAGAGGGGGGAAGAAAGGAGGGAAGAAGAAAAAATGAATAAAAAGGGAAAAATAGTTTCCCTCTCTGTGTTTTTTCCACAATCTGTTCACTGGGTAACTATGCTTGGCTTTTAAACCAGTCTCCTCTGCTCTAATTGCAATGACAAAAAGTAGCCTGAGTGAGAAAACCCAAGAGTATTGGAAACCAGGTTACAACTCTCTTCAGTAATTTGGTTCTGTAAGAAGATATGCACACCTACAAATTATCTTCAAGTCCTGCAAGGAGAGATCCAGCCCCCGTGGGAATTTGAATTTATTTGGGGATGGAAGAAGGCATTCTTTTTACCAGTTTTTAAAATGGAATTCATAAATGTAGTAAGCGTGAAAGAAAAGTTTCCAGTAGAAAAACACCTTAACACTAATCAGGGCTGAATTGTCGTTGATGTTGTAAGGTGCAGAGTGAGCGATAAGTGGATGTTGATCCAGTGTCAGGCATGTCTGCCTCAAATCAAGTCCACATGGCCTTGCTGAGCATTCATCCAAGAAATGCAAACATGGAGGCATGGTTTTCTCTCATATATATTTTAAGTATCATCTGACATTGATAAGGGTAGATTAAATAGATACATCCAAGCATCACTAATGGGAGTATAATTTAGAAAGCAGTTTCACTGAAAATTTTATCAAGTTTATATATGTTCATATTTTTGAAATCACTGATTGAATTTCTGACCTCATTTCAAAGGAAGTGCTCTTAATTTCAGAAAAATGTAAAAGTCCTCTACACAAGATGTTTGTTGTAAAGCTATTTTGACTGCAAATGCCAATGATGAGATTGGTTAAGTTGATTTGGCATATAGACTATACCGAAATTATGCTTTAGCTCCTATGCAAATTATTACAAATTGCAGATTAGTAAGCTCACAATTACTGATTTCTTTAGAGCTCTAGTACCAGAGAAATTGTGAGCTCAGTCTTTAGCTTTAAGTGAACGTATTAGTATGTGTTAGAATATTGTATTTTGGGTTCCACAATTGGGGCATTTAGTGAATTTACATTTGGAAATTAATTGAAATCAAGTTTGGGCATCACTCTGAAAATGATGCTATTTTGCACAAATTAGAGACAGGCTTAAATGAGAAAGCAGGAAAAATACTGTTGGTAAAATCTGGTAAAAACATGAAACAAAAATAAAAGAAAAATAAAATTTTTTTAATAAAAATGTTATTATTTTCTATTTTTCTTCTTCTCAAAATCTCAAGAAAAACATTAAATTTTCCTTTGATAAATAAGAAAAACATGCACACATACACACACAGGGTCTGGCAGAAGTTACACCTGATTGAGTGTGGTTGCTAGGGTAATAATATGGGTATAATAATTTATAGTTTTAATTTGAACATTTCACCTAAAATGTCATATGGTGTGCTTGATTGTGATATTGTTATGTTACAGAATTACATGCTTATGATTCTGTAATAAAAGATATTGTATTTAAAAAGGAGGTTATTTGTGCCAGACCCTCTATATATTTGAAAATAATTGCTTCTTAGGTCTGCACCCTCTCATACCTCAACAGCAAGTCCCAAATTGTACATCCAATCATTTCAGTTATGAGAAGTCTTAGTGGAATTTGTTTGTTCCCAGGAGTACTGTAAGTCTTAGAAAATGCAGATACCCATGTAGCCAACCAAGTGTCCCATGTTCATATCCACTCCTTATGGAGCTAGGATGGGGAAGTTGACTATACATTTACAAAAGGAATATAAGCAAGAGTTTCATTCTTCATTATATGAAGTGTTAAAGGGACTTATCTAAGAAAAAAATAAAAAACATGTACAGAAAAATGACAGCAAACTCACAATTATTAACAACCACACCTAAAACAAACAAACAAAAAAACTAAGTAAACAACTACAACAGGAACAGAACCACAGAAATGGAGAACACATGGAGGGCTAGCAACAGGAAAGTGGGAGGGGGAGAGAGAGGAAAAAGGTACAGAGAATAAGTAGCATAGATGGTAGGTAGAAGATAGACAGGGGAGGGTAAGAATAGTATGGGAAATGTAGAAGCTAAAGAACTTATGACACATGGACATGAATTAAAGGGGTAGAATGTGGGTGAGAGAGGGTGTTCAGGGTGGAGGGGAGTGAAGGGGGAAATGGGACAACTGTAATAGCATAATCAATAAACTATATTTTAAAAAAACACACACAAAAAGAATTTCATTCTTCTTCACCTCCACAGCTCTTCTTTACCCTAGTTCTAGAAATTATTTCTCAGACCAAGGCAATGGTGTGCAGCAGAAGGGTCAGAACCCGCCTTTCTTCTCCTCTTTAATTTGAGTGCACATTGTCACAAAGACCTAAGCCACCACAAGACAGGCTGAGTCAATCTTGTGGCCAACAACCTCCTCATTGCCCTTGCGGGCAGAATGCGGTTTGTTTCTCTTTCAGTGGCAATAGCACTGAGCCCATCTTTGGTGAAGTCCTCAGCATCATTCTGAGAGAACGTTTTCTCCCTCTCTTGCATTTAATCACCTTCTCAGCTACTACATTTTAAAAGAAGCCGTACTTAGATCCTGTTCACAGCTCGGCATGAAAGAGCCCCTTTGCTCTCTGGGTTCTGATGAAGGCAACCTGCCTTCAAGTTGTGAAGTATTTTTAAGGACCTTGCTTGTCTGTGTTCCCACTCCGGTCTCCTTGTCCTGTCACCTCCCCAAAATTCATATATAAGGTTGAGTTTGAAGAGGTGCACTGCAACCTTGCCACGTCACCTCATCATCCTAAGAACTTATTAGGTGCCCATAGTGCATTGGCTACTAGAAATGTGACAGCAGAGACATGCTGTAACAATTCCAATAAGTTCCAGGAATTATAGGGAGACATACTTTAGTCTAAGGCAGTGATTCTCTATGAGGGGCAATTTTGCCCCCAGGGGACATTAAGTAATGTCTGAAGACATTTTTGAGTGTTACAACTTGGAGGGAGGCAAGGACATGGACAGGAAGGCTGTTGACATGGAATAGATAAAAGCTAGGGTGCTGCTCAATACCCTACCATGTCAACAGTGTCCAAGGAGAAACCCCAGTGATATTCAAACTTGAGTTGGCAAAGGATCACTCAGAGAGCTAGGCCCCTGTTCAGAGTTTCTGATTCTGGGCTGAGACCTGAGAATTTGTATTTCTCACAAGTTCCCGGGTGATACTGTCCTTTGCTGGTCCAGGGATTACAATGGAGAGAGCTCCTGATTTGGAGTGTCAGTGAAGGCATCCCCAAGAGAGTGATGTGTGAAGGTTTAGCAGGAGTTAGCTAGAGTAAAAGGAAAAGAAAAACTTTTGAAGGCAGTGTGTAAAAAGCCCAGAGGAAGGAGGCTTTGGCATGTTCAAGGATCTGAACTAATGGAGCATGTGGTCATGGGGCTGAAGAAAGCTGAAGGAGGAGCTGGAGGCTGAGGGTGCAGGGCCACAGTACGAGTGGGTCTGTCTTCCACTTAAAGCAATAGAAAGGCACCAAAGAGATTTTAGCAGGTGATTTGGGGAAACTTGTCCAAGCCACTGGGGTGGCGAGTAGAGTAGGGCATGCTGCCTACAGTTTAATAAAATGAAAGAGCATGGCTTTTGGAGCCAGACAGTCCTGGATTTTAATCCTTGCCAGGTCTCTTATTAGTTATATGATCAAGGGCAAACTTTTTTACTTCTATGAGACTCAGTTTTCTCATCTGCAAAATGGGGCCATTCATACCCACTTCACTGGATTGTTTTGAGAATAAGTGAGATCATGTTCATAAAAGTGTCTGGCACACAGAAAGCTCAATGAATGTTAATTCTCTTCCATTAAGTGTCAATGATGAAAGGACCAGAGGGCTCCTCCACCACCTAATTTGCATCTCAAAGAGCACAAGGCAAAGCATGATGTCAGCAAGAGGTCTGTCCAAAGAGCGCTTGCATCACCCATGTGCCATGCCTGTGCCAGGGCCTGCTGCTGGCATGTTCAAGGGCAAATTAGGCAACCACCAGCCCACACAAAAATGCTGCAAAACTAATGCTAGGTTTGCAGATACCATCACAGGGCTCAGGCCAAGGTGACCTAATCTATTAATGGTGGAATACTTCAGAGGTTCTTTAACCATATCCCTTATTGTTTTGTAGCCTGACAATGAGGAGGAGACACAGTACTTGGGACCACAATAAATAATACTTAGCACTTAAATAACCTTTGCCATCTTCAAAGCCATTTACAAACACTCACAATTAAGACTTATGCAGCCCCAGCCTTGGGAAAGTGTCATTATCTTTGTTTCTTCAACATGGCAAGGAGGATGAGGTCATGGAGTTGCCCAAACTCTGGCCACTTGGCTTCAGGATGGGTTGCTGTTATTCAATCCAGGCAACCCTAAAGGGTCCATTCCAGAAGGATCTGGATAGGATGTCCCTGAACTATGTATGGATAGTATAAATGCTTGATTGGAGGAACAAGTTCTACTTTTTAAGAATTCCTTAAAATAATTATTATAATAAATAAAGAAGGTGAAAGAAAATTTCTGGAGGGGGTGGATATGTTTATGGTTTAGGTTGTGGTGGTAGTTTCATGGATATGTACTTATCTCTGAACTTATCTGTCATAGATATTAAATATAGATAGTATTTTGTATGTCAATCATACCTCAATAAAGATGTTTTAAAAAAGGATCCCTTGTGAATCCAACATTGCACAGATATTCCCAGCACAATCTGAATTAGACTTAATTGGAAAAGTTGCTTTTTGGCCAACAGAATGCCATCTCTGCCTCCCCAGCTCTCTTACTCTGCCAAATCCCAAAAATCTTAGTGGACGTCAGGACTTTTTTTGTAGGTTTGATAATTACATAATTAATAATGATGATATCTCAAAGTTTCCTCATCTGTAAACTAGACATAATGACCCACAAAGTTGTGGTGAGGGCCTTGTAGGAAGAATGCCAGGAAACTTTCTCATCATTGTTGTCATTGACGCCATTGTCATTGTGCTTATATCATTTTGTTATTTCCTACATGTTTCATGTATGCTCTGTCTTATGGTGTTCATAACTATTTTCTTGTAAAGACAAGCAGGCAACATTATCCTACCTGGAAATACGGACTCAGAGAGGGAAAATGGACTCACCTAAAGCCACACAGTTAATCACTGGCAGAACAGGGAAGAGTCCATAGGTTGTCTTTCTATTCCTCCATTTCATTCATAACTTTCTCTCCTCTCAAAGATGACTTCTTCATGTTCATGAAGTCTAGGGTGTTTCCATTCTCTCCCTCTCCACATACAAGGCAAATAATGCTATCTCTCACCTTCCCTTCCTTAACACCACAGCAACTCAGGACATTGATTAAGGCCCAATTATGTACCCAGTATCTATGGAATATCTTCAAGGAGCTTGTCTTCAAGAAGCTTCATGCCATGAGGGATAGATGAGTACCAGTTGGAACAACTGTTTCTTAGAACCAAAATTCAGAAAGGACCTTTAGAATGGCCACCACTAGAATTCTGGATCTTGGAAATGACAACCACCCTCATCTTCTAGATAATAGCAACCACCACCAACCACAATCCTGTCACCGAGAGCATGATGCTTTAGAAATAGCATTAGACAACTGCATAAGATGTCCTCACTGTCTCAAGGTATCAGGTCCTCCTGTTAAGTAAGATGTCTGGAAGTCCTGTATGATTATTTCAAAGTGGACGATGTTTTCCAGTGTATTGTACTTATTAAGTGCTCAGGCTTGGGGCCAGATAGACCTGGACCCAAATTGTAAGCCCTCCATTAGAACTACCTTGTACATCTTGTTTAACATCACAGAAACTGACCTTCCTATAAACTCGAGATTACATATCATGGGTGGAGGATTTGAGGGAGAAAGTAATAAAATGTGTGGCACAAACCTGTATACATGGAGCTCTCTATAAATAGCAATGATTATTATATTATTAGTCTATTATTACTATTGTTGAACCTCAATATTATTTTTAAAAATTCTATTAAATCTGAATGCAAAGTTTGGCAATGATACTGCTAATATCTCTCCACCAGAAAATCTTAGTGCAAACTAACTGGTTGTCTATGGGAACCAAAATGGGCTCCTTGAAAATAATATCACTATCCATAATAACGCTGCATAGATTAATTGAAAATTTTAGCACTTCTTTATGCTTTTTAGTTGCAGTTGCGTTAGTTCAGTTTGAAAGCATTGGTGATGCCATGACCATCAGAAGTAAGGAGCCAGCTCAAAGGCACAGTCACTGGAATCAGAGGGAGTGCAGATCCCAGCTTTGCCCCTTGTGTGTCCGTGGGGAACTCAACTCCTCACAGATGGTTTCCTCAGTTATAAAATGGGAACAGTAAGGTCAAGTTCCCTGGGTTATTGAGGAGTTAATGAAATGATACATAGCACTTTATAAATTATAGTAAAAGACTAATGATTAGTAGTATTTCACTGTTCTTAAATACTGATAACTTTAGTTAATGAGAAACTGGAAAACAAATAACTTATTTTATAGTTATTTTATGGATAAATTCTTTAAAAATAAGCAGTTTGTGATGGAAAAATAATGAAAGGGATGCTTAGGGCAGAAGGGTGGAAAGTAATGCATCATAATTATTAAATACATTTTATGTGCCATACAAGTACAATAGCAAGTATGATATTGTGTGGTTCTAGATCCAGACAGATGTGGGTTTGATTTGTAGCTCTACTGCTTAGCTGTGCAGTTTTGGAGAGCTGCTCAATCTCTCTGGGACTCAGCTTCCTGGTCTATAAACAGGATGACAAATACCTCCCTTAGAGCACTTTGAGGAAGACTGTATGCATGAAAAGCACTTACCACAGTACCTGAGAAGTAGAAGGCACTTAATAAATGCTCTCTTTAACAAAAAAGAGAAAGGACAGCTTGGCCCAAGTTCTCTATTTCATCACTTTGTGGAGTGGTGGAGCAGCAGTTACAAGAATAACTTGTGAAGGTGCTATGCTAGGTGAGAAAAGCAAAGGTACAAGCTTAGAATCATCAGTGCCTCCCCATCAGAGAGCTGCAGCAGAGGAAAGAGAACCAGGGCTGGTACAGTGCTCCTGAAATGTCACCGCAACTATCCACCCCGAATTTAATGGCTTCAAACAACATCATTTTGTTCACGGATCTGCAATTTTGGAAGGGCTGTACAAAAAGATAGAAAGAGAAGAAGGAAGGAAGGAAGGGAGGGAGGGAGGGAGGGAGGGAGGGAGGGAGGGAGGGAGAGAAGGAGGAGAGAATGAAGGAAAGAATGGAGGGAGGGGACAGAATAAATGATAAAATGAGAGGGGATAAAGAGATAGGTATAGATAGATAGAAAGAGAGAGAGAGAGATTTATGAAGTTACACAAGGGCAGAGTTTGTGCGAATTCATAAAAGAAATTGCAGGGAATATCCCACCCCTGTGGGCTCCACAGGAAAGAGAACTCCTCTAGGAAGCGGAGGTTGTACCATGACCTCTGACATCCCTTCCATCTCTCAGATTCTGTGACCCTCTCCAAGGAACAGACAAGGTGGCGATTAACATTCCCTTTTTCCCAAGATGAGTGGTGCATGCTTTCATCTTTCAATGTTTATAAATGCCTTTGAAAATGGAATGTGCCACATACATTCGAAGAGCTATTATTAACATGGTATCCAAACACCTCGTTCCACATGATAGTTAAGGAACAAAGCATTCGGGGTGTGAGCATCGAGAGAACTGATGTATGTGCACACACCCCAGGGGAGGAATGTTCCTTATTCCCACCCTGCCTTGGGAGAGGCAGAAGACTTCACAGTGGCCGGAGGTGGAGCAGAATCAGGACCATGGAAGCTGCAAGAGAGAATTGAGTGACAAGGTTGGAGCACGATTAATTAACACAGTACCCATGGTCTCCTGTTTGCAAGACATGAGCTGAGCACTATGGAAAATGTAAAAACTTAGCGGATTCAAGGCCCTGTGCTAGAGTAAAGGTGGCAAAGACATTGACCCCGTTTTTAAGAAGCAAAATCTCAGAAGGTAGACTTAAAAACGAGGCCCCACATGCAAATAACCCACCAAGAGCAAAAAGGGGAGATCCCACCTGTAGATAACCAGAGGTGGGTCACCTAAATATTTTGCTGTGATTTCAGAGGCCCTGGTTCTCAAACATGTTTTGATCATGAATGCTTTGAAAATTCAGTAAAAGTTATGAACCCCTTCACCCAAAAATGCATATAAATAAATTCTTATATTAAGTGCCTAACAAAGTTCACAAATTTCCTAAAGCCCTGCTCTGAGCCCTGTTCTGAAAGTTCCCTGGGCCCTTTTCAGTAGCTCTTGTGTAGCTGTGTGACCTCTGACTTGTGAAATTAGCAAATACGAACAGACCCAAAGCAGACACAGAGCCTTCTCCAACTTTGGATCCTGGGCATCTAGCCCAGTGTCCGGCACAGCGTGGACCTAAAATAATGCTTGTTTAATAAATAAACATGGAATTAAAGTATTTTAAAGAGCAAAGATCCTCCTTTAGCTATACCTCTAAAGATGTATTTTTATTTGTTTGTTTTTTTGGTTGTTCTTTAATACTTCTCAGGTGTTTGATCATCATAGGCCAGAGAGCCAAGAACTCATGAATGAGTAACTGAATCACCCAGAATCATTTCAAGAAGAAGGAAAGGTCAAAACATTTGCTCTCTCTTACCCACAACACAGGATGAAAATTCTGTCTTGAAGTACATTAAGAGACTGTGTGTAAATTGCAAAATCTGCATCTAAAATGGCGAAATTGAGGAACTCTCCAGACATCCCAAAAGAAGAGCAAAGCAGCATGTAACTCAAGCCTTTGATCTATGAGCAGAACCATCTTTGGCTTCTTAAATTTCCCAATATTCCTCCATCGGGAAAGAAATGGGAGTCAGTCCCACTTTAACTCACCCCGGCTAGAAATGTTGCTAGGACAAACCCCTCCACCCCCACTGGCAACCATTTGCTGGAAGAAATGAATCCTATCACTAAAGCAAGGTCCTCATTTATAGAAGTCAAGATGGCAAGAGAGAAGGGCAAAAGTTGGAGAGAGTGACAGAGGGTGAGGGGAAGAATAGGAGGGACAGAAGCTTGGGGCTTCCGGTTTCCTCTCTTTCTAAAGTAGTCATTTCCTTTCAAGAGGTAAATAAAACAACACCATATGGTTATGACATGATGCAAATGAGGAGCCAGAGAGAAGAAACTTTTTGGCTAATTAGAGCCAGAGACCCAGACAGAGCCCTGTGGTCACCATCTCTGGGCCCCACCCCTTCCCAGGCCTTTGCATGTTGGTCCAGGGTTTTGTGCCTTGAGGGTTTCCAACTTCCTGCCACCTTGAGGGGCTTTCTGGTAGAGTGCCACAGAAGGTAAAATTAGAAACCGGGCTTCCTTTTTTTCCTTCTCACTCTGCTAGTCACTCATAATTCAGCATCACCTGAGA
Source organism: Tonatia bakeri (assembly GCA_004024845.1). Taxonomy (NCBI): domain Eukaryota; kingdom Metazoa; phylum Chordata; class Mammalia; order Chiroptera; family Phyllostomidae; genus Tonatia; species Tonatia bakeri. The sequence goes on along the minus strand of PVIA01002350.1, from coordinate 169,234 downwards.
AACTCACCCTTCCAACTTTCAGTGATGGACACCAGAGTACGCTAAGCTTCAGCAGCTGCTCCGTTTGCCTCTACCTCTTTCTCCACCTGCACTGCCAAATAGAAGAAAACCGGACCCCTTGTCTTGTGTTCTCACCATTCTATCTGTTTCCTCTTCTTTCTACATGTGTGACCCTGGCAAATGACAACTTCAACCCTCACCTATGAAATGAAAATATAAAGTCTGCCTACTTGCAGAGATGTCCAACTGCAACAATATGGGTGGAGTCTGGCAGCAAGCTGGGTGCCTACTTCTCAGTGACAATTTGTATGCAAACCCCCATGAGCCCAGCTACTCAGAAGTATAACCCCAAATTCAGCATCAACTATGATCTCTAAGGACAAGGACCTGCTATGCTGGTTACCCACTATTGGGGCCTGTACCCCTGCAAGTGGTTAAAATCCTGCAGATATCAGGGAGAGGAACAAAAGATTCATTGATCCTCTTCTTTTCCCAAAGACTCCCTTATGTCATTTATGTTTATCAAGAGGAGAAAATAAGGGCAGAATTTTCATGCTGTTTTTTTGTAAGGGCCAAGGCTTGTTTCATCTGAATATAATTTACATTCACTTTATATTTTTGGTTAAAGATTGTATTTATTTATTTTTAGAGAGAGGGGAAGAGAAGGAGAAAGAGAGGGAGACAAACATCCATGTGTGGTTGACTCTCACGCACCCCTTACTGTGGGACTTGGCCCGCAACCCAAGTATGTGCCCTGACTGGGAATCAAACCAGTGACCCTTTTGTTTGCAGTCCAGCACTCAATCCACTGAGCCACACCAGCCAGGGCTACCCTACCATTCACTTTAAAGAGGTCATAATATTGCAAGGTACCCTGAAATGAACCCTGATGAGTCAAGCAACCTGCAATGTCTACTTGAAGCCTGCCTCGGACAGGTGAGGTCTTCAGGAAGTCCTGGGCAGCTTTTCTCAAGGGAGACAACACATGGGAAGATGCTTCTAGGTGGTGTTTGGATAAATACTATCTTTCTGTTGTAAAGATCCTCTCCTTTCCCCAAGATAAATGCTATCTTTCTGTTGCACTGTGTGACATTGAAGAGGTCATGTGACCTCTCTAAGCCATAGTTTTCTCCCATCTGCACACTGAGGTTTTAAGGCCCCCTGATTACTCAGGATCTAAGTCTCCTATTCTATGGCTTTTCTTGGGGTCACAAAGCCACATGATATCTACTGTGATTGATGCCTTTGGAGTTGTCCAATGCCCAGGATCCTCAAGGCTTTTCATGACCTGGCCTCCACCTCTTATCTCTCTAGCCTCCACCAACACAACCATCCTTCTCATCACAGTCAAAGATGCATCATTCCTGAGACCCATTATCAACTTGAGCCTACCATTACTCTGTTCAGTCAGCTTCCCCTGCAAAGAATCTCTCTTGCCCTTGCTTCTGTCTGCCTGGTACAATCAAGTTCATAATTTGAAGCCCAACTTTCAAATGTTCCCCCAGAGAAACTTTCCCCACCCCCCTCTTTCCAACCCCTGAGCTCCGTGGCACTTTGTCCATACCACTAAGCAAGACCAAAAGGTTTCTGGCCATGCTCAAGGTCAGCCCTGGGATTTGTAGAACCGTGAGCCAGAAGCTCAGGTCTCCTAGCTCCCTGCCCTGCTTTCTTTCCATAGATGCTCCTAAAGAAAGAAGGAACTCCTACCCTTTACAACAGCATACTAAGTGAAATAAGCTAGGCAGTGAGAGACAAATACCATATGATCTCACCTATAAGTAGGATCTAATCAACAAAACAAACAAGTAAGCAAAATAGAACCAGAGACATTGAAATTAAGAACAAACTGACAGTAACCAGTAGGGAGGTGGGAGGGCACAATGGCGGGGAAGGGGGAAGGGATTTCAGGAACATCTAAAGGATACATGGACAAAACCAAAGGGGAGTAGGGTCAAGGGTGGGAAGTAGGGATGGCTGGAGTGGGGGGAGTGGTGGAGGGAACATGGAGATAAGTGTACTTGAACAACACTTTTTAAAAAGTTAAATAAAATAATAAATACAATTATTCTAGAAACTGCAGGAAACTCTAATGAACACCCAAGACAGTTATTCCATGTTTAATAAAGCTGATCTACCAGCCGTTCTAATAAAATTATAGAAATGCAGTTGACTGGGCCTGTGTCTCACTCACAGCTGGCTCTGTCTCCTCAGATAAGGCAAAGAGAGCTGGGTGCAGAGCTTGTCCAGATGATAAACGAGAAAAAAATGAACTAAGGGCTTCTAATCCATTAAGGATCTATTTATTTTATTTTATTTTATTTTATTTTATTTTATTTTATTTTATTTTATTTTATTTTATTATTTTATTTTATTATTTTATTTATTTTATTTTATTATTTTATGTTTTAAGACTTTATTTATTTATTTTCAGAGAGGGGAAGGGAGAAAAAGGTGGAAACATCAATGTGTGGTTGCCTCTCCTGCACCCCCAGCTGGGAACATGGCCCGCAACCCAGGCATGTGCCCAAAACTGCGAATCAAACTGGCGATCCTTTGATTTGCAGGCCAATACTCAATCCACTGAACCACACTAGCCAGGGCCATTAAGGATCTATAACAGTGACAGATACCTCCAAGGCAGGCTTCTGTGGTCACAGAAATAACTGACTCAGTGATACCATTAGTTCCTGCAATATTTGACCTTGATTCTGACAGTGACAAGACTTGCCAGATGAGGCCACTGGCTGCAGTGACAGATTGGGTTTCAGCAGCAAAGCTGTCCACAAATGAAGGATTCACTTTATGTCAATGGGAGCACATGAATTTCAGTTTAGTGGCACCTTGAGTCCATCACCTCCAAAAGGAATTGCAACTCCTCCAATTAGAAAACATTCCTGTGTGCAAAAATGGAAACAGTTCAAGATGCATATGAGTCATAGGAAGAGTGATTTTGCTATTATGTCCAACTGACCATAATTCTCATAAGGAACGGGATGTCAAGGGGATCTGTAGGCATTGAGAAAGTGGGAGTAAGGTGGAATCTCTTCCTTAGAAATATAACGTGGAGCCTTCTTCATAACATTGTACAACAATTATCTCGGTGGATCCTTACAAAATCCATAAAAGTTGGCAAGTAAGCAGCACAATTGTCCTCATTTCATGCATTAGAAAAATGAGGCTCAGAGATCTTGAATGAATTCCCTAAAGGAGAGATTCAGAGATAGAAAAGGTCCCCAGCCCAATGCTTTCTCCACCCCACTAAGTAGCCCATTTTCCAGGGGGCTTCAGGCACCTTCAAATAGAGAAAGAGACCATCAGAAACTGTGAGTTTCTATAAAAGGGAATAGAAAGTCCTACATTCCAAAGGAAATTGGTTGTTTTTCAAAGTTATCAGGCAATAATAAATATTCATAGTTATCATTATTAATAATAAAACTGGAGTAGGTTTTCCTATCTATACTTTTGGTCTTTAGTCTCCATTGAATGTGTTTTACTATGGAAGAGAGTATAATATATTTTAAAACACAATGGGATTTGACTTCAGACAGACTTGGGTTCAAATACCAGCTCTGCTGTTTACCTGTTGTGTGACTGAGGGCAAGTGACTTACTCCCTTTGAATTTGAGCATCCTTATCAATCAAGAAGGCAATAATTCATGTAGGCTAAGGAAAGGAGTAAATAAAACAGTATATACAAAATGCTTAACACAGTATACCTGGCAGAGTAGGTGCTCAAAAAATGTCTGAATCTAGAGAGACAAGCTCATAATAGTGTCTCATCTGCTAACAACGAACACATCACCTGTGAGCTCTTTTAAAGAGAGGCTCTGTTCTGCATGGCCCCACTGGGGCACTGCTCTTCACTCAACTTCTCACCCTTTGTGAAGCAGGTCCACGTTCACAATTAGGGAATTAAGTCATTGTCTTTAGGCTTGCCACTGGGCCTGGAACTAAGTCAGCCTTTTTATCCACCAGCAATAGATAAAGTACTCTTTTTCTTGACTCATGGAGGTAGGACTTATTAGTTGAAGTGTGTGAAGCATCTGAAATAGATGCCAATACTAGGAAAGCACAGAATATCAGTGAAAAGGTCTGGAGCACCTGCCCACTCCACTCCACATTTCCGCTTTGTCAAGAACTCTACAAGTGGGCTCTAGAAAGATAAGAGTCTCCATTCTATATGTTAGGAAACTGAGCCTCAGAATTCCCCAACGTCCTACAGTAACTGAGCCCGAGATCCACCTCTAATATTTTCCCCTTCCCTTTAGGACCAGGGCTCACTGCCATATGCCTCCTAACAGAAAGTACCTGAGAGTGAGCAGGGATGGCTCAGAGTGACACACTCATCAGTGACACATAACCAGAGGGATTTTGCCACGGGCCTTCGTGCTTTCTGACTCTTCACTTATGAAATGGGATGGCTCCTTCCCTGGATACATGTAAGTCGGTATCAAATTACCAAGCAGCTTGATTCATTTCAGAACATCACATGTTAGTGTGTTTCCCAGAAAGTCATTTGGAAGGGCAGCCTTTCTTCAAGTTTACTTTTTATTATTTTACTGAGAAAATTTTTTCACCTTCACCAGCTATTATGGAGTGAACATGAGGTGCCAGGCCCTCTGCTTGGTTCTGAGGAGAGAGAAATCAACCAGACAGACTCCATCCCCACCCTCAGGGAGCTGACAATCTACTGGGAAAGAATGGACATAACCACTAACCTGTGAGAGTTATGATATTAAAATTCTGATGACTTGCAGCATAGGAGAAATCCAGCATACATTGAGAGGATTATCAGGGGACATGCCCTGTCCTTGGGGTCAAGGAGGGCTTCCCTTAAAAAGTGGTGTTTTTGGGGAAAGCGGAAGAATGAGTACAAGTTGGCCAATCAAATGGGAGACAATGATACTCCAGGCGAAGGCAACTGTATTTGCAAATTCATGGGAACCTGACTTAGTTGAGGAACTGAAAAAAGACCCGGCTGGTTAAAGCACAGAGACCCAAGTGGAAGGAAGGGATATGTGAACTGGGCCAATGGGAGGATAGCAATGATTTCAAAGTACTAACTGGTGATGACTTTGGTCATTGTGAATACACCTTTTAGCCCAATGCTCAAGCCAGTTAATAAAACTGATATTTACAGAAATTAGACCAAAACAAATGATGAATTCAATTGATTAACTTTTCTTTCTCCTTCTCTTCCTCTTCCACCTTCTTTTTCTTTTTATCATCTCACTTTCTACCTATGGTAGAAGAAGTAGAGGCAAAAAGTTCCTAAGAAACTCTAGGCATTCAAAAGATACAAGTTTCTAATTACAAGATGAGTATGTTCTGGGGATCTAATGTACAATGTGGTGACTATAGTTAACAATGCTGTATTGTACACTTAGAAGTTGCTAAGAGAGTAAAGCTTAAAAGTTCTCATCACAAAAACAAAACAAAAAAAATGTGAGGTAATAGAAGCATTTACTAACCATACTGTGGTAATCATTTTATAATACCATACACAAGATCTGTCCAGAAAAGAGTCCAGCCATTGTGAATATAATGAGAACAGTTTGCACAATATCCATGTAACCTGGCAGCCAAGGAAAGTGGACCGTAATGTACACACGTTAACAATGATGACTTCACCATATTAGTCAGTGGGGGTGGTAGACGCTGTTGGGTGAGCATGTGTACTGTGTGGTTGTCACATCCTAAATGACTGAGTGAGTAGAGCAATGAATCTGCATCAAGTTTTGCATTAAGCTTGAACATTCCTCTGCAGAAACTATTTGATGAATTGGAAGGTTTTCGGGAATGATGCAATGAGTGCAGTGCGAATAACAGTGTGGCACAAATGCTTCAAAGATGGTCAGGAATCTCTTCAAAGTGGTCCACATTCTAGAAGGCCTGCAACAAGCAGAACACCTGAGAATGTTGAACCTGTACCAGCTGCAATCAACAAAGATCAGTGACTGACAGCGTGAGAACCAGAGGCTAATCTGGGGATTCCAAAACTTACTGTGTCTGAGATTTTAATGCAGGATCTTGGCATGGACTGTGTTGTGGCAAAACTCATTTGGCAGCTTCTGCTGTCAGAGCAGAAGGAACATTGTTATACAGTTGGGAAAACTGTGTGAGGTCCCAAGGTGCCTACTTTGAAGGGAACTGAGGCATCATAGTCCTATGTACAATGTTTCTTGTATCTTCTTTAATAAATGCCTCTACTTTTCATGTCATGTGGGTGGATACTTTCTGGACAGACCTCTCTCTCATATATACATGTATCAAATCATCATGTTTTATACCTTAAACTTACAGAAATGAAAGCTGGAAAAGTAAAACTCAGAAACAATTTTTAAAAATGGAAAGAAGGATGGACAGAAGGAAGGAAGGCAAAAAGAAAGAAAAGGGAGGAAGGAAGGAAGGAAGGAAGGGAGGGAGGGAGGCAGGGAGGATAGAAGGAAGGAGGCAGGAAAGGAATGAACGAAGAGGGAACAGCCAGTGGAGCGCCCAAGAAGGAGAGAAAATATCGGTGACTAGCCAGCAGGGTTGGCCCCACACCAAGAAGAGAGAGAGCTCCTCATTATTAAGTCAGCCTTGGTAAACCAAGGTACCTGAAATAAGTACTGCACACCTCCTTTCTGCAATGCCTCCTTGCAGTCTAGGGATAGGTGTGACATGGCCATAAGACAGTTCAATAAGACGGTTCTCTTCCTCGCCATCTGGAAGTTTTTAAGGACATATTAGCATCCTGACTCCTCCCTCTCCTTTATCTCCACAACCACCTGGTCACTAGGTTTTTTGGTTTTCACTCCTAAAATGTGTGAAATCTTTCCTCTTTATGTGAGGACTGCCACTGCCCTCTCTCCTCCCTCTCCTGAATTGGGACAACTGTTTTCTTATGTTGCCTTTAGCCAGCCTGATTCCCACCTCACCCATGCCCATCTCCAATTCCAGTCCACCCTCCTCCCCAAAGCCACAAAAGGGCTGGTCCTCAAGTGCAAATCTCAAATGCAGTTGCCACTGGTCCACTTTAAAACCTACTGAGTGTATCACAGCCTGCAAAATAAAGCCAAAACCCCTTAATCTGACTGCTTACAGGACCTGGCCCTCCCTCCCAGGGAGCCTCATCCTACTCTGAGCCCGGTCTTTTGCCTAGCTGTCCAGAGACACCAAGTTACTTACAGTTTCCTGCACACAGAGCCTCCAACCTGTGTCTCTCCTCTGGGCTCCTCTTGAGTGTTGCTGATCTACTCGCGTTCCTTCTCAGCATACCTGACTCTTGGAAACCTCCTTTCCCTGCTCCTGTGTTCTCAAAATATTCGGGGAGTATATTTCTCCCCAAATTATCATTGTTGCATGTCCATTTTATTTCATCTATCCGCCTCACCATCCCTGAAACTCCCAGTGGGTAGAAAACTTTAAGAGTATTGAATATTATTTTAAGGGTTTTGGGGTATATCCTTAATGTAAGAGGAAATTCCTGGGGATTTTTTTAGTATTTATTTATTTATTTATTTATTTATTTATTTATTTATATTTTTATTTTGGGATTTTTGATAAAGAGAGTGGTACAATGTAGTCAATATTTTAAGAAGAAAGATCTAAGGGGAGGCCATATAGTTGATTATAGGAAGGGCTGACTGGGCATGGGGCAATAGCAGAGAAGGGTGAGAACAACTGGGTAGCATTTGTTCTATACTCGGGTCTCAGAATTTGGGTCCTAGCTGTACCGTATGTTCTTAGGTAAACTTAATCACACCACCTCTAGGAGTCTTGTTTTATTTATAAACAAAATGGACATAAAAAATCATTCTGGACCACTTCACCAGGTTCATGTGAAGACACTGCAAAATATAAATTCCAGTGAAATTAGTAAGGCTAGTAGTTAAAATCCAAATAAATCCCAAATAAGCCAGCCTCACCTTGCCCTCAATGTCAAATTCTGTGCCATCTTGATGTCAGATGAGTCCCATAACTCCTCAGTACTCCCCTGTGTGATGTGAGATGAAAATTATCTCTGTTTGCCTGTCACCTGAAAGGTGACTTCCAGTATCTGAAGGGTTGTCATGCAGAAGGACAGGATTAACTCCCTCCATGGGGCAGCTGCGTGGCAGTTACCAGTAGACCAATACTAGCTCACCCTAAGGAAAGATTTTCCAACTGTCAGAGCTGTCCAAAGGCTGCCTGGGGCTGGGAGTGGAGGTGGGCCGTGAATTCCATGAGACTGGAGATGATGAGGTGGAAGCTGGGAGACCACAGTCACAGACTCCATGCATCAGAAAGGTTTGAATTAGTAACTTCTAAGTTTCCTTCCAATTCTAAAATTCTATTGTCCATTGATGCTGCACGTACCTCTATCATTGTGCATGTTGCTCGGATTGTAACTGTCAGTTTATGACATAAAATGGTCGATTTAGAGGTCTTTTTTCTCCACTGTCATCACTCAAAAGGCAGGGACTGAATCTCTTTCAATGTGGGGCTTCAGTGCCTACACCTGTTCCTGGTACACAGTCAACCCTCAGTAATTGTTGATGGAATGAATGGATAGATGAATGAACAAATTATTCTGAGTTTATTGATATGACATTGAAATCCCATAGGGGAAATAGGATAATGTCTTTAAGTTTAGGCTAGGATGAGTTCTTTCATCAGGAGGCTTGTGTGGGATGATGTTGATCTGGATCAATACTTCCCAACATGAAGCCTTTCAATTTCTAGGAGTCTGAATTTCAATATTAATAGGAACAAAAAAGTCAGGCATTAGTCCATGTTACAGAGTGCCCAGGTTTCAAAAACATCCAGTTTCTCTGCATTAGCTGGGAATTGATTAACTCAGTGTGGTCACTCTCTACCTCAGAGCAAACCATCACCCTGGGACCTTACACATAGTATCTCAGTTAGTCCTTTATATGAAGCCTGTATGTTAGGTCACGCTGTCTCTGGCTTACGGACGAGAAGACTGGGGCTCAGGGAGGTCTGTGACATGCTCAGTGATGGAAGTTTACAATGTCAGGGACAGAATTTCAATCCAGTCCTGCCTGGCTGGGCTCTAAGCCCAGGCTCTCCCCATGTAGCACTTGGCTTCATTTCGGAGAAAGAGGCTCCTCTGATGTGTGTTTCTATCACAGAGAGGCTTGAGATGGGGTTTTGTCCTGCAATTAGCAGTCCTCTTCCCTTGATGACAACAACGTACAGAGGGTCTCCTGACCACTCACAAAAACCTGGGTTAACGGGAAGGCAAGTATACCCAACCTCATAGACTTCCCAGACTCAGAAAGCCCCCATGCTTCCTCTTCCAACAGAATCCCTTTCTTACCCTCAGATGGCATTGCACAGAAGAACATTGGGAAGTCTCCCAGGATCTCTATTCTAGGCATTATATTTTCTAGTGTTGACAACTTAATACAAGTCCACACTTCCTTTTATGGGGAAAGATAAGATGCTGATGGTAATCTGAGCACCAGGGAAGGAAATGCCACATTCCTCCGTGTAAATATTTGACTAAGCTTTCTCCAGGCTATGCATCATTGTGCGGAGGCCCCCAAAAAGCTTCTGATCTACAGATCCACTGGTGAGATACCCTGGCAATGAATTATGAGAAGGCTTGTTTAAAAATTAAGGCCAGAGCAGTGTATCCATGAGGCAGGGGAAAGACTGTCTTACGTGACCAAAAACCACTCTGAGGAAGTCATGAGTAGAGCCTGGTCTCAGCTGGCCACGTAATCCCTGAGAGAAGAGACCTGCTCAGATGGCTTAAAAAAAAATGACCGCAGCTATGAAGCTGATGGTCATGCCTTTTTACAAAGTGAAAAATCTGGTACAACCTGAAGGTCAATAAAGAATTATTTAGATAGATCCATCAACACAGTGGGCAAATAATAATAAATAGTATTGATGATAATATTCATTAATTGCTGACAATGTGCCAGTATCTGTTGTAGGTTCTTTTCATGTAATCACCTCATTTATTCCTCACACCATTCTCTGAGGGCTTTTAAATATTTATTACCCCATTTTATCACTGATGTGAGGAGAGGCTGAGCAACTTGGCCAGAGTTGCACAGTAAGCAAGGGATGGAGCTAGAAACTCCGCAGCCACTGGATTTAATGCTATAAATGAATACTTGTTGGCTTAAAAATATGTTCATGATAATAGAGGGGAAAATGCAGGTTTCCAGCTTGTGGATTCCATTTTTTTAAATCAAAAGAAATGGAAAACCACTTCATACTCATTAGAATGGCTACTATTTAAAATAAATCACACACACACACAAAAACAGAAAGAGAAAATCCACGAGTCTGTCTCTATTTTGCTTGTTAGTTCATTTTGTTCATTAGATTCCACATATGAGTGAAGTGGTGATTGCCAGGCAGGAGGGGGTGAGGGGGAGGCAGGAGTGGGTGCAGGGGGGATAAATGGTGGTGGATGAAAGATTTGACTTAGAGTGATGAACACACAATACAGTGTACAGATGATGTATTGTGAAATTGTGCATCTTAAACCTGTATAATTTTGTTGAGCAGTGTCACCCCAATAAATTCAATAAAAAGGAAGAAAACAGAAAATGGTGTTGATGAGGATATAGAGAAACAAGAACTGTTAGTGGGAATGTAATATTGTACAGCTGCTGTGGAAAGCAGTATATGGACTTCCTCAAAAATAGAAAAATAGAATTACCATATGATCTAGCAATTCCACTACTCAATATATAATAAAAAAGAATTGAAAGCAGGATGTTCAGGAGGTATTTGTACACCCAAGTTCACAGCAGCATTACTCACAATAGCTAAAAGGCTGAGACAACCCAAGTGCCCATCAATGGATGAATGTAGCACAGACATACAATGGAATATTATCCAGCCTTAAAAATGAAGGAAATTGTGACACACACTAGAGCATGAGTGAACCCAAGGGCATTATGCTAAGTGAATAAGCCAGTCACAAAAAGACAAATACTGCATGGTCCACTTATGTGGGGTACCAAGAGTAGTCAAATTCGCAGAAACAGAAAGTATAATGGTGGTTACCAGGATTTGAGAGAGGGCCGGGGAATAGGAAATTATTGTATAATGAGTAGAGTTTCAGTTACGCAAGACGAAAAGAATTTTAGAGAATGGTTGCACAACAATGTGAACATGTTTAACAGTGCTGAACTGTGCAATGTAAAATGGTTAAGACGGGGAGAAATGAAAAGATCAAAATTTTTATGTGAGCCCAGTCTCTCAGATAGGTTTTTATACTCAAGAATTTATTGTGTTTGTGTTGACCAAACCTCTCTCTCTCTCTCTCCTTTCCTTTTTCAGTCATTGTGCTGGGGGCATAGAGGAAGTCGGACTGCCTTAAGCTAGCCATTGTAAGATCTGTTAGAAGTAACCAAACGGAGCCATGTTCAAATCTGGGTCCACCACCTTCAGCCACGTGACTTAAGGCAATTATTTAAACTCTCTGTGCCTCAGTTTCCTCTTCCATGAGAATCATAATTTCTCATGTGTATCAGAATGTATGAATAATTCTTAGCAGTAGAGGTTGAATAAATGTCAATTTTTCTCCTTCATCTGTACACAATTTGTCCAAGGACTTTTAAACATACACACCAGCTGTGCCTTTTCTCAAGGCCAACTCGTCAAGTCAAGGAACAAAGATAGGTGAAGGAAGACTATCCTCCAGATTAGGAGAAAAAAATCAGTTAACCACAGGTGAGCTAGACAAGAGCAGCAGTGGGCAAGCTGCAGCCCCTGGGTCAAATCTGATTTACCACCTGATTTTATAATTTAATATTTATTGCAACACAGCCATGGTCATTTGTTTACATATTATCTATGGCTACTTTATAATGGCAAAGCGGAGCAGTGAGGACAGAAATTGTATGCTCTACAAAGCCAAAAATATCTACTTCTTTACAAAACCATTTGCTGGCCCCTGGTTTAGGGTATATGTAGTATTTTATCAGATGATTGACACACGTCATTTTCTTCTGGAGATCTCCAAAACAAAGTGGTGTGTAAGGACAAGGACAGCTCAAAGAAAGAGGGACTTCTATCAAATTCCTCCCACCCTTCTTTTTTTAATTTAATTTTATTTATTGACTTTAGAGAAAGAGAGAGGGATGGAGCGGGAGAGAGAGACAGGAGGAGAGACAGACAGAAACAGAAACAGAGAGAAAGAGACAGAGACAGAGAAAGAAACATCAATTTGTTGTTCCACTTATTTATGCTTTCATTGGTTGATTCTTCTATGTGTCCTGAGTGGGGATCAAACCCACAACCTTGGTACATCAGGACGATGCTCTAACTAACTGACCTACCTGGCCAGGGCTTCCCACCCTTCTTTATGCCAATGACTAGTACCAAGGTCGACAAAACCAGCTTGTGGTTTTCAAGTGGAGACAGTGGGTGAACTTCATTAGTTTCCACTGATAGATCAATTGGTTAGATTTTTAAACAAGAAAAAAGGTCAATGATTCTATGAAGCCAATAAAAAAAAAAGTCACAGCGTATCCGAGTGGTTAACCCAGCGATACTGAAATAACTCATCAGAGTCCATGACTGTGCTCTTATTGATTTCATTGGTTTCAGTCTCCTTTGTTCACTGGATTCATTCCACATACATAGCTGAGAACTTCCTGACTCACAGTAGTTTTATCCGCAGAGCCTTTTCATTTGCCGACAGGTTTTTTTTTTCTTTAATAAAAAATTCTTTGGTTAGTCTCAACAGTTGAAGAAGCTGTCGATGGACTCAACAGTCTATAGGCTCAACTTCTAAGTTACTGATTTGGGCAGTAACAGAAATAAGGTGCTGTAAGATTGTCAAGAAAGAGTGCTTAACTCAGTCTGGGTGTTTCCAAGTTGAGGAAGGAAGATAGGAGGCTCAACAAGTAGTTCAAGCAAAAAAAAAAAAAAAAAGGATTTAAGACAGGGAATTAAAAGTTTAAAAACTTGCAGGATGGGTTAGAATCATGGTGGTAGGAAATCGTCAAGGACTTGGAATCCAGGAAGGAGTGCTGAAGTGTGTAGTTCTCCAGAGGACTGAAAGGAAGCCACTGGCAACATCCATCTCATCTCACGACATCAACTCTCTGAGAGCTGCTGCTGAGGATTAGAATTTCTGCTTCTCTCTGCCTACAAAACACATACCAGAATCTCTCCTTGGCAGACTCAAACCATGAAACCTGATGGCAAAAGTCTAGGGAATGTGGTTCCAGGCCAGGCTCTCCCTACAGGGGAAACTGTAGAAGGAAGAAGGGAACAGTGCTGACCTGCAAGATTTGAGAAGACTTCCTAAAGAATGTGATGCTGAGACTGGGTTTTGAAAGATCAAGGTTGGCCAAGCCTTGGTCAATGATTCATCAGAAGAGTTTCCCTTTCTAGACTGCAATCACCCGAGTTAGGGAAGTACCATCTTCCCAAGAATTGCTTATCTTATGCAACCAAATGAAAAAGTGGCTATAAATAGCCTGACTTTCTCACCATTCTGTGTTCAAAATGGATAACTGCAAGCAACTTTTCCTTCCTGGAGAAAGTTATGAGTTAGAGTTACTAAATCAAACAGCAATAGCTTTCCTCATTGGAAATGTGAGTGGTGAAGGATTTCTCTCTGAATGTATTTCATAGGCCATCTGGGATTGTTGTGCCAAGGCAAGGAGAACCTGCCAATTACAGTGGCTGTCAGGGCAATGCACAGAATGAGATCCTAGTATCTTCACCTTGATATCCTCCTCCATCTCTTTGGCAGCGACACATCAGGAACTCTCCAGATAACGAGCCCATTGGTAGCACATCTTCCCCTCAAAGTTAGCATGACAGGAGCCTCACAGTGCTTGGAATGTAAAGGTGCCACATCAGTTAAGCACCTACTCTCTCTTGCTCTGTTAGATGCTTAGTGCACCTAATGTACTGATTCCTCTAAGGTCTTTGGGGAATATCCTACTACCCACAACTTTCCAGATGAAGAAGCAAAGCCCAAAAAAAGTAAAGTAATATTTCTGAGAGTCACACACTCATTGATCTCCCAGAGAAAATACACACACACACACACACACACACACTCCCCTACTACAAATGAATTGTAAATTCCATGGGGTAGTCCTGAGTCACATGAAGGTCATAACATCCTCACAGCTTTGCAAAACCATGCGGAAACTTGAGCCCATCCCTTGTGACTTTTCTTCCTTTCCCTTTTACCCAAGGAAAATGTGGGACCACCAGCTCTCACAATAGCTAGAATTTCACCTGCAATTCTGCCTACCTCTGTGTCATTTTCCCACACAAGTAGGAAAAAAGCATGGTGCCTTAGAGGCTAGAACCCATGTAGATTTTCAAAATTGCAGGTAAAATTCATCTTAGAGTAATTTATATCTTTTTGTCATTACCTATTTTACTTTTCACAATTTATTAATCAAGCAAATATTTATTTGTGTTAGAAACATAGAAAGTACAGGTATGCCTCAAGAAAAATGAAATCTATAAACATCTTACAAATATAAAATTTCTAAGTTCTTTGTAAAACAATGAGTTCAGCACTTGAGTTTTCTTCTCCATACCCCATCTCAGCCTTCAGTAATTCTTTGAGGTTTGGGGATCCAGATCATTGTTATGACACTATTTTATATATTATAAACACTCTGTTTCCTGAATGAATTTCAGGCTTTCCTTCTGCTTTATAACCATCATGGTGACATTCAGCTTATCTCTTCTTTAATTGTATCAGTGCTCACTGCTAAGCCTGTTCTATGGTCACTCTCTAGATATCAGCTCTCACGATTCTGTCTGCAAATGTCTTCAATAACTTTTTCCAGGAGGGTTTGTAGATCATTTATTTTGTCTCCTTTGCATCTCTGTTGATATCATTGTTTCCTGCGTATGTGAAGGCTCCCTGGATCATATATGTAACATTCCTGGGTCATATCCCTTTCTTCTTTAATCTCTATGGATGCTACTAAAATAGCTTCTGGCATTTAGTGTGCTGAGAAGATGAAGTCTGGATTAATGTTGATCATTGAAACAACCCATTATTTCATGTTTGGCTATCCATGGAATTTCTCATTTCTCTTATTAGGCCGATGCTTTCACAAGTCTTCACAGATGTGAGGCTCTTATCCTTGGGTTTTCCTAAATAAGAGTCAGTTATTTCTTTCCACCATGAGTTTTCTTTCCCTTTAGCTTGGGAATGCTTACTTACACCACAGGGCTCCACATTTTCTGTCCAATGTTTCTGAAAACTCCACTATTGTTACTCTCACACTTTCAAGTCTTGTCTCATTTTTCTAAATTTTGGGAGACTTTCTCAGACATGTGACTCTCACCCCTGATATCCCTTCATGCAGTGGGTTATACCAATACTGCCCTTTCTGCCTCTAATGGAGACTTAATCCTAGCCATTGAGCACACGTTGCCTTGCTCTACCCCATTATCATGCCTCCATCAAATGCTTTGGCCTTTCCCCATCCAAATCTTACATTCAGACATTTTGCAAAGATAAGTCCTTCTCAGCATGTGCCTTACTAAAGTTATCCTCCCTGCCCTTTATTGGGCAAATTTCTTCATTGGCTCCTTCTTGTCATTAGTAAGGGTACCATTCATTTTATTCAACCTTGGACAGGACGAGGTCAGTGTATCAGTATGTTCTTTATTGAATGTACTGGGGTGACATTGGTTAATCAAATTACATATGTTTCAGGTATACAATTCTATAATACATCATCTGTATATCATATTGCATGTCAGCATTTTTATTGATTTATTGGGGTGATCTTGGTTAACAAAATTATACAGGTTTCAGGTACATAATTCTACAACATTGGTGCATTGCATTGTGTGTTTACCACCCCAAGTCAAGTCTCCATTCATCACCATTTATCCCCCCTTTACCTTCTTCCACCTCCCCACACTCTCCCAGCAGTCACCATGCTGTTGTCCACATCCATGAGTTTTCTCTCTCCTTTTTTTTTTGGCCAATCCCCCCACCCTTCCCACCCAGCCCCCCACCACCAAAAGTTGTCAGCCAGCTCTCTATCTATGAGTCTATCTCTATTTTGCTTGTTAGTTCAGTTTGTTCACTGGATTCCACATATAAGTGAAATCATATAGTACTTGTCTTTCTCTGACGGGCTTATTATACTTAATATAATCATCTTCAGTTCCATTCATACTGTTGCAAAAGGTAAGATTTCCTTCTTTTTTTGGTCGAGTAGTATTCCATTGTGTAAACGTACCATAACTTTTTTATCCACTTTTCTTTTGTGTTAGTATTTTTAAAGCCAGGAAGAGTGAGTTGCTCTGTATATTGCCCTGGGAGTCAAATTCTGTTCTCCAACCCACAATTTCTGCTCAAAGACCTCCATCCAGTTCTTGTCTGCTGGCTGGCTCTCACCTGGAATGCCATGCATCAGTGATGCTACCTTCTTCCTCAGCCCTCAGACCAGTGTCCAGGTCTCAGAGACAATCTGCATAGGACAGAAACATCTCAAACTCTGACACGCAGAAACAGCCCAAGTCTTCAGGCCTCGCCGCTACCTTTGAAGGTTTGCAGGTCAAACCTGTGGTCACCTCAATCTCTATTTCCTGCCCATGGATTTCCTGCAACTCCAGAATCTGCTTGTATTGGGAGAAATTGGAGAAAAGGGAGCCTCCCTGTGGTCACCTCAATCTCTATTTCCTGCCCATGGATTTCCTGCAACTCCAGAATCTGCTTGTATTGGGAGAAATTGGAGAAAAGGGAGCCAGAGAAAGGAGAAATAATGCTGCTTATGAGAACAACTCCTGAGGAGTGGAATTTTTTATGAAAGAAAGCAAGAGTATGCCATGGTCTGGAAACAAGGTAGGTTCTCCTCAATCCAGATCCTTCTATCCCATAATGGTTATCAATCATTTCAGATTATGTCATTAGGCTGCACTACTAGCCTTAGCATCCTGTCTCACCTATAGCCAGCTGCCATTTTGAACTGGAAGTCTGTGGCAGCTTACTCTGAACTTGTCTAATTTCCAAGTAGTTGTTATCACAAAGGGTGTATATGTGTGTGTGTGTGTGTATATATATATATATACATATATATATATATATATATATATATATATGTATATATATATATATATATCTCCAAAAGCTAAAGCCCATGGTGGCTTACCCCTCTCTATTCTACATAATCTGGTTGAAAAGTTGCTCATAAAACAAGGGGGAGAAATGTAACACACTTTTATTTCATTATGTTATTTTATTTTGGTTTCTGTAGTCTTCTTCACAGACTCTTTCAAACTGAAGGTTTGGTTTTCACTCAGCATCTCAGCCTCTTCAACTTGTCCCAGCAGGGGCTCCCCACTGCTCTGCTCAGTGCCCCAGCCAGGTCTGTGAAGTCCCATTTGTCACAGCCAGTCATCTAGTCCACAGAATGCAGGCGCTGTCTTTCTCACTTGGAGGCGCAATTTGTTCTGCGCAGGAAGGTTGAACTGGAGCCCCACAGTAAGGGCCTAGGAAGGAATATTACCACACATACCCTCAGACCTTCGACTGTAAATTCTAGGTACCCCTGTTAGTTTTCATCCCTTCCAGATTTTACCTCCTTTCCAACTCTGAGCTCTCCATCAGGTTTAGGGGTTGAGAGGGGTTCTCGAGAAAATACAAAATTCATACCACAACAAAAACAAATTCAAACAGGAACTAACATGGTTAGTGTCTGTTCATGTCTGTTAAGAACAGCATGAGTGTTGCACTTGAAAACTCTGGACTGCCCAGGTTCAAATCCCAGCTCTGCTGCTTAATATCTATATGAATTTTGGTGAGTTATTTAATCTCTTTGTACTTTATTTCCTCATCTATAAAATGGGGTAATAAGAGTACCTACCTCATAGAGTTGTTGTAAGGCTTAAATGAGTTAATATATTCAAAAGTACTTGAAGAGATAAATGCTCCATACACATTAGATACTAATATCACCCATTGCATGGCAAGAGTTTTTAGGCATATTATTGCTGGGCTCTCTAACCTACTATTTAGTCCTGCTACTCTCCAGAAACTCTTTCTTAGGTTGCATCACACAAGAAGAATAATAGGAGACAAAGTCAGAGCCTATTACTGAAAGAGTAAGTATATCTTATCACTCCTCCAGAGAGCAGGATTATGTGGCCAGCTCAGTCACAAATGTGGCCTAGGCTCAGGTCCAAAGCAAAGCCATTCATGTCCTGGAATGGCTGGTGCAGGTGGCAGTCCCTAGGCTTACCCATCTGTCCCTCTACCAAGACAAAGATGACCAACCTTTCTCTGCCACCCAGGGACTGGCTGAGAATAAGAATGGACATGACCAGCATGGTAGAGGCCTGTTCACCTTATGCATGGTGGTAAAATGTGCAAAAGGTGTTCACCCTGAATGGGCCATGCTCTGATGAGTAACACTCACTGAGGACAAACTAGAAGCATTTCCTTGTATCTGGTCTTCTATGGAGAGGGACAAACCTGCTTTCCGTCCCCCCAACATTTTCCCATTAAAATTTCTCCCAGCTCTGTCCACGAGGCATGCTTAACCACACCCTCCAGTAAAGGAAACTGAGGTTCTGAGCATCAGTGTGGGACCAAGGCGAGAACCAGTCTGCCCCCAGTCCATGTCCATGGTGCTTTTACCACATCCCACAAGAGCAATGTGCACCTTTGTGCAAGCAAAAATAAGAATGTGTTGACTCCCTTCAGCCAGTTGCTAAACCAGGTGTAGAAAACAAGTTCATCAATAGCGTGGGAATCTTTAGAGCTTCAAATAGGAGGCTCTGTGGTGTGTCTGGTACAGCAAGGGCCTTCAGATTCTCTGTGTATCACTTGTGCTTTCTATTCAGGTGTTAGACAAAATCTGCTCACATGCTTGATGGCAAGACTCCAACCAAGATTGTCTCAGGTTTCACTGGGCCTTGGGTTTCCCATCTGTAAAATAGAAATAGTAGTATTGATTTTTCAGAATGTTGAGATGATTACAATTAATGTACTGAGTCTCTGTTATATACTGATGTTCACTTGAGAGACGATATTCTTATGTATTAACCAAAGGCATCTCCTAGAATTTCCTGATATTTCTAGTCTTTCCCTGACCTTCTCCCATTCTGGAGCTTAGACATAGTAGCATCAGGTGATTCAGGGAAGAGAAATGTCAGCAGAAAAAAAAAATGTCTTTTTAATCTCCCCAAGTTTCAATATTGGTTCCAGATATAGATACTATATAATAGATCAGAACTAAGCTGCTTCCTTGTCCTGAAATTAAGTAAAGACTTCATGGGCAGGAGAATGGAGAGGATAGGACTCCTTGAAAGGGGGTCTCATGCCTTGTCACCTAAGTGTCCGGTGAAGATGGCAGGTTAGAACTGACAGAACCTCCAGTATAAGGGCTCATGGAAGAGGGGACCTTTGTTCTCTTTTCCAGATTGGACCTGAAAAAGCGGCAAGTTCCCTCCCACTCACTCAGCATGGTGTGGGAGCAGAAGAAATATTGACCAGGCAGCCAGAAGCAGCCAAGAGCCAGTGGAAAGTCCTGAGAAGGATGTGTGCCTAGCACATTTGAATCTTACAAAGGAAGCTGGTGAGGCTGCAGCCAGCCAAGCCAATGGGACAGGAAACAGGCACCAGGGGCCATCACACAGGGGAACCAGGAAGCACTGACTGACTTCAGCCTTGAGTGAGGAGACGGGTGTCTTTGGAGGATTTGAGCAAGGGAGTGACATAACGTGACAAATGACAAATGACAAATGATGTTAAAGGAATGTTATGGCACTTGCAGTGAAAGTAGAGTACTGGGGAGGCACGGAAAGGTGAAAGACCACTGGGGACCAACCTTTTACATTGACTTGAACTGAGATGATGGAACGAAGAGGACACATCTGAATGGCTGGGGGTGGACCCCTCCAGCAGGCCTTGTGGGATCTTAGAAGAAAACCCATGTGGGTTCAACCAGCAACTAGAGCTGAGCTCTCACCTCATGCCCTATATCCTCCGAGTCCAGAAGAATGTTCCAAAAGAGCCATCTGGCCTGCTCAATTTAGCTAAAAGTAACAAGGCAAGACCACCCCATCAAAGACGAAGCAAAAAGGGAACACTAATGTATTTTCCACAGTGGGTCAGAGCAAAGAGGTCTGGGCAGAGCTCTCCATGCTAAGCCTGAGAAAAAAGGGGGGAATGGCATTTCAACTATGCAAACATTCTAGAACACAAAAGGGAAAGGAAATACAATCTGCAAAAGCACAATAAAAAACTCTGTATGGAGTCATTTATACAAGACTCAAAAACAAGATGATGAAGCAATAGGCTGGGATGAAAAGGAGGATTACCGGGTTAAGGAAACAATTGAGGGGCAAAGCAACATCCTTACGGATCAAATAAATAAGTGTAAACCAGGGAAGAACAGACTAGATATGGCTAAAAATTCAAACAATGATAAAAGGAAAAAGCTTTAAAACGTCACAGTATATGCAAAGGAAAAAGATAAACTAAATAAATCAATTAGAGATGATGACAAAGAAGGACTTCAAAGTTGGCTTACATAAAGATCATTTCCATTTCTTAAGGGGAACACCCAAGAACTGGAAGGGTGTTTCAGAGACGTGATTCATCAAGGTTAGGGTTTTTTTTTTTTAATATTAAAAAAAGAAAAAAGTAAACCTGCATATCATAAAAATTTAATATAGTAGAAAAGTATATAATTTACATGTAGACACCAAACATACCCTGATCAACTCTAACTACAGAGAAGACTTCATCTAGATAAAAAAAAAGGGAGTGAGTAGGGATCACGCAGGCCCCAGATTGCTCCACACTGATATTTGTCCAAAAGAAATTAGAGTAGTAATACCCACGAAGCCCAAATAAAAGAAAATGGAACTCGAGAACATTAAAACTGAAGACATTCTCAAACATGAGAGAATCCAGATACTATATGAGCCCTTTTGGAAAAAATACTGCAAGACTAATCCAATCACAAGATGGATTTATTAAACACACACCCCTCTAGAGTGAAGAAGGTAAGGTTAAAAGAACTAGAGATGAGAATTAAATCCATTTAAGTAAGGGGAAATAACAGCGCAACAGCAAACATTTTGATTGCTGAAGGGAACACGTCATCAATCATTTTAAGTGTAAAATTACAAAAGTAATAACATTCAGAGGCAGAAGAAAGGAGAATGGGGAAGGTATCAGAGTATGAATTGCCTCACCTTTACAGGAGAGGTTAATTAGTACAACCTGAGAACTTGAAAGATGTAAGTTAAAAGGAAAAAAATAACTCCAAATTATGTGCTTTCATTAAATTTTTGCTTCATCTCACTTCAATATTTGACAAAATACTATCACTGGCAATGAACAAAAAAGCATGATCTAAATTTCTGCAATTCTTTTGGCCTTACTTCAGTTGATTTTTCTTTGGTTACATTTAAGTGGAATTAGGTAAATGTTTTTCTTCATTAAGTATGTCTAGTATACTACTAATGAGTGACTTAGCTATTTAATCTACCTAAATAGCCTTACTATTCCCCAACCTTTCTGTACACAGGGACATTTGGAATGATGGCTGCCAAGGGTTAGCATTGGTTATTTCTCATGGGTGGAATTTTAGAGTAATCTGTTGCTTTCTTCTTTGTACTTTAAAAATATTTTTAAAAATTATTTTATTATGCCCTGGCTGGTGTAGCTCAGTGGATTGAGCGTAGGCTGCGAACCAGGCATCGCAGGTTCGATTCCCAGTCAGGGCACATGCCTAGGTTGCAGGCCATGTCCCCCAGCAACCGCACATTGATGTTTCTCTCTCTCTCTCTCCCCCTCTCCCTTCCCTCTCTAAAAATAAATAAATAAAATCTTTTAAAAAATTATTTTATTGTGCACACTTATCAGTTAATAAGAAAAAGTTATTATGTTTAAAAATGTGTAATGCATACTTAAGTTTTACATAGTGATAAATCACTACTTGACAGGGTCCTGAAATCAGAATCATTGCTCAAGAGTAACCGATGTATTGAGGGCTTGCTGCGGGCCAAGTACTCTGCCAAAGGCTTTCTATAAATAGTGCCATTTTCTTTAAACCTCACAACTTCATGGTCATGTTCCCATTTTAAAGATGAGGCAATTAAATAGTCAAAGGGACGTAAAGTGCAGCATAGGGAATACAGTCAATAATATTATAATAACTATGTATGAGCCAGATGAGTACCAGACTTATCAAGACAATCACTCTGTAAGTTAAATCCATTTCTAATCACAAGGTTGTACATCTGAAACTAATATAGTATTGTATAACAACTGTAATTGAAATTTTTAAAAAATCTGTCTGAGGTCTTTCTATAAGGTTTTATAGTCACGAAAAAAAGATGAGGACATAAAAACTCATTTATGTTAAGTGATGACATCACACACTTCCAAGTGGCTGAGAGGGAGCTCAAATCCATGTTTTTAATTCCAAGCCTACTTATTCATTTATCAGTTGCATACCAAGGCCACACTCTGTCCCACGCATTACGTGTGCTCCACTGGGGCACAATTCCTAGACTTCCTCCTGATGACTAATTTTAAGAATTTCCTCTTTTGATGGGTAAAGAACAGTGTATGGCAATATTTCATACTGATTCAGACTCTGAACCATCCCAAAATGTTACATTTATACAGCTTTCTACTTGTTTTCTCTTTCAAAATAAAATAGCCACTAGTTTTACATATATGGTTCAGATTTATTTTATTAAAAAAATAAAGTGTACTGAAATTGGAATCAGGGATTTTTTTTATAATTCTTGTAGCTGCATGTTTAAGCTTTGTGTACTTTCTGTATGTAACTATATTTCACAATTTCGTAAAGCTGTTTTAAAGACTGCTAAATGCAAGCATGATTTACCAGTTTGTTTTACTCAATACATTAAAATTTGAGCTGTGATAAATAGTAAAACAGATTAACTCCATTTATATAAATGTGTATAGGATTATTTATTATTTACCTATTGCTATGTGTCAAATTACTCCCCAAATTAGCACCTTAAAACAATGAATATTTATTATCCCACAGATGCCAGGTCAGGGGCAGGCACAGCTTATCTGGGTGCCTGTGGCTCCTTCTCTCTCACAAAACCAGATTAAGTGCGTTGACTGGAGCGGGCGGGCGTGCAGGGAGAATTGCAGCCATTGCTATGCTCAACTGGGAGAAGCTGTGTCCAAACTCACCACATCTCAGGTCTTTGTTGGCTGTTGATCAGAGTCCTCAGTTACGTTACCACATGGATCTCTCAACATGTCTGCTCACAAACTCCCAGATGGAGAGAGAAAGAGAGCCAAGATCCAAGCCACAGTCTTTTTATAGCCTAATCTCAGAAGTTATATTCATTTTTGCTTCATTTTATCCATTAGAAGTGAGTCACTAACTTGAGCCCTCACTTACAGAGAGGCTATCACACAGGGTAGAACTAGCTGGTGGGGGGGGGTCATTGGGAGTTATGCTTACTGTAGGTGCGAGAGCCATGTACCAAAATGTCAGCAGTGGTTGCCTCTAGTAGCATGTTGGAATTATGGGTACTTTTATGTTATTTTTATTGCTTCTCTGCTTCTCTGAATTGTCCATGATGCAGAAGCAGAACAGGTTATAAACACAGGCTCTGTGTTTAAATTCTGCTCTGTCACTTACCACCTGGATAAGACATAGCCTAACTAAGCCTAAATTCCCCCAGTGCATAATTCTTATGATTATTGTGAAGAGCAGTGTGACCTATATGTAAAGTGCTTACACAGTAGCACATTTTAAGAGTTTATCAAATATGGACTTTTTTTGTACAGTGATACAAAAAAGTATTATCTCATTTATACTTACATTACATTTGCATTAGTACGACAGGGATATGAATACATAAAACACAGGAAAAGGAGAGCAAATAACATAAGCAAATGCTACATTTTGCAGAGCAGACCATAAGAAGACAGTAGAATAAAAAGAAAATGGAAGATGGGCAGTTGTGTAGAGGAATGCATTTCAGAGGAGGCGGGGTGGGCTGTGGACAGGCCGAAGGCCAGGTTAAAGGGTCTGAAATCCTGGCCAGTTCCTCATTTACTGAGTGTCCCCTCCATGCCATCCTCTGAAGATACAGTGTTGAATGAGGCAGAATGTCTGTCTTCAGGAAATTCATAGTCCAGCAGTCACGGACAGCAATAAAGAGATCCTCTCAAACTATTTGGTGACTTCGGAGATAAAAGTAAGCATTTAATCAACAGCTGTTTATTGAGCACCTATTATGTTTAGATATGACAGGGGATACCAGAAATCACTGTCCTCAGAGAAGTCATTGCAGGAGATGGACAACTGAACAGACAGTCTCAAGACAGTGTAATAAATGCTAAGAGGAGCAGAGCATCTTTTAAAAGAGGTTGCATGTGCTGAGAGAGCAAAAGGGAGCAGAGGTGTGGTTTAGGGACTCAATGTTTTGTGGGGATGGTCCTGGCTAAGCTGAAACTATGTTAGCCAAGCCAAGGGTTAGGAGAGGAATGTTCTCATAGAAGGAATACGTTAAGGACAGGGTGCTATGACAGTCCAGAGAAAAATGACATGACTGGCAGACAACAGGCTAGAGAGTTTAGACTGCTTAATCAAGACCAGGTTACAAAGAATTCAAAATTGCAGATAACAAAAATGGGGTGTATGTTTAAAATTCACAGACAGCAATGATGTCGTGGAAGTAGATATTCTGTTTAAGGATGAACGTGTATTTCCTTCAGAGGAAATATGAATAAGTGGTGAGTTCAACTCCTGGGGAGCAGATGACCTTGACATCAGAGTTCACTTGGAGTAGTCCACCCAAGGTGATTTCCTTAAACCCAGTAACATCTGGGTCAGAAGTCCGTGGTAGTTCATTCTAAGTTCTGCAGAACCCTGTGACACTTGCAGAAACAATTAGTCTCACATGTCACAGAGTGTCACAGAGAAGGACAGGAAAGAGTATGCTCAAAGCCAATTAAAAATACAAGGACTCAACTGGCGTCCTCAAAGGAGGAATCAGTGGGGGTGAGGGGGTGCCAACAGAAGCAGAGTAGAGCCAGAAACAGAATGGGAGAATTTACTAGTCCCCAGCAAAGTGGAACAACCATCTGATTTTACTATTCCAGAGCAAGGTGACTTTGGACAAATCCCTTAATCTTTTTGACCCAAATTTCACATCTGTGAGATAAGAATAATAACTACTATTTCACAGGACTGCTATAAGGATGAAATGAGATTATCTCCATGAAAGAACAAAGCACTGTTCAACTGCAAGCTAATTTCACTATTATTATTAGACAGGAAATAGAAGGTGTTTGTGAAATGTTTAAATTCCGGAGTCCAAGCTTGGATTCAAATCCTAGTCTTTCAATTACTAGCTGTATGATCTTAAGAAAGTTACTTAACTTCTCTGAGTCTCCAACTCTTTATCTATAAAAGGGGAAAAATAATAGTAGCTATTTCATAGGGGTTTTATGAAGCACAGATGATGAATGCATGTAAAATGCTAAAACAATGCAGACATGTAACAAACTCTTAGTAAATATCAGCTGTTATTAGCAGCAGTCATTGTAATAGCAGCATCAGTAGGAGCAGTCGTGTTTCTGAACTCTATGGCCCTGATTTTTACAAGATGCACACGGGCCTGGCTGGTGTGGCTCAGTGGATTGAGCTCAGGTTGTGAACTATAGGGTCTCCAGTTTGATTCCCAGTCAGGACACATACCTGGGTTGCCGGCCAGGTCCTCAGTGTGGGCCATGTGGGAGGCAACCACACACTGATGTTTCTCTCCCTCTCTTTCTCCATCCCTTCCTCTCTCTAAATAAATAAATAAAATCTTTTAAAAAAAAGTCACATATGTGAAAATATATTAAAAAAGCATATATAATTAAAATATTTTTTTAAAAGATGCAGATAGGGTTGAAAAAATAACATATTTGTGTAAACAAGATTGAATTAGAACCTCAAAGTAAGTACATGAATTTTGTGATTTTTTGAATCTAGTAGCAAGATTGCTAGGTTAAATATGAGGAAACAGGCTTGGAGAAGTTACATGAGTTTCTTAAGAACACACACCCAGAAGTGGCTAAGTAAGGAGTTGGCCTCAAGTTTCCTGCTGCTACATTCAGTGCTTTTTCTGATAAGCTGAGCTGTCTCTGCACGCTGGGTCTGGCATGCTTTAAAGAAGATAATTTGGAGATCATTTCACCAGAAATTTCCCTTAGGTTGAGCTAAAATCAAACTGGATGATAGTGAGACTTGCTGTTGTTTTAAAAAGCTTTGTCTTGTTTGGTTGTCTTTCAGCTTTCTCCTCCAAGAAGAAATTTTCAATTAACCATTAGCTTATGTTGCAAACATTTGGTCTTAAATGTACTCATTCATTCTTGTAGGTGATTAAGGATGATGGGTGTATAAATATACAAGTACATAAATGACAAGCCAAACCGTGTACATATGGTAATTTAATTTTGAGATGAGTACCATGTTTATGCATTTCTATCAGCCCGCCTCCTTTCTATGAACGTGCAATTTCTTACCCACCATTTTATCACTGCCAATATATAAGAAAATATCCTAAGTGAAGTACTAGAGAAAACCATCAATGCTATCCAGATAATTCGCAGCTGGGAAAAATAAACAACGAGGTTCTCTCTGGACTCTAAGTCTGGTGAACTGATGCTCCCCGTGTCATTAAAGCTTCACTGTTTAGCGGGTATCCAGTGATCTGGAATGTGCCCTTAGGTGCAGTAACATTGATCCTAAGGGGAGTATAAGATTTAAGATAAAGTTCTATCATTTGACTGAAAACCGCCAAGAATACTCGTATTTCAGTGACAACCACAGATGATAGAATTTTCAAGTTAGTGAAACAGAGAGAGGGGACACCAAATTCAGCTACGTGAGATGAACCAGGGCCAAAGAGGAGAAAGTGCATTTCAGAAAGCAGGAATGGGCTGAAAAATCGAATGTCTCTGTGCAGGGACCTACAGGAAGTTCAGTGTTGACGCAAACGAAATGGCGGACAGGAGACAGGGGTGGGCAAAGGCCAGGTTGTGGAGGGTCTTGTGTACTACAGAGATAGGCGGATTTTTTCCTGAGGCCATGGCAGAGGTTTTAGGCAGCCTGTCTAGATGTGCATTTCAGGTAAATCACACCAGTGAAAATGTGGAGAGGAGCTGAAACTATGGTGTCTGATTTCAACAACAGGACAGAAATCAGCATTCTCAGCTCTGCATTTGCTGTTGAGCTTCATTCACTGAAGCTTCCAGACCACCACTGAAAATCATCCATGACCATGATGAGCACAGTTGAAACGTTGATAGGCTTCTTGGGGCTGAGTGCTAAGAGATGGGAGCCTAACAGGTCTGATATGAAACTCAAATTGAGACTATTGTGGCCATACATTCTCATAGGTCTCTTTTGCACCCCTCGGGGTGTTGGATAGAGCTGAGCTGTTGTACAACTGTGGGTTTTGCAAACTCGAGCTCCTGAGTTCCTTTCCTCAAGCTGCCCCTCACCAGACCTCACCCTGCAACTTCACCCCTCTATGAAACTCTGGGGTCTGAGGGTTTGAAGTAAAACTGAAAGTGTCAAAAGAACCACAAGTCACCTCTGCTGTTACATTCTTTGTGAACTTCTCCTGCAAAGTATACCCTCTTCTTTTACGGCACGTCTACTTCACAGATGTTGGGCTGACACAGATTCTGGATGTCTCACCGAAAGAATCCTGGGCTTAGAGTTCAGGCACTTGCTTTCAGTTTTGATTCTGCAGCTGCCTGACCATCTGACCTGTCAATCCATTTAACATTTTGAGCCTCACCTTTCTCACCTGCAGGATAAGTATTGACTAGATGCTGCCTGAGGGAGCTTTGAGCATTCATATTCTGTGACTCTGAGAACATCCTGTTAGTCATCATTGTTCTGGATGCTGAAGAGGAATAAAATAAAACAAGCCACAATGCCACCATCATGAGAGCCGTAATACTGATAATTGGCAGGTACCCAAATGACGTTTCAGGCGAGTGCTCAGAGACATGAAAACCTCCTCAGCTCTGCTGTCTCGTGAGAAAAGAGGCTACAGAAAAAGTACAGTATGATCTCATTTTCATAAAACAAACATGTATTGCACATAAAAAAAAATACCCAAAGGACAGTCTCATAGTTATCTCCGGTAATAAATTTTCTTTTTTTGTTTATTTTTATGTTCTTATTTTTTAACAAAAGAGGTACATGATTTTTACAATAATAAGATTAATTTTCTTGAGCATGGATCCATTGACCATTTGTATGGAGAATTAATGAAGACTTTGCAGATGATATGACCTTTAATCTGGAATGTGATGGGCAAATAGGAGTAATTCATTGCTCGGTAACCCCTCCAGCTACCCATTATCCCGCTTTTTTCTTTTGAATACACCATGCTTTCACATGAGTAAGCACCGACTTCCTCCACTGAAGCATACACTGCTTGAAGGCAAATGACAATTCTTCTTCCTCCTCTCCAAAAATTCCCCCCGGAATATACAGAGTAAATAAACTTGCACTTGTGAGGGGTTGAAATGAGAGGTGCCGATTAACACAACTCTGTGGACACTTATGAAAAAAGTCCTGCCTCTGATTTCTCAGTGGCTGGAGCACCAGTCTCCCAAATCTTAGGTCATGAGTTCACTTTCTGCATCACTCGGCTTCACTGTTTTCTTTTGTGGCTTAAACCAAAATTCCAAACAAGTATGGCAGTCCTTTCACAGGGGAAACTGAGTAGAGGCAGAGGAATAAACACAAAGCACAAGGGACCCTAGATATGGACAGATGGTTCTATCCTATGCACAAGCAAGGCATCACAGGGGTAGAAAAGAGAGATGGAAGGAATGAAGGAAGGAGAAAGGGAGGGAGAACTCTCACTCTGTTGACATAAGCTAAAACAAGGTGAAATCAACCTGGGAAAAGAATATTTGTTGGGCATACTGCACCTCTTTAAATATCACCTGTCTACATGCCAACAAAGCCCAAATTTGTGTCTCCAGGCCAGACACATCTCCCTAATTGCAGACTAACACGTTCAATTCTCTACTTGATATGTCCACCTGGATACCTAAACCAACCGCTCAAAGTCAACATGTCTTAAACTGAATTCCTGTTCTTTTCTCCCTAAACTTAAGCCATCTGCACCTTCCCCATCTCAATAGATGACAAGCTCATCTTTCTGGCTGCTTAGGGTAAAATCTAGGAAAACGTTGTCTTTTGTGCTGTCTCTGTCTCTCAGATCCCACATTCAATTTGTCAGGAAATACCATGGTTCTACCTTCAGAAGATATTAGAATCCAATGACTCCTCACCAACCCCACCACTACCATCTGGTTCGAGCCATCATATTTCACCAGTATTATTGCAATAACCTGACTTCCCTGTCCTTCCTTAACTTCTGATAGTTCCTATAAGCACTACAGCCAAAGTGATCCTCTTATGTCATATATTATTTTATGACCCCTTTCCCACTCAAGATATTGCACTGGTTCCTTTATTTTGCTCAAATAAAAGTGAAAGTTTTTGTAGACAGTGGAGAATAGAGGACTTAATATATATTGACTCCTACTAGATTAAGATTCTTTAGTTAATAATCTTATTTAAGTCCCCTTAATCTATCAACTTTTCTCCTTTCATTATGTCCTACTCCATTATACAAAGTGCCATACACTTTTATTTAATTCCCCTTAATCTATCAGCTTCTCTCCTTTCATTATGTCCTACTTCATTATGCAAAATGTCATACATAGTAAATGATCATAGTATGTTGACAAACATCATCATAATTATCATCATCATGACATTACAAAGTCTATCTTTTGAGTCTTTGTTTCGGTTTTCATGGGTCAGGTCATATTCTTTTTATTTCTTTATTCATACACTAATGAAAGAGACTTTTGTGCAGAAAGTCTGGAGAGTTAAATTCAGTGGGCAGTAATTGTCTGTGTTTCTTCTTTTTAAAAATTGTTACCTATTTGTTCTCACCATCTGCTCTCTACAGCCATTCCCAAGGAAAGGCTTGGTTCATTGTGTTCCTACCTAATTCCCTTCCCACACACAATTCAGTTATTCTACTTGCCAATTATACATTTCCAAGTGGCTTCTCAATTCCTTTGTGTAAATGTCAATATGTTCTAACTCAGCATTATTCCCTAAATGGTTCACATTTGTCCTTGAGTACAATTATTTTTCTTCCTTTTCAGAAAGTACTCAGTTGGTCAGCTATTTAGTCAATACATACTTGTTTAGCACTCAGTCTAGGCCAGTCCCTACTCAGGAATTGGGAGCAGAGAAAGAGATAGGACACTTGGCCCTGTTGTGGTACACCAGTGAATAAAAATGAGAAGCAAGGTAGTTTTGATCTATTCCTAAAATAGAAATATCTGAACTGGAGGGTTCAATCAATCTCCATTTTACAGATATTAAAACTAAATCCCAGATTTTTTAAGGCAGTTTCCAGTTTTTATGCCAATTACTTTTACCTCAACAGATCTAACATTTTAAAATGATTGTGTGTCCCTTTAAAAATACTATTTTAAAGCAATTTTAATGTTGCACAATTTTGTTCATTAAATGTTCCAATAGGGCTTCTAATTAGCATGAGGTTGTGTCACTATACTAAACTCATTTCACTCCAGCAACATTAGAAAAACTTGACATTTTGCTGAGCCTATACATTAATCAGAAAACTAAGCATATTTTTTTCATTATAATCTCTACAATATTTTTTTTGTGTGGACTCCCGGGAATTCAGGAAGTACAGTTTAGGAAAACTTGCTAAGATGGGAGAATAATAATGCCAGTGTCAAAACCAGAGTCATGTATCTGATAGTCTGCTCCTGTCTCATGCTATATCATTCATTCAACAGCCATTCCTTAGCCCTATCTGTGCTCTGGCCACTCTTATATGTACTGTGATACAAAGAACTACAGAAGCTCTGGGGAAGAAGTGGGTTAAGAATTGCGGGCATGTGAGCAGCAAACCATTCAAAGCACTTAGACCAAGTAGAGGACTAGTGAGCAGAGGGATGGAGCAGGTAGGAAGGGATCTGGGTTTAAAACTATTTATATTGCATTTCAAGAGAAGTGAGAGGCCATTGAGGGTTTTGAATTAGAAAAATGGCATGATCACTTTATGTGCCCCCAAGGAAGACATGTAGAATGTACATTAGCATGGGGGAAGAGGTCAGAAACATGTAGACTAAATCAAGACTATTGCAGTAATCTAAGCAAGAATATATGAGGTCCAAAACAGTGGGAAGGGAAGAGATATGATAAATATTTAGGATATTAGGTAGGATTAGAAGGGAAATAAGGAGGAGTTATAAATTGCTACGTATGTCTTAACAGTCAATTTGTCAGTCACTCCCAGTCTCCTTTTTGAGATCAGTGTGTCATGTTCCACATGACCCTCTACAAGGTGGCTTCAGCTTATTGGACAATGGGTAAACACCTGACCCCCAAATGGGCTAAATTTTATTCCCTGGAAATCTTACAGTAAGACATTGAGACTTAATTCACTGGAAAGTCCTGGAGATTAAGGTTGGAGATTATGGAGATTTAAGGGCCAAAGGCATGTTGGACCATAAACACATAGTTGACTGTAGTATCTAGGGTGGAGAATGGAAATGACTCATAAAGGGGGAAAAAATGAGGAAACATGTCATCTCAGAGATGGAGCAAGGGAGACAGGGATGGGGAAGAAAAAGAGAGGGACAGAAACAGAGATGTGGGTAATTGGATCTCTGAATCATAAGCAAACAAATTGATAATCATTTTTCTACAAAAGCAGCAAGATTTGCCCATTCCACCTGAAGAAGGTGTGAACAGAATGTGGTATTCCGTCCACTTTAGAGTTGTGCTAGGGAACAGAGGAAGAGAACCTGACAAAGAAGATGTCAGGAGGCACTGTGACCCAGGAGACTACATATGGCACAAAGAAGTTGTGACCATAGTGCTTTAGAAATGTGACAAATCAAAGTTTTTTTAAAGAAAGGAAGCCCTCCAGGAACAATTGGGTAACCACAGTCATTAACTTTACACATTAGTTTAGCAGCAGTAAATTGTAATGCCACATTTTGGGGTTGGAGGTTTTGTAAATAATAGTTGTGGTGAAGGGGTAACAACAAGCGCCACTGAAGAAAAAATTAAAAATGCATTTTTGCTAGTCATTGTTCAGGTGGACAAAGAGACACAGAAATCAGTAAGACATTTCCCAACCATGAAGAAGCTTATATTCCAGAGATCATGACAATCTAATGCTAAATGTTATCATGGAAGATTGACCAAAACAAACAAACAAACAAACCCCACAGGAATCAAGATAGGGATACTTATACAAGGCAAGGAGAGATGGAGAATTATTTTCCAAGGAGAAGGCAGGTGATCATTACAGGATGAGCAGATGTTCCCTGGATAACTATAAGTAGAGAAGCATGCATGATAGAATTATCACACATTTCCTCCCAACAGCATTTCATACACGTAGACAATTATTTTAAAACAAAACTTTAAGCCTCTTGAAAGTAGGGCCTAAATATTTTTTTATTAATGAGCTAATATTTTCTTACTTTGAGTTCTAACCAGTCTTAATATATCAGGGTGATGCCTTCAGAGTGGTGAAGCCCACACGAGCTTTGGAGTCCAACAGCCTTGCCCACAAGTTGCAATTCTGACATTTCCTAGTGGTATAATCTTGAGAATGCTGCTAAAAGATCTCTTTACTTTAATGTTCTAAGACAGGGGCTACTACCTGCTCCACTGAATACTTTTGAGAGTTATACCATGTAAAACACACAAAGTGCCTAATGTTCTTCTGGTTAATACAGAGAATACTCAAAACAAGTTACTTTAGAAAAAGCTTATACCTTATGTTTAATTATCCAATAAAATCACCTCAAAACTGTAAATATGTTGACAAATGCAATTCATTCATTCACTTCTTCTTTTTAAAATATTACAGAAAGTTGAGAAAGGAAAGTTCCCCACCCCCACGTCCATCCACTTGGACACCTAACCCTCACATTTCTCCAAAACTCCCTTCCATTCTTATCTCCCTACCTACAATTTAAAACAGACAAATTCCAGCACATTCTACTTATATTTTCTTCAGTTCAGCTAACATTACATACAGATATTT
Organism: Tonatia bakeri; assembly: GCA_004024845.1. NCBI lineage: Eukaryota > Metazoa > Chordata > Mammalia > Chiroptera > Phyllostomidae > Tonatia > Tonatia bakeri. The sequence goes on along the minus strand of PVIA01002350.1, from coordinate 136,120 downwards.
TCTCTTTTGTTATGTTTTTTCTTTTAATTAATACTCAATATTTGTTTAGTTCTGACAGGTCATAGTTTACTCAACTTGTGCCCTATTGTTAGCTATTTGAATGATTTATAATCTTATACTTTTAAAAATAGTATTGTATTGCTTTAATTTATTCTACAAGTATTTATTGAGCATCTACTAAGTGCAAGACACAAGTCTGCCATGAGGTGTTAAGAAGTTTATTCCAGCAAGTTCTGTTTCTAAGTAGTTTTCAGTCTAGTAAAAAAATGGCTAGATCATTAGGTAGATAAATACATAAGAGGAATTGCATGGGTACCATAAGAGATGCCGAGTTACACTTCCAGAACAAGTGATTCTGCTTGGCTGTATTCATGATTAGTGGAGCAAAACACAAGGAGATGAACTTGGAAGAGTTAGGGCAGATCATGTAAGTCTTCAACCCCATGTTAAAGATCCTGAACCACTTTCTATGATTGATGCTTTACAATTCTTTGAGGCACCATAGAATAATGATTAAAATAGCCAAACCCTGACTGGTGTAGTTCAGTGGGTTGGACATCACCCCACAAACCAAAAGGTCACCGATTCAATTCCTCATCTGGGCACATGCCTGAGTTGGGGGTCTGGTCCCTGGCTGGGGGCAACCGATGGATGTTTCTCTTCCTCTCTTTCTCCCTCCCTTCCCCTCTCTCTAAAAATAAATAAAATCTTTAAAAAAATAAGAGGCCAGATCTAACAATAAAAGTTTTGTTTAAAAAATTGTGATGTGTACAAATGATGAAATACTGTAAAGCCATTAAAATGAGAGATAGGATAAAAATGAGTATCTTGAAAATGATTTATAATATGATCCACAAAGAAAAGTAAGATCATAAAGCAATATATCCAATATGATTTCAATTTTGTATCAGAAATAAAATGGTGAAAAAAGACGGAAACATTTGCTCAGCACTTTCTTTGTGGTTATTTCAAAGTAGAGGAATTATTAGTGATTTCATAATTTTCTTTGTGCTTGCTTTCTCTTTTTCATTTTTAAATCAAGCACTTAATACATACTTAATTGTTCAGTATTTGGAATGCTTCCAATTTCCATTATTGGAAGGAATGGCTTGAAGCACAATCTTGTACATAAATATTTGTACGTGTCTCTGTTAATTCATGTTAAGTAGAATTTTGGGATCAAGAAGTATCCCCACAGGGTATATATTACTTTATGATTTAAATTTTTAACTTAAAGGGAAAAAATAGCACTAGAAACAAACTACCTATGTTTCAACATGAAATGCATCATTTCCTAGAATATCACCTCCAGCAAGTTCCATTGGTTTTCTATGCCTCGATTCACTCTTTTTAAGATGAGAATATTAATTGCTCCTTCCCCATGGGGCTGTTGTGAAGATTAGATGCATTAATTCCTGCAAGGGTTTACAACAGTATCTGTAACATCTTGAGAGCTTAATTAATGTAAGATATCATAAATTTTTATTGTTCATAATACAACAAAAAGTTTTCTTATTTTGTTTTTTCCCTGATACATCTTTTGATCATTTTGTGCTTTTCTTTGAGGACAGAATCTCATCCCCTCCAATGAATCCTTTCCTCTCACAATTTCTTCCTATCATCACTGCAGAAAAATTCTCTTTAAGGATAATTCTCAAGTCACAGGATACACACCATGTCTTTTTCTTCTCGACATGAAAACTTATTTTGACACATTCCTTAAACTATCCAACCATTGCTCACAATATATTTTGGCATGGAAGTTGGGATATAAGTTCTACAATGTCAAAACCAATTCTGAGAGAACACTGGGATCCCTAAAAGATTTCAAGCTTTGCTTTTCAAGGGACCATTACAGCCCAGACAAGCATTTGTTCCCATCATTTCCCTCTGGGTCTCACTGAGCCATCAGATGAAAAGTGGGAAAAGGGGTCTTCTCTATAAAGCAGAAGGTACTCCTGCTAGAAGCAATTACTTATCACCAGCGAAAGCATCCTTTAATTTTTCTTTAGTTTTTGTAGAATACAATCTTATCACATAAAATATTCTCTTACCCAAAGCCATATTTGCAAGATGAGGCTCCTGAAGAATTCAGAAGTATTCTGTATGCTAGCAATAGAAATGAATCCTTTTCACAGCCCTTCTTCTTCCCTACTCCACATCTGTAACTGATAGAAGAATCCATGTGACTCATAGGAAGGAACTAAGGACTGGAAATCAGGATACCTGGTCTTTAGACTTGCTCTGCTACTAATTATCTGGGTGACCTATTCTAACAGTTACAGCACTTCTCCAAACTGCAATTTTCTATCCGTAGAAACAAGACATGGAATCAACTGATATCCAAAGTTCCTTTGGATCCAAACATTCTAACATGTTTTTCCTTATTTTGCTGTTTCCTTCGAGACTTGGCTCAGAGTTTGGAATGCAGTATGTCATCATTAAATCTTACAACAGAATTCCCCTTAACACTTGGAGGGAGAAAAGTGAAAATTCATGTGCTAATATTCTCTTTCTTAGCACACAACCCAAATTTATCAGGTACCTATTATGTGTCAGGTACTGTTACATGGCAGGGACATGTTATGAGCAAAATACAAACCACCTCTGTCTTTTGAAATTTACAGTAGATCAGATAATTAAGCAAGTGATGACAGGTTCTGTGACCCTGGGATAACCAGCTTTGAGAGGCTGTAGTATTAAAGTTGGACCAACAGTAGAAAGACACTGAAGTGTTGGTTCCTGTAGACAACACTCCCTGGCCCTTCCCAGCTAAGGCAAAGGAGATGTTCCTCCATTGGGCTTCCCCGACACTCTGTGCTCACAGCTGTCCAACCCTGTAACACATGGCATTGTAAATGTCTATGCATATGGGTCTACTCCCATTAAACTGCCCAGATCTCAAGAAGAAGGACCATTTTAATTTTATTTTGTACCTCCACCTACCACCACCCCTTTAGCATATAGCACAGGTCTTAATGCAAAGTTGGGGCCCCTAAAATGTTTGTTGACTAGAAATTAAAATAATTCACTTAAATTTTTAGGAGAACAATGACAGGTGGTAGGATTCAGGATCTAATCAGAGTTAATTATTTGATTATCTTCAGTCTCATGCAGAATTTTCTTTTTCTGCCAGCCCATCTGTAATGTCTTCCTTTAAAAAGCTACCAGAGAGCATTGAAGCTGAAAGAGATGCCATTGGCAAAGGCCTTGAACCTCTCTACAAAAAGGTGACCACATAAACACACAGAATAACTTGACATCCCTCTGGCATTTGGAAGGAGCACAGGAGATCTGAGAGGTCTGGTTGTTATTCTATAGAACTACCTCAACTTTGCCTCCTCTATTCTTTCCCATCTACATTGAAGACAGGGTGATTCTGGGTTGCAAATCATTCAGTTCCATAGGAACTGTGTGAACACAGGCACAGAAATGTAAGCAAAGGTGTACTCTTCTGCAAACCGTAGAGTGACATGAATGCAGAGTCCATGCAGTGTGAATCAGGGACTAGAAGGGGGCAAGGCAACCAGGTAAGTGAAAGTTCATTGTGATTCATTGACTGTACATTTCACCCTGGGGTACAAGAGGGGGAAATGATAAATCTGTAGAGCATGCAAACACCTTTTTTACAATTAAAAAAATCTGTAAAAAGCAAATGAGCTAACAGCACCTGGAAGCCTTCAAAAACCCAAGGCAACACACAAATATAAGTTATGCATTCCCTCAGGCTAAAGGAAAAATGAAGCTTCAAATTAAATATTGTTTCTAGGCACATCATATTTATTCATTTTATTCGTACAGTGATTTATACCTATTTTTATTTGAAACATCCATTATTCCCCTGAAAGTGAGGAGGAGGAGGGTAACACGAAAGTTTGCTGAGCTGCGGGAGAGAAGCAAGTCAAGATCATTCAATTCAAAAGTATGCTGTGAAGTAAGAAGTCCAATCCATTTTCTTTTGTTTTGTTTTGTTTTGTTTTTTTCTTTTTTTGGCTTAACTCTTCATGCTCATATGTCTTTGGGTAAATTGTCATTCATTTATGTGCTAAGATTAGTGGCTGAATCCAAGTAAATAGTGAGTGTTCACTGGAGAAGTTCCCCTTTTGCTTCTGCTTTGGGTGTTGACTCTCTGTGGCTGCCATGTTGAGAGTTCTAAAAATAATATGTAAAGACAGCTGATCAACGAAGAAAAATGTGAGGTGAGGAAGGAATTCAGAGTCGGTAGCTTGAATTGTTGCAGTTTTCCCTCTTGACTGGGCAGGAAAGATCCACGTAGCAGACATTCTTGTCCAGAGTCTTGTATGAATTCTCCAGATTCCATTTTTCCATCTGATAAGTGGGGCTCATTTATGAGACAAGTGCCTCAATGCTCTATCTCAAGTCAGCAACTATGGTTCCCGGACCAAACCCAGGATGCCACTGGTTTTTGTATGGTCAGAGAGTTAAGGATGATTTGCATTTTTTTAATAATTGGGGGAAAATCAAAACTATAACAGTGTTTTGTGAAATGTAAAAATGATATGAAATAAAATTTCATTGTCCATAAATAAAATTTTGTTGACATATGGCCACAACCATTCATTTACCTATTGTTCACAATGCTTTCCACTATGTCCTTGTCAGTTCGGCCTGCTACAACACAATACCTTAGACCCAGTGACTTAAACAAGAGAAATTTATTTCCCACAGTTCTGGCATCCGGGAATTCCAAGATCAAGTTGCTGGCAGATGCCGTGTCTAGTAAGATCCCTTTCTCTGGTTCATAGACGGCTGTCTCCTTGTTGTGTCCTCACATAGTGAACAGCAGAGAGAAATCTAGTCTTTTTCACTTCTTATAGGCTCCACCCTTATGATCTCATCTAAATCTAATTACCTCCTAAAGGCCCTACCTCCAAATATCATCATGAGGCGGGACGGCAGGGTTTCAACATATGGACTGGAGGACGGACACAAACATGTAATGCACAACACAGTGCAATGGCAAAGAGCAGTAGCTGCAAAGGGAGCATATAGCCTACAAAGTCTAACATGTTTACTCTCTGACTCTTTACAGACAAACAGCCCTATGAATGAATTACCGCACTTTCCCACTTAACAGGTGAGGAGACTCAAGCACAGAAAAGGACTTGCTCTTTTAACTATCACACAGCTAGGAAGTGGGTTCAGGATCCACACCACCCAGACAGCCAGTCTTACTCTATATAATGCTGTGTTTATCTTCCAAGGTGTCATTCAAAACCCATTGAATGAGTTTGAAGTCCAGTGGCCTCTGAGAAGTCTTCCTCCACTATTTCAACCTCTATTATAATAGTCTCCTATCACCCTGGTTTCACCTTTTGGTGGTCCTGGTTACCCATGGTCTACCATGATCCAAAGATATTAAGTGAAAATTCCAGAAGTAAACAATCACCAGTTCTAAATCGTACATCCCTCTGAGTAGTGTGATCATCTCTGTCTAGAGTACCTATGCTACATACAGGGCAAGTCAGTCACAAGGAAGACGGAGGTGAAGTAAGGTGGAGTTGGAGAGTTGGAAACCTGCCTTGTGACTGATTCCACATTGCCTGGCAGAACGAAACAGCCCATGGGACTTGAACTTCAGCACTTTGTGAATTATAAACACCCCTCAGAGGTAACTGATTAGTCCAGTTCTAAAAACTCATATCTTCATATGTTTTGTTGTTCATCCTTTTTAGGTTTTTAGAAAGGTAATATAATACATATAGAGAAATTATGAAATACCCCAGCAGGGATGAGAGCGGGAAAACAGTGAAACCCAGGAGAAGTAAATCGTAAGTTATTGAGAGAGTAAAACAAAGGAAGTCCATGTGGCTGATTCACATACAGATTTTTCTTTTCATTATCAAATGAGGAACTCTACCAACCTGGGTGGGGATTTCAACTTGAATGGTCTAGCTGAAACACAGGGGGAAGTGAAAGTTAAAGGAGAGAATGAAATGTTGATTTTGGGTGGAAACCCTACACTATTACAAATTATCTGGGTGGTTTTTCAAACTCCTTAAGATCTGTGTTTCAAAGAAAAAATGTCTCACATTTTGGTGGATGGCCATGAAGACATACTTCTCAAGTCTCCTGTGATGGGAAGTACAGCTGACAGATGCCTCAGCTACCGGTCCATTCCTGTGTTCATGTCAAGGCCACACTGCCCTTGGGATGCTCCCCACCAATGTCTAAGCATGGTCCAGGTTCATTTCTGCAGGACACAGAACTGCTTTTGTGGGCAATTTTGGTTCAAGAACTCCCACTGACCTAGCCAAATATCAAATTTTAGAATGCACTCCAGTCTGAGACATATTCCTTCCTTCCTCCCTCCTCTCCTTTCACAGGTGTGAGACCTGCATGCAGGCTGAAGGCTCTCCCTGCCTCTACTTCCTCCCTCCTTTTCTTCACAGGTGTTTCCTGCAGTAAATCTCTTGGGAATCTAATCCTGTCTTAGTGGGTGCTTCTCTAAAGACCCAAACTTCCACATTAGTCCATTCTGACTTCTAGGTGATCAAGTAAGAGATATTTTTAATCTCTCTTCTTACATTTACTTTAATTTTTATTCAGGGAGTTGGAAAGAACTGATCCCAAAAGGAAACTTGTTTTTACCCCTTGATCCAAGGCACGTCTAGTGTCTGAAAGGATTCTCAATGACAACAACAGAATCCTTCCATCTTTTGCTCTGAAATAACCAGATAAGTGATATGGGTGGGTCTTTAAATGCTTACTTTAGAGATCAGGAGTCCCAGGATGGTGAGGTGACTTGCCTGAAGTGATGTTTGATGTGTTACTAGACAGGCATGCTAAAGATTAGCGCTGCCTAGTTCCTGGTCTTCCACATCCTCTATGTCCCACATTATGAAACCCTATGGTTCACCCCCAACTGCAGGACAGAATCAGTTCAAGCAGCCTGAAGTGACCATTTTGAGTGACATAATCAGACAATCCAACCCAAAGAACCTAATTTTTGCAGAACAAATAGATATCAATTCTCTGGGTATTGCTTAACCACCTGTAATTGACTGGTTAGAGTTATTTTCAGCAACCAGAAAAACCCAGCAGGTTCCGAATGTAATGCCAATGCCCAGTATGGTGCCAAGAACACAAACAGTGCCTCACAACTACTGCCTGACTACTGGTGGACGGACTGACATTGTGTCTCCCAAGTGGCATAATCTATTTTTCAGAGAGGACAACTACAGCAGTCTCTGTAAAAGGTACTCATTTCAATGGCTGGATGAAGATTAACATGTTGGCAGAAGCAATTAGAGGTAGCATTTACTGTGCCTGTACTTTGTTGCAGATACTGCGCCTGAACCGCCCTCAATTATTGTCCAATTTTGCAGGTGAGAAAACTGAGGGTTAGAGATATTCAGCAACTTGTCTAGTGTGACACAGCTAATAAGTGACAGAGATCAGATGCAACACAGATTAGACAGCCACGCCATCAGCCTATCTCCTTCCCAGGGATACTCTAGCATTGAGCAAAGAGGTCCCCAGTTTAACCCAGCAATGAAGGCAAACAAGGCTGACATCATGAATAATTCAGAATAATCACTTTCAAGTAAATTTTTTGGTGTTTCATTCAAACTATTATAGATTAACAAAGTGATACCCAGAAAGGGTGTATAGACCTTCTGAGCTATGAGCTAAGTGGAAGACGTTTATAATTATCTCATTAAGTGCTTAATAACGAATACTTCCAAGGTACTCGGTGCATTTAAGCCATTTCTCTTTAAGATTTTCTGAAGATGCCTGTTAGTTTGTTGGCAGTCTAATAGTGGAGCTTGAGAAGCCACTGGAACTGCCCAGAGAGAGAATGAAAGGGAACACTCTGTTTTGATTTCCAGTCTTGCTGAGAATGGGCCAGGTCAGGCCTGTGCATGCAGTATTTGAGTTCCTTAGTAGCCTCACCCACCCTGTGCTTGCCTTGACCACACTCATCAACCCACATCAAAGGCTAAAATTGGACAGTGTGACAGGTCTTAGTCTTTGGGAAGAGGCATCTTCAGGCAGGAAGAATAGCTCTGAAACTGTCTATACCAGACTTAGAGAAATGAGTAAACCAGAAGAATAAGCGAGAAAAAAGGCAAAGGAAAAAACATTCTAATCATAATTTATGCATCCATTGTTTTATGCATTCCCCCAACATATATGGAGTGCGCGTTATAGGTCAGGCACTGTATTAGGAAATGGTGAACAAAGCAGACATGCTCTCCAGCAGTAAGGGGAGAGATGACTGAGAGATATGGAAGCCCTCCCTACTCAGTGCCATGTGCCCCTTTCCTTGCTCTGGCACTGGTGGATGAATCATGATTCTCAGCCAAGCGTAGTTACCATACTCCCTATACCAGTGATAGGTTTAGGGCTGGGCATGTGGCGCACTTTGGTCAATGACACATAAAGAAAAGTTTGTGAAGGGACTTCTTAGAAAGATTTCCCTCCCTAATACACAAAGAATAATATGAGGAGGGGCCCTTTTTGCTACCTGCTCTCTTCCTTCTTGTCTGAGATAATGACCTGAGAGGACATAGTGCATGGAGCTGAGGCAGCCACATTGTAACCATGAGGGGAGACATTGCCCAAACTCTAAGGATGGAAGAACAGAAAGATGTGCAGTGTGTGGGTCCTCAATAATGTTAAAAGATGACACACATCACAGTTCAGCAGCATGTGATCATCTCAGGCAAGCCTAACTTTTTTGAGGATTTTGGGGGTGTCATGTTTTGTACATAATTACAGTAAAAACAGATGAAAACCTACAGTACTCATTTATGCCAGATCTACTTTGTTCTAGGTTATGGGCAAGGTACTTTTCACCATGTATCTTTTGCATCAGCACAAGAAAGACAACATGATGCTCACAGGAGTAAGGTGAGGCAGCTACCTCATATGTATCCAAATCACCTGAAATTTCTTAATCCCCAGCATCCCTTCTCCTTCTCCTGTTAACAGCACCTCAGTTTTACTCTGGGAAACCACATGCTATGTGGTTCTGGATGAATCATCAACCGTGATGTCCTGGACCCCTCCCACATACCTGATGCACAGTAAGGCCTGAAAAACTGTCCATGTTCTCCCTAGAACACGCTTGTCTCGTTTTTACTGAAGTCATTGAACATATATATATTCAAGATACTTATTGAATTCATTGGGGTGGCACTGGTTAATAAGATAATACACATTTTTTAAATCTGCTCTTTTCCCAAGACTTGACCAAATTAAAAAAAAAAAAAACAGACCATTTGTGTAATATCTTTTCTAGGAAAGCATTTATTCTAGATAGGTTTACCATACAGCTAAGGTTGTACTTGGGAGACAAGCAAAGTTCCCATCTCCCGAAGGCCAAGTTTGTCACCACAGATTAGTTCTGGAGGGATGTGCACAAAGGAGGAGTTAGAGGGAAAAGACGTGGCAGGGCTCTCGCCACTCACACTTGTCAGAGAAATGTCATCAACAAACACAGACTCTGAGAACACAGATTTCCCTGCCAGGAAAATGGTGCCCATCTTTCACATGGAAAAAAAATGAAGAATGAGCTTTCCCTAAAAGTTCAAAAATATTTGCAATCTGTTGATGTGGCTTCTTATAACTTTTTAGATCCACACTACTCAGACCATAGAGTACAGAGGTCAGCAAACTACAAACCAAGGGCCAAATCTGGCCCTTCTTATTTTTGTACATAAAGTTTTATTGGAACATGGCCATCCCCATTTGTTTACATTATTATCTATGGTCATTTTCACACTATAATGACAGAGTCCAATCTTTGTTACAGAGATCATCTGTCCCACAAACTCTATAAGATTTATTATCGGGTCTTTCACAGGAAGAGATTGCCACTAACCTAGTTAACAATATCAGCAATTATTATCAGTTATTGAACACTTACATGTATTGCCAAATTTAGGCTACAGGGCCTCTGAAGTCAGTACCCAACCCCAGTTTTGCAAAAGGAAGGGAAGTGAGGCTTACAGACTTTTGATAACTTAAGCAACATAGACAAAGCAGGGATTCTAGTTCAGATATATGCATTTATTTAATGAATATTTATTAAGCAACTACTATGTTCTGAGCATGTGCTAAGTGTAAGGAATACAGTGGTAAGAAAAATAAACATTGTAAAGTCTTTTTCCTTGTGATGCTTATGGTGGATGGGAAGATTGGTGCTAAATTGATAATCACATGCACACACACACACCCCTACATACCTGGATTAAAGCTCAAGGAGATACAGTATATATTGAGGTGAGGGTGTGAAAGATGACAGTGTCAGAAAATTAGCGCTACTAACTGATGTTAAGAAATACTGAGCTAACATGAACACATTCACTCAAATCTCTTTACACTCTTTTGGAAGAGGGAAAGCCCCTTCCTGGCTTGGGCACACACCCATCTTTCCGCATGTGCCACCTGGGCGACTTCTGTTTTCTTCTAGGTATCTCCAGATGGGCACAGCAGAGATGCGGGGCGGGGGGGGGGGGAGCATTAACTCCCAGGGTGTTCTTCTCCAGACCACACCATGGCCCTCACTCCACAGGTGATCCCCAAACAACTCCAACCCACTTGAAAATCCTTGTAGACGGCCTTTGCCCCTACACTCTTCTCTAAGAACCATGTTAATAATGACACACGCATAGAATTTCAACTTCCAAAAAGATGTAAGAGACAGGACCCCTCTCTACCCTCACCCATGCCTTTTGTCCTCTTTGGAGAAACAGCTTCCTACATTGGTTAAGAAGGAAAATTCTGTCACCAGAATCTTGCATTTACATCCTGCTTGCCCAGCTCTGTGACCCTGGACAAGCTACTTAACTTCTTTGTGCCTGTTTTCTGGTGTGTAAAATGGGGAATATATTGTAGTTATATTGTAGGATTATTATGGTAATTATTTAAGTAAATACACATAAAATACTGAACAGTACCTGGCATATAGTGAAATGCTTGAGAAATGTTAGTTTTTCATATTATTTAGTGAATGAGCCCAAGTATTTCAGTCAAGTCACATAGGCAGAGGCAGAGTGAGTGATTCCAAATTCCAACCTCCTTATCTAAATGCTAGAGATGACCCGTGTCCCAGCCCTCTCCCTGCCTGCCTCTTGGGACCCACTGCTGCCCTTGCATTCACCCTGTTGTCCTGGCCTCGTGGCAGGTGCTCTGACTGACAGAAAAAGAGCTGCAGCTGGAGACTGGAATGGAGCATGGCACAGCAATGGCCAAAGAATGAGAAGAGGAGTTTGACAGGGAAGGAAAGGGAGGAAAGGGGATGAGGGCCTGAGCACTATTCTGAGTGAGGTCAGGGCTGCACTAAAGGAAAGGAACACCCTGGACAAGGGAACCACTCTATACCCCTCCAAAGAGATATTCTTTAACTGTTTTGTCATCCACGACATATAGGAAAAACAGAGAAGGTGGCATATGCTAGCAATTGCAGCCTCCCCTTATGTCAACTCAAACAATTCTGCTCTGGTCCAGGTTTGCGTACCTTCCTGACATTAACCACCATCTCTAAAAAGCAACCTAATGAGGAAGTATTTCCACATTCCCAGCTCTGGTGGTTTGTCAAACATCTCTTCCATATAGCATTCTCACTGAGAGAAGCAATGATAAATAACTGCTTTTCATATCAATACATTTCCAGTGATCTCTTGGTTCCTGTCATGGAGTCAATCCTCTAGAAACTTCCTGACTGGCCCACCCCTTAATTTGACAGTCATTAGAGTTCTCAACGCACATTTTCCAAGACCAAAGTAAATGGGCTGTAACTTCAAAATAATATCTGAAACAGTGGAGCTGAGCCTGACTCATATACCAGGGGGAGCAGAAAAATGGCTTTAATTTAAAGGGAATTGGACCTATGCTCCCACTTCCACCCCCAAACCCTCTTCCATTTGCTTTGCTAACAGGCCACTTTATCAAGATACTCTCTTTTTCAGGAAGAAGTAACTATTTAAGATATTAACTGATAGAGAACTAAAGCTGAGAAATTAGAGCCAGAAACTGGATTTAATTCTGATTTCAAAATGCACTTTCATAGATACTATATTTCCTCATTCATAAACTGGGAATAACCATAACCACTCTACAGATTTCACAGCAAAACTTAAGTGAAATAACATTCATAAAGTGCCACACAGCACTTGGCATATTGCAATTGGTCAATAAAATTTAGTGCCTTTTAAATAAATAAAGAATGTAAGAGGATCCAGCAAACTTGGTTTGCCACAGATCTGCTAAGCAACCAATCAGGAAGAATTATTCAGCTGAGATTCCTTGAAAACATTGCTCTCTGCCACCACCAGTCACCTCCCAGCAGCTGGCATCCAGATGACATGAATCCCTGATGCCCAGGACATCAGACACTACGTTGAGTGACACAATAGAGTGGGTGAGCTGTACCTGTGACCTCTATGAAGACAATGTTCTTTCTTAAGACTGAACCTCCAGCAGAGCAATGGTCTTAGGGAATGGGAAATAAAGGGAATGGGTAGGAAAGGTACTAGGTACCAATGGACAAACAATGGGACATCTCTGTGGCAGCAAACAGCAGAGTAATAGTCCTCTCTCACTTGAGGGTCCCTTTATAGCCATGGTTGTCTTGCTTGCCTGTGAGCCAGCCTTTGGACAAGGTGACAACAATCAATAATGCATGTTTATTGAGCACCTACTAGGAGCCAGGAAAACTGCTAAGGGTTTCCCATATAATAACTCTCTTAAAATTTCCTTCCAATCCTAATAATCCTCATATTACAGGTGAAGAGCTAGCTTCAGAGAGGTTAAATCAATTGCTCAGGGACAGTGTCAAAGTCAGGAATCAAAATCAAGGTCGTCTGTTCTATATTGTACAGTTAGTAACATCGGAGCACTTACAGTCCAATAAATGGTAACAACAATGACTAAGATGACGAGACAGTCATGGGTTGGTGGAACGGTATCATGTAGTCATCCTTTTCTCCTTTCTGCCCTTCACTGAACCCCTGCCCTCATCTTTACCCCCTCCTGGGACGACCAACCTCCTGTCCTCTTTTCTTCCCCTCATTCCAGGTTATCTTTTGGAGGTGACTGACAGTTACTGGGGAGAATTTCTCACAATTCAGAGGGAATTGCTGAAATTTTAAGACTCGCCGTACCCCAAAGAGGAAATGTGGTTGTAACATTCTGTATAAAGAGGTCTGGGTTTGAGTTCATTATTTGTCACTGTTTACATAACCTTGGCCAAGTCACTTGACTTCAGTGAGCTTTAGTGGATAAACAATACCTGTCCTACAAACACATCACATTCTTGGAGGGGGGCTGTGATGTCACCTCTTCCTACCTTCTCCTCTCATCAAATCCTCTCTCTGGAGAGATTCTGCTTCTCCTCTGTTCCCCCAGGTGTAGTCCGCAGTCTAAAATAACAACACCTCTTGGAAAAACATCTTCCCAAGACAAAGCTTAGCTGGTGCCCACTGTGTCCTGAGTAAGTCCTTTCCTTCCTCAGAGTACAGAACAGTAGACTCAAGTCCTCAAACTCGAGTGTGCATCCACAAACGCAGGGAGGGGAAGGCTGCTGTGCCCACCTCCAGAGTCTCTGACTCATAGGGATGGGATTGGGGTCAAGACTCCACATCGCTAACCATTTGCTGATTGATGCCAACGCGGCTGGTTACAGGACCCCTTTGAGAACCATGGGCATTATCCTAGTATGTAACACATATTTGCAGAGTCAGGATTAAGCTTTCAAGGCGCCTCGAGTCAATCCCCACCTCTTCTGCTTTCCAGCAGTGCAATCCTGAACAAGTTAATCTCTCCAAGCCTCAGGCTCTTCATCTGTATAATGGATATGATAACAATGCATACTTCACAAGGTCATTGCAAGGAAGAGTGAGCTCCTGATGTGAGCGCCTTCAGTAAGTGCTCAAAGTTTAAAAGTTGTTATGATTCAAGGAGTTCTAAAGCCCCTGGTCATTTAATCTGTATCTTCTCACTAAACTATGCTTCTCAACCCCCAGAAGAAAAACATCTGTTGTCATTATTGAATGTGTCTACATCCCAGAAGCTGCCCCAGAGATGAAGTCACGCTTCAGAGCAAACTGGTAATTAGATAATGACAATGAGCCAAATATGCCCAATCCCTGCCTGAGCTGGTGGCTGGGAAAAGTTGAGGCTTCTTAGATTCTCACTTCAGGGAAAGAGCTCAGGGTGTGGCGTCAAAAGCTCAGAATTTGGATACAGGCTCCGCCCATTTCTAGGTAACCTTAGACAACTTCAACGTAATCCCAGAGACTCCGTTTCCTCATCTATTCACAGGGACGATAATATTCGCCTCAAACTCAATGAGCTGCCAGCTTGTTTTATAAGCTGTGGTCCTCTTGCTTGTGAGAAACCCAGCAGCTACCTAAATATTTGTGTGTCCTTTTCTGCTCCAGGCAATTAAGGTGCCAACACTGATAATCTGAGCCCAACCCATGCTCCCTGCCCCCTGGCTGTGCTGCCATCTGGGTTCTGTTAATAAACCCTCATTTCTGAGAAAGGCCAGGTCACTCTACTTGATTCATTCCCTGGCCTCAGCCTACCGTGTTTCCAGGGAATGCCACCAGTCTATGAACCCAGCCAACTAGAGGTCACTCCAAGAAAGAGATGTTTAGTAAAGGTTGGGCAGAGTCATGGTCAGCTAAAGCCACGAAACCCACAAGAGACAAAGATTCCTGATAATGTGTCTATTTTCCTTCTTCTCTGTTCCTCCAAGAAGTCAATTTTGCCAGTTACTTGACATGCCTTGAAAGAAAATCCCACAGGAAAGCACCACAGATTGTTTTTATCATTTTGTTCCATTTCTCCTGTTTGCTTAGGGAGCCTGGTAAATAGCTTTGTACAAACAGAAACCTTTTGAAGTCTATTGAGTTCTCTCCTAGGACACTGACACCTGGATCTTAAGGCCTCTGTGTAGGTGGAGAGAACACTTTGGAATGAAACTTCCTGATCAATGGACATGTAACAAAAACGAGAGAACACCCACTGGCTACTTATAGCAAATGTTGACTGAGTGCTTCCTGGATGACAGTCACAGCTCTTGGGCACTGGGGATCTAAGAGAAAACGAAGCGTAGGCTCTGTCCTCACCAATCAATACCTAATCAGGGAACACTCTCGATAACACAAATAATTAACTGCAGAGTGTTTGGCCAATGAACATGGGCTTTTTAAAAGACATATTACTCAAAGGATGAGTGCAGGGAGGAGGACAAGACTGTATGAAGATATTCACCTACTTGCTTTCGCACCGTGTCAGAAGAAATTATGACTGCACGGATCCAGAAACAAGTGATGGAATGTATTTCATCCAGTTCTTTTGAATTGGCTATACTACACAGGCTATTTGTGTAGTTGCTCATCTATTCATTCAGGCGACAATGTACCAGGTATGAGAGATGGAAGACGTGAGTAAGTCTCGTGCCCTCTCCTTCAGGACCGTTCAGTCTAGTGGGGACAGGTAGTTACTGTTCAATGATGAGTTGGAAGAAAGCAAGAATAACAAGGTACAAGGGAAACCAGGAGTATACAGCCTGTGCTGTGTGTGTCCGGCAATGTGGCTGACACATACTGATGCCGTTCCCAGCGCTTTACGCATAAGCACACAAACTGCACAACAACCCTGCCACAGTGGGTAATATTATAAGCTCCATTTTACAGATGGAAAAAATTGATCCACAAACATATCAGATGGTAGAGTCAGTAAGTACCAGATGTGAAGAGGGAACTCAGGTGGTTTTTAACACTGTATGTTGCCTCTCCAGTGAAACTCTACAAGAACATTTACTTAGAGGTTTGGTGACAGCTCAACTTTGCTATCAGCCTAGATCATCCTGCCCTACAAAAGCACCCGACTTCTTATCCAATGGAACTTATTCCAGGTGTGAGACTCCAGCAATAGTTTTCCCCAGGATTGGGTACCAGAAGGGTTACTGGCCTCTGTGGGCAGTGGCCAGAGAAGCAACTTCATGTAAAACAAAGATAATAGGATGGAGGGACAAAACAAGTCAGGTTCTTACCCAGCTTTGCCTTTCTCTGGCCATGTGATGTCTGGTAAGTTGTTGGACCTTGGCTTCCCCTTTCAGTTCAGTGGGACATCGACACCAACCTCAGGTCATGTTTTGAAAGGGTGAGATATAAGTGGCTTTTAAGTTGCCATGCGTATACTCAATTTTTTATTATCATAATTGATTCTATCATCATCATTGTTGTTGTTATCATCATCAGAGGATTGGCCAACAAACACTTCAAGGTGTTTTTATTGAGTGTGAGTTAGCCTGGGAGATCAGAGTCCCAAGCCCAAGGTCACCTATTCAGTCACAGCCAAAAGCACTAGAGAAGACAAGAACCTGGCAGCGTTCGAGTCCGGAAGGCAACATCAGCAGAGCTTGCTGACCCAGTATGAACCAGATACTCTGAATAGGCACTTTACAAAGACCCACAGAACTTTGCCAGCTTAGAGTTGCCACACTGCCCCACTGACCTTCACTGAATTACCACACCCAATGCCACTCAGTGACTCCATGTGGAGCACCATGTCACCACCATTAGCTAAGGTGCTAATAAATTCTTTATCAGCATCATTGCAGTTTTATAGCCTTGTCCCTACCATGTTGTATTTTCAGGTTTCCTTATTTCCCTAGCCCAGTTCACACAATCCTGGCTCTTTCCATTCTTTCTGCTACGCTGTCCAGGGAACTGGCTTTTCTTGCCTGCACCCATGCATGACCTGGACTGGCCCTCTCCACAGCCTTCGCTCCAATTAATTCTCTATTTTGTTTGATTTCTAGCCAAAAGCCAGCAACTCCCTGGGTTTTATTCTTGGTTGCTCAAATAAATAAACCTAATGTTAATTTGTTGCCCATTGATTACGATTAAGTGCAGAGATGTTGTAACCGGAAGTAGTAATGTTTTTTTAGGATCCCACAGTAGCACAGCAGTAGTATTGGGTTTTGTTTTGCTTTGATGGACTGGGGACAAGGGGATGCCCCTTTTTTAATATCCATTATCTCATTCGATTCTCCCAACTGCTTGGCAAAGTAGAAAGGACAGGAATTATGACGTGTATTTCATAGGGATGAGGAAACAACGCTCAGGGAAATTAAATCGCTTGCCCAAGGCCACCCAGCTCAGGAGAAGCTAACTGCAGCTAGAACTCAGTCAACCTGACCCCCAGGTCAGCGAAACTTGGGAGTGGCTCCATTTCCCATTATGTCATCATGTGGGATAATAATAATAATTTACATAATATGTTCTCCTAGACAATTTCTGGGTTCTCCAGAAGGCTTTCCATGGAACAGTAGCTGTGTAAGATGCACTGTAAGAAGAAAAGTTCTGTAAATGAATGAGTGTGACATGCTATAGACTATATCCCCCTGTTAGAGATTCACTATATTGATTAGCTATGAAAGCCTCTGAGATGTCCTGCTGTACAAGATTTAAAAGTTTTTGACTCGGAATTGTCTGAACACATTTGACCATGGGGAGGCAAGGGCAGAAGCAGAGACCATGTACCAACAACCCAGGGAAGAGACTGGGGTATTTGGGTAAACAGGAAAGGCAGCAGTGGTGACAAGAAAGTACATTCTGCACATATTGCAGAGGCAGAGCCAACCAGAATTGCTGGTGGATAGGATGTAAGGTGTAAGAAAAACAAGAGGAGACAAGGAGGACTTGAAGATATCAGGTCTGAGCAATGAGATGAAGAGAATGGTCACTACCTACAGGAAGCTCTCCTAGATTAACAACCCCTACATACCATTGTAGCCTCTTACTGCATCAGAGCCCTTATCTTCAGAGATTGCACAGTTTTAGTTTTATCTCTGTTGATAAAATTTTTTATAATAGTTGAGCTTATAATTTTTTTTACTTACTAAAGTCAGCCCCCATATTGCCGGGTTTTGCATCCATTGATTCAACTAACTGCAGATCAAAAATACTCTAAAAAATAAAAGGGTATATTGTTGTTAGGTTTAACTACACGTGGACCAAGTAGCCTTACAATAGTTGCTGCTACGCTGTCCAGGGAACTGGCTTTTCTTGCCTGCACCCATGCATGACCTGGACTGGCCCTCTCCACAGCCTTCGCTCCAATTAATTCTCTATTTTGTTTGATTTCTAGCCAAAAGCCAGCAAATCCCTGGGTTTTACTCTGTGATGAACAGTACAGACTTTTTTATTGTCATTATTCCCTAAACAATACAATATAAAAGTATTATCAGTTATTATAAGTAATCTAGAGATGATTTAAAGTATATAGGAAAATGCATGGGTTATATGCAAATACTATGCTTTTTTTTAAGGGACTTGAACATCCACAGATTTTAGTGTCTCTGGCAGATGCTGGAACCCATCCACCAATGGATACCAAGGGACAACTGTAATATGTCCCCAGTGTCTATGCCACTATAGGCATTCAATAAATATCTGCTGAATAAATGAATAAACAGAGACTTGCAAGCAGTAAATGCTTAATAAATTGTTGCTCCCCTGCTATTAATCAATCTAGTGTGCAAGTTTTCTTAATATTACTATTGAGAAATATTACTATTAAGAAATATATTACTCAATATAATATAATACTCAATAATATTACTATTAAGTTTCTCAATTAAGGTTTTCTCAATTTGGTAGACAGCGGGGAGTTGGAGGGAAGTGGGCAAGGAGTGACTGTTAACAAGAAGGAAAGGATGGTCAGAAAACCCAGTCTTAACTTGAGCCCTGTCTTTTCCCTTCTCTGTGTGCTCTTTCAAATCCCATTCCACAAGGGGTAGGATAATTTGATTTCCATCAGCCCTACACCTTGCGGCCTGTGAGTCTGTGTGGCAGCTGTGGCCTGCATCCTTGGGAACATGGTGTGAGGCACTGCCTGAGACAGACCACATCTGATCAGATGCTCCACCACCTAGCACAGCTGAAGCCCTTTAGGGACACAGAAAAGAGGGAAGTGATGGGTGCTGGGGCTGCTAGGGATGCTTCCTGAAGGATTTCCTTCTTCCTCCTTTCAAGAACCTGAATTAACAGATGGTGGTATTTGGTGGAGGGGAAAAAATCATCTTGTTTGGTTTTCATCACACCCAGTCCGACTGGCAAGACTGCGTTAGAACTTGAACACATCCTTTTCCAGCTCCCCAAAGACCACTGGGCAAAAGCCCTTTGCTCTTCTAGACCTCACTACTCTCTGAACCTTGCTTTGCACATCTGAAATTGCCTTTCTTTCCTCACCAGTCAGGCATACACAAAAATACACTTCCCATCTGCACCTTTCTTGAACCATTCTCCCTAGAGGCTGCTGTGGGGTTCCTGGAAGTGGGCAGCTTGCATGCCCAGTGGCCTCACCTCAATGCATTGAATAGGTCCACAAGATTTCAGGGGCTCCCTCTATGAGGGTATTTCCCAGAGAAAGCTACTAGGCAAGTGAGTTTGGGTTCCAGTTCATTCCTTTTTTTTTCCACTTGGTTGCCCAGGGTAAACACCCACCCTGAGAGCTTCTCCCCGGGGCCCATCCACTCCATCACTGCTTGCCTGCCTTGGTGCCAGTGTTGTAAGGTCCCCCAGTGCTGAGGCCCTGCTGCTTTCTTTGCCCAGAAGAGGTCACTACTTGATTAAGAAAACTAGTTGTTTTACCCTAGCCCCCAGCCCCCCACTGTCATTCAATAAAAAGTTCTTCTCAGTAGTTAATAACCAAAGCCCAAATGGCGCTTAATCTTTCCTAATGTTTTCGGCATTGATTTGATTATCATTGGTATTCTGAAAAATATTCATAACACCATTTGGTGATTATCACCACATCAGTCTTTGCAGAGATCTCAGCATGACAATCATTTTATTTCCTCCTCAAACTGACCCTCTGCTACTACTTAGCCTAGTTTATAGATGAGAAGAAGGAAGGACAAAGAGATGAACTGGCTTATATCAAGATTATCTACAGCAATGATTGGATAAGAACACACATCTCCTGATGGCAAGCATTGAAAGAAAGGCATCCGAGTTGCACTGGCTGAGTCTCCTTTCTAAGGCAGGAGTGGAAGACTGGAACATAGGAAGAAGTTAAAGGGAGAAGTACCATCCTGTGAAGACAGACAGACAGCAGACAGGCAGGCGATTTGAAGCCAGTGGCTGAGCTAGAGGATGGTTTAACATTGTTTCATCTCCAGGATTTGGAACCCAAGCTGCAAAGACAATGGCAGCAGAAAAGCCCACCTAGCCATCACAGGGATGGGATCGAAGATCAGGCCAATGCACCATGGATTCTTTGTCATTGAATGAAGTGCCTGGGATATGTAGCACATCATTCTGAGTTCTTGTTTTCAGGTAACATACGGAGAAAAAATGGGAGGGGAGAGCAGGTAGTGATTTGCCGGAAGTTCAGCAGAGGCTCCCGGCAATAAGAGCTTTAGAAAACAAGGACCATCACAGTCTAGATGGTTAAAGAAGAGGAAGTTCAACAATGATCTAGAAGGAAGAAGAATGTAGTTCATGCCATCACCAGAGCTATCTTAGTTGTGAATAAATTCTAATTGACCATTTAGCCTTAGAACATAGATTCAAGCTTCAAAATCCCAGAAACAAAAATCATCCAACCCAGATCTTACACCCAAGAAGCAAGGTTACAGAACCATCCAGTGGGCCTGGCCCTGGACATTTGTTCCACTCTGGCAGCTAAGAGATGATGTATGAGCCTAAAGTCTCTGGCATTTGTGGCAGGTCAAGGCTACTACTCTCTAACAAGACTACAAAGGAAGATATTCCTTACCAACAAAAGAGGAGATTGGATGCTGGACAGCTCTGAAACTGAAAGTCTATGATAGCCCACCACAAATGAGTTTGATACCCATCCTTACAAACCGAACAGTTCTTACAAAGAGTCCTAGGAGATGTAGGGTGCTCCGGCATTCATGGTCAATATTGATATCTACATTTAATAAGCACCAGCGTGAATTCAGCTAAGTAATTTTATATATATATAAAATCACACCAATTTTCACGATGGCCCTGCAAGGGGTTTCATTAATTGTATTTCACAGAAGGATCTGAAAGTTGAAAAGACAAGGCAACTTTTACAGACTTTCAGAGGTTGTGGTTAGAATTATGACCCAGATCTAGATATGTATGCCAAGCTGCTGCTCTTTCTGGCATCAGGTACCATTCTCCCCAGGCTAGACCACGTGCAGGGAAATCCCTGTATTTCCATACAGCTCTGATGGAAAAGGGATAAAGACCCCATGGTGACCTCTGAAGTCACCCTCAAAAATGAAAAGGAAGCAATAAACTGCTGAGATAATTCCAACAGCACATCATTTCCAATTTTTGTGTTTCATTATATGACTCAAACAATAAATTGGAAAGTGTTTGTCGAGCAAGATGCCATATTAGGTCCTATGAAGAATGCAAGAATGTGTAAGCCAAAATCTTTCTCTGTTTTCAAACACCTTGAAATTTCATTGTCCATCTTCTTGAAAAGGAAATGAGTAATTTGAATTACTGTATTTTTCAGACCATAAGATACACCTAGGTTTTAGAGGACAAAAATAGGAAAAAATTTTGAAGCAAAAATGTAGTAAAATATTTAATAACATAAAAACACACTATTTCACCAATGTAAATGTAAAGCTACATTCAGACTATAAGATGCACGCCTTCTTCCCCCCCAAATTTGGGAGGGAAGGTGTGTTTTATAGTCTGAAAAATGCAGTACATTGGTTCAGATATTAAATGACAAGGGCCCTGAGGTGGAGCAGTGAGAGTTTCACAAAAGAGCTAATATCTGAGCTCTCCCCCCTGAACATCAGGGTTGAACGAATGCAGTGCAGGTGTGGGGAGTGGAGGGGCATACCTAGAAGGGGGAATGGTAAGAGCAAAGGCACAGAGGCAACATGGAGACTGGTCCAGCTGGAGCTGAGAGTTGACCATGTCATGTAGTGAATTAAAAAGCAGATTGGATTTTGAATCCTAGGTAAAGGGGTTTCACATTTCTATAAAAAGTGATGACAATCTGCGGGAGGAACTTAAACTAGTTAGAGACATGTCCAGCACCCACTACAGTTCTTGGAGCCTAGCATGTATTTGATACACGTTTGCTAACTGAGTGAATGAATGAACATTATGTGTAGGATGTGCTGGCATAGGAGGAGAGCTGGGGATGGGGGGTGGAATCAAGGACACCAATTAGAAGCATGTTGCAATTGCAGTCTGGGTGATGTAAGTAGAAACAGAAAAACAATTGAAAGCTTGGAAGCAATGAAAACAGACATCAGAAAAAGAAAAGGATATTCAACCTGTAGCATTATTTCCTGAGCAGTATTTCACAGCAAAAACAGGGATGGAGGTGGGAAGGAATCTTCTAACAGCCTCCAAATTCAAGAGACCATAGTGCTGTACCAGTGGAGCTCAAGTTGCTTAGCTGTGTCTCTAGAAGTCCAGAGATCTAGTCAGAAAAAGAAAAGAAGAAGCAGAAATTTAAAAGCAAATTGTAAAAACATAAAAACTAACACATATTAAGTTTTGGAGCCAATGTTTTGCCTTTTTGCTTACTGGGTGTTTGATATTCAGTTTACCTGGGGTGAATGAACAAAAAGAAAAAGCAGATTTACTGCACCCATTTTACAAACAGGAAAACTGAGGCTCAGAGAAGCCCAATGTCTCCCAGTGGCTTGTGGTATTTCTATTGCCTCATATGGCAGAGAAGAGAGGAGGAGAAAAGAGAGAAATAAAGAGGAAAACACAATGCTAGGAAATCTCTTCTGTGGGTGCATCGGGAAATATGTGGTGTGCTGTACCATGTGGCGACCCTTGGTTGAACCTACACTAAACCCTTCTCTTGGCCACAGGTACAGATACTCATCCGCTCACCTGGGAGGATCTGCGGTGAATGACAATCCACTTTCTCTCCTGAGAGTCAGCAGTTTTCTTTTTAAATGCAGGGAGACCACATATATGTGGCTGGCATTTTTTAACAAGGCTGTGTTAAGTCAATAAACACCCCTTTTTCCATTTCTTCTCCCTGCAACCTTCACTCATCAAATTCCAGCAGGTGCTAGGAAGCCCTCACCCAAGCCAATAAGTCCCAGAATTACATAAAGCCACAGTCATTCTCATCAAACAAGGTCTTATGACTGGGAACAAGTCCCATGGCTTCAATAATTTGGTTTCTTGGCAAGCGTTACAAATGCTGAGTTCCCCTCCCTGGCAGTGGCAGAAACCTGTGAGACGTCAAGGATGGGTGTTCCTTATGCTCAGCACTCTTCTGCACGACACAGGGTTTACCAACAGGGTGACAGGGATTTCATAAAAGCTTTATGAGCCACAGTCACCTACATAAAGACAGCCGTAATAGAGGTTCAACAGAAAGGTTGGCCAGATTCCTTTCTGTGTCTCCCATATCTTGGGAAGATCCAGCAAGTTATACCTCTTCATTACTATTCATTCAGACCCACCGAGTTCTGCTGGAATGTAGAGAATGATCCAGAGTTGGCCTCCATCAAAACTAGCAACATCTTAGAAAGTATTGCCTGAAAAATCGTGCTTGAGTTTCAAGCCACAATAGCTGGTCATGCCACAGTAAGAGCTCTCGAGTGGACACCACCTCACCTGTGCTCTCACCTGACTTTTTTCCACTCCCCTGCCAACACCATCATTTAGCCTCGCTCCCTAAGAAAAAATGGCTTCTTTCTGGCACCAGAATGCAGTGTTATCCAGAGGTACAAAGACTTAGATCAGAGCTGCCCAACAGAATGGAGCAGCACACTGGTACACGTGGAAGGAGCCAAGGGCATGCAGTAAGATTGCTCTTCTCAACAGTCTGGGCTGAAGCCCCCAGAGGAGTTGTTCCCTTTGAGCAGATTCCTTTCTTTGCTGTTTACCTTTCCTAGGTGTACCAAGAAGTTAAAAAAAAAAAAAGAGGGGGAGTGTTGTCATGGAATTTTTTTGAGACTTGGTAAAGCCTTTTAGGACTACTAGGCAGTATTTATCAAATGCCTCACAAAATGCATACTCTTTAAATCAGAAACTAGTGACTCATTTTATGTTCATAATTTTGTGTAAAAATGTCAGAGTATAGGGATGTTCATCACAGTGTTGTTCATAATGAGGAAGCACTAGAAACAGCCTATATGTCTACAACTCAAGATTTTTCCTTCGCAGCACGTTTTTAGGTGTTCTCAAGGGGACTTCATGCCACTGATCTACAGGAGGGAAGTGCTTGGCCTTGAACACTGTTGGAACAAGCGAGACATTTGAGGCAGGGATCTCTAAGACCACAGACAGACATTCCACGACTGCATCCTCAGAGCGGTGACAACCACATATTAGCTGTCCTCTCCCTGTCTATCAGAGCAGTGACAACCGCCAAGGTGGCTGAAGGGAATGAAATGAGCCTTAACCATGGACTGAGGCTGCCTTAAGACCCAGCGTGATAACAGAGTTCTCCCCCTCACTCTCCTCTTTGCTTCTTCTAAAAGCTCCTTTAGCCGGATAACACACACACACACACATAGCCCAGTCATGTACACCAAAGCACATACACTCACACACGTACACAGCCTCCTGAAGCAAATATTATTTTAAAATATTTGAGGGCAGTGACCTACGGGTCTATTGAACTTGAATTGCCGCAGCAGCAATTTAATTTTCCTTTCAAGCCCAGATCAGATTTGAGTCAATACTGATGGCCCAGATGCAGTGTCACTGAGTAAGAATTTCATGTGGACTGTGTCCAATTGAACCCAGAATTCAACTGATCCATAATCAGGCTTACTAAGAACATTTAGCCTTCTGGGTCCAGTCACTCTGAGGTCTGTCTTAGAATTGTGTCGGGAGCTAATGACAGAAAAAGAGGCTGTGTCATTCAGCTTAATTGGGCAATCATTAGGACTTCCTCCAATAAAGAAAGGAAGTAGGGAGCCTGCAGCTGACCTCCCTGAGGCTGTTACGGGTCTTGTGCCGAGGAACTACCTTACGCAGAATAAATATATCTGAAGTTGCCTAACTTCCCCTGCCTGATCTAATTAGTAAACGCCTTCAAAGGGATCAAGCTGACTTTTGAGACCAAGTCTGCCACACACAGCAGAGGTGGGCAAATAAATATTTAAAGGGCACATGTGTGTAGGTGGAGCGGGGAGGGGAAAAGAGATTAGAAACAGATATGAGTTAACTTTGGGAGTTCTGTTGTGCAACTGTCCTTGCCCTTGCTGCTCTGTGGGCCAAACTGACCCCTTCTCCAGGGCTTCTGGGGCCCTGGTTCACTAGACACTCAGCCACCCTGTCTCCAGAAAGAACTACCCCAAGACATGAACTCAACCTGATCAGAGCCCTGGTCACTCAATACCATGATTGTTTTGCTTGTTAGAATTGAATGAGATCTATCTAAGGGAAGAGACCAGTGTCATTCGGCAAACTCTTATTAACATGCAAGTGACTGCTAAAAGTGTTGTCATTTTTGTTGTTGTTGTTGTAATCCATCAAGGACTGGTCCTAAAGCACTGACTCCAACGATGGCACTTCAGGCACAACTAGCAGTTATCACCTGTACCTCTGCAGAAGACCAGCCCTGTCTACAGCATTTCCTGACTCTTCATGCCTTTTCAGTGGCTTGAGATCAATTATCACATAGCTCCCCGCCACACTTTGCTGGAACAGCAACTAACAAGACCTCCCCGGTGCCACAAAGACTTTGAAAAAAACCAAAGTACATAGTGCAATGAAGTATAAATGAACTATAACCAGTTCCACCTCCACTGTTAACACTCTGGGAGGACCTGGGACAGAAGCATTTTCATCACTGGATCTAAACCCAGGAGTTATACTTGGAATTGAAGTTCAACTCCCTGGAGTGGATCAGATGGGTAGACCAATATAAACCTCTAAATACATTTGATTGTTGCACCTGTGCTGAGGAAGAGCGGGGTGGGGATGGGTGGAGAACAGCGCTCATGGAGCACCTGCTGAATGCCAGGCATGATGCTGCGTACTGCCCATTCATTACATCACTTAATCCTCATGGCACACTTACAGACTAGGTGTTAGTTCCCTCATTTCACAGAGCAAGATGACAGTTAAGTCTACCAGATGGGCCACATATACTCCAGCCTGTTTTTGTCTGTGTTGTTGTTTATTGATTTGATTTTTTTTCTGCTGCTGTACTATGTATTTGATCATTAGTTCAGCAAAAATTATAAGATATTTGCAGGTAAGAACTTGTCTGCCTTCTCTCCACTATATTCACCAGCACACAGCTGAGTACTGGACCCATATTCATTCACCCATTCACTCAATATACATTTATCAGACATTAGGGATACAGCAGTGAATAAGACCAAAAAGTTACCTGTTATCGTGAAGCTTACATTTTAGCTGAAAGAGACAATCACTCAGTAAAGAAGCATACTAATAAAGACAGGAAGGAAAGAAGGAAAAAAGAAGGGGAGGGAGAAAATAAGAAAATTATCAAAAGTCATGAATATCATGCAGAGAACTGGGATTGAAAGAAGTGGATCCAAAATCCAGTAAAAGAAGACACATTTAAGTGAAGACACATTCTTTTAAGTAAAAGAAGACACATTTTTCGTTTTCCCCAATAACTTTATTGAACAATGTATTCACCATTTGTTACACTACCTTTTGGATCTTTCAGGCTACTTCATAATTCCATCGTGCCAAAACGTTTTATCTTTTTGGGCAAAAAACTGTTCCAGTTAGTTTTGCAGTCTTCCAGGGAATTTAATTTTTCTCTGTTAAAAAATTTTTGTAAAGGCCAAAATAAATGGAAATCTGAAGATGCAATGTCTGGTGAAAACACTGGATGAATTAGAACTTCCCAGCCAAGCTGTATGCCTGGTCACCAAAAACACGTGTGGTCTTGAGTTATCCTGATGGAAGATTATGCATTTTCTGTTGACTAATTCTGTATACTTTTTGTTGAGCACTGCTTTCAGTTGGTCTAATTGGAAGCAGTACTTGTTGGAATTGTTTGGTTTTCTGGAGGAACACATAATAGAGGACTGCCTTCCAATCCCACCATATACACAGCATCACCTTCGTTGGATGAAGACCAGACTTTGGTGTGGTTGCTGGTGGTTCATTTTTGCTTACCCTATGATCTCTTCCATCCCACATTATTGTAAAGTGTTCACTTTTCACTGCCCATCACAATTTGTTTTAAAAACAAAAAACACTTTTGTTACATTTCAGTAGAGAATTGCATGCAGAAATACAATCAAGAAGGTTTTTTTCACTTAACTTATCTGGAACCCAAACATCAAAGTGATTAATATACTAAGCTGGTGCCAGTGATTTTCAACACTTGATTTGGATATTTTGAGTGTGTTGGCTCTCTCCTATGTGGTATAACATTGCTTGCCCTCAATCAGTGTATCAGTGTGATCGCTATCAACTTCAACTGATCTACCCGACCATGGAGCATCGTCTAGCGAGATACCTCCAGCAGGAAATTTCACAAACCACTTCTGGCATGTTTGATCAGTCACAGCACCATCTCCATACACTGCACAAATCTTTTTTTTTTTTTGCATTCCAGTTATGTTTTTACATTTCTTAAAATAATATGGCATAATATGCCAAAAATATTGCTTATTTTATTCCATCTTCAATATTAAAATGGCTACATAAAAATTCACCAATTTAAGTGCAAGCTAATATGACAGCTCTCATAATTCAACCTGTATTGTTTCAAATGAAGTTAAAGACAACTAAGTACTAGTACAGCCATCTTACAGAAAAACAAAGAAACTTTTTGGCCAACCCAATATAATAAAGAGAGGCAGAGTGGCACCATGGATTGAGTATTCAGGACAGAATTCTTGAAGGAGGTGACCTTTACACTGAGATCTGAATGACAAGAAGGAGGAAGCCTTAGAAGGTCAAGGGGAAGAGATTATAGTCAAGCAGACTAGGAAAGCCCTGAAGTGGGAATGAGCTTTAAGGATTCAAAAACTGAGAAAAGGCCAGTGTGGCTTGAGCAGATCAGTGAGTGAAGCGGAGTTACACAAGATGATGTCATTGGGGTGGGGAGAAGCCAGGTGACACAGGGTTTTGTAGCCAGGGTTAGGCACCCTGAACAAATATTTGTTGATTGAATAAATGCACAGGCCTTGGAACACTGTGAGAATGTTAAGTACCAACTGCCATTCAGGAGTTTACAGTTGCATAAGAAAGATGAAAGAAATCCATATCCATTCACTCAAGAAATATTTACTGAGGCCCTAGAGTGTACCAGGCACTGGAGTAGATAAGAGGGAACACCAGGGTGAATAAACCACACTCCGTGCCTTCAACTAGCTCACAGTTTTTTGGAGAGACAAGATCCCAGTACAGAGCAGTGAGGTGTTTGAGGAAGGAAACACTATGTGAGCACACGGAAAACATCCCAGCCCCAAAAAAGTCAAGGGAAGAGTTAAGACAGCATATGAATGAAGATAAAAAGTCAAGGAAAAAGTTGAGGCAGCTACAATGAAGAAAGAGTTCAGAGATTGGTTGGTCTCCATAGGCTGGAAAGGTCAGGGAAACTTTGTATAGAGGAAATTGTACTTGAGAGGATGTTTAGGAATGAGTAGAACGTGGAAGTAAGAGGGAAGGCTTTCAGGCTGAGTAACAAATGCACACAGGTTTAAATCATAGGTCAAAACCTAAGTGGGACATTCAAATCTGCCCATAGCATCTATTGCTCCTAACCAACACCTTCTCTGCACACACACACTTACCCTTCCACACTCATCCTTCCTCTGTGCTGAAACACAACTGAAATTATCTGGTAATCATGCTCCAGATAGCTTAGCATCCTGGTAACTCTGAAATGAAAGTCTGACCCTCATTCTAAGTAAGAAGACTTATTCACACCAAATGTTTTATTTGGGGACAGTTCTTTTCCTTGGCTAAAAAATCCTTCCTTAAATATAATGGAAGTTTGTGTCTTTAATTCAACTGCTTGTTGATTCTAATTTTAATCTGTAAGGTTATTTGGTCAAATATGACTGGGTAGGAATCAATACCTAAACCCCAGGAGTATATAACAATAAGCATCCGTTTCTCACTCACAACTCTATGGGCTGGCTAGAAAGGCTCTGTTGCACTTTGCAGGCTGGTGGGAGTGGTGCTGCTCCCCACATCTCTCATCTCAGCCTCCTCTGGGATTCAGTGGGACTACTAGGGCAAGCTATTATGATGGTGATCACAGAAATACAGGAGATTGAGTCCACTACTGTACTCTTAACTTCTGCCTATATTTCATTGGCCAAATCAAGTCAGACATCCAAGCTCAATGTCAAAGAAAGTATTCACGAGGAGAGTACACTCTGCACACCATAAGACCATAGAGGCAATGAGATAAAAATCACAGCCAATCATTCAGTCCATCACAGAAGTTACAAAGAATTTATCCCACTTCTCCCACTAACGTCAAAAGGTAGAACTTGTGCTCCTACAAACATCCTTACTTTCCAGATTTAGCTTCCTTAACTTCTTATCCACCAGGTTTTATCCCTCATGCTGACCTGAATACATTCTTGCTTGTTAACATTTCTAGAAAATTTTGTCACTCAGATATGATCATGGTACTGCTATCTTCCAGCATGGATTTGCCAGTGCAGGACAGTGGGTGCATCTGTTACAATGTGATGCCTAATAAACACTACAAAACTTAGCTTTTGATTCTGTGGGTCAGCTAGACAATTTCTCTAGTCTGGGCTGGGCATGGTTGAACTCATCTGGGCTCACTTGTGAGTCTGCAGTCAGGTGGCAGATTGGTTAGATGTTGGTTTCTCTAGAGCAGCTTCAACAAGGATAGCTAGAGACTCTCTCTACACTGTCTGCCTTCCTCCAGAAGGCTAGCCAGGACTATTCACACGTTGGTATCAGTGGTCCAAGTGTCCAAGCATGGAGGCTGCCTGCTTGAGGAATAGATTCAAAATGATACAACATCCCTTCTACCACATTCTGTTGGCCAAAGCAAATCACAGGGCCAACCCTAAATCGAGAAACAGAAAAATAAATTCTACCTAATATGGAAAAAGCTACAAAGCATTCAGCCATTTCTGCAATCCCCTTATGGGTATATATTATAATGTCTGCTATGAATGCATGGAATGCATCCAGGCTTACCTTGAGTTCTGCCTTATGCCACACTGTTGACTTAGAGTTAGAAGTCAATTAACAACCTCAAACTTTGAGTCATGAACTATTGTCAAAGAAATTTATATTGTTGATCTTAACCAAAGTATAATCCTTTGGACTCCATTTCATCTTCATTGTTTCAGCCAGCTTTGATCTTTTCATAGTAATAATGTTTTGTATACCTTTTTAAGAAAGTTGTCAAGTT
This sequence comes from Tonatia bakeri, assembly GCA_004024845.1. NCBI lineage: Eukaryota > Metazoa > Chordata > Mammalia > Chiroptera > Phyllostomidae > Tonatia > Tonatia bakeri. Next base: position 105,778 of record PVIA01002350.1, on the reverse strand, counting down.
CTGAACAACATCTTCATGTACTTTTTCACTCTAACTGGTTTCAGTGACAAGTTGTTATCAAGCTGGTCCTGACAGTTTAGGGACAGGGATGATCACATTTTCTAACATTGTTGTTCTATGGCAGCCATCTCAGGACGGGTGCACAGCTTGTCCTTTGTTACGGCATGAAGTCACGCAAAAATTAATCAGTGGTCAATGCAACACAATCTCAATGAAGTAAATCAATGGCTCTTCCATTCTTTTTTTTTTTTTTTCAGTTAAGTCCTTTTATTTTTAAGATGAAATACTATGTGAAAATCCAACATGAAAACCAGATAAACATGGAACTACTGTAGTTAGAAGAGGGAACATTCCTACTCAACATTAGCTAGAAGAGGCTCTTCCTACTCAACTTCTCCAATCCCAACTTCCGCTCTTTGGAGGCCGTGGAACGAAATTTGAAAACTATTGAATGCAGCCAACATCTTTCAAACTTTGTTAAACAACACCTTCAATAAGCAATGCGCTTCACATAGTGCCTCAGAGCACATACACACAAGTGACTGAAATAACTGTTTCTCAACACACTATTTCACCCTAAGTGCAATATGCTCTATCTTTTGTAGTCTAATCATTTCATTTTTAAGGGTTGGTCATGGACTACTAAATTGATTTTACAACCCAGTAAATAGGTCATCCTCCACAGTTAGAAACCAGTGAACTAGATGACCTCTTGGAGAAGTATTTCAACATTGTTTGTTCTCAGGAATGAGGAAAGACTGGTAATGGGCATCCCCCAAAAGAGTGGAAGTTAAGTGCTAGATAAGCCACAGTGATGCTCCTCAGAATAACAGAGACCACATGACCTCACGGACACGAATAAAATCAGTAGATAAGACTTATAAGAAGAGTTTACTGTACAGTGAGACTATCTAAGTTATATTTTGCCAATGATAGCCTGGGTTACTTGGGCTTATTATTTAATCTATCTATAAATTAATCATTATCTCCTCTGGTATTTAGGTCTAATATTAATGTCTACCCTGCAGGATTGTTAATAGCATTAAATAAGATCATATAAAATGGACTTAGCACAGCCAGGAACACAGCATCAGGCTTCTCTAAAAACAATAAGGAAGTAGATGGCTTTTCCCCCAAAAGTAGCAGGTTCAATAATAAGACATGAAATGGATTGCTCTCTCTGCCCCTGCCCTTATTTTAATACTCAGAGGGATCTGAGTTCAAATTCTTATTCTGCCACCTAACAGTTGTGACCTTTACAGTGGTCTTAGATGACTCATACTTTCTAAGCTTCAAGATCATCAACTGTGTAATGGGAATAACAAAACCTATCTGAGAGAAATGCCATGAGGATAGTGTAAATAATGATGCAAAACACCTGGCATAGTGCCTGCTGCATCGCAAATGCTCAATAAAAATAAAAGGTAAGTATACAGAGAGAGATCCTGATAACATCCTATAAAAAAATCAAAGTACTTTGAAAGCAACTGTTCATATTTTGAAAATAATTGAAGAACATTCAGGCTGTGTAAGAAATGGCCAACCACAGCCAAATCACACTGGTTATCTCAGCTATGAGTTAGTCATGGAAAATGGAAAGCCTGACAAAGAAGTTCCAGCAACAGGAAGTCATGAAACTTATCACTCCTTGATGTGTGTGTGTGTGTGTGTGTGTGTGTGTGTGCGTTGCATCTGTGTGGCTCTGCATACACAACTGTCTTCTGGGTGCCACAAAGCGTGTGGGGCTTCATGATAAATAATTAAGGCAAGTCTCTACCATCAAGAAATCTATATAATGAGTCAATATCTCAAACTCACTTCCCTTTTCCTGAGTACTTACTATGAAGCAGGTGTTTTTACACTGTGCCAGGTGTTTCACAGACATCACTTCACCTAATCCTCAGAGCAACCTGACCAAACAGGTTTTGTTATTCCCATTTTACAGCTAAGAATCCTGAGGCCATGAAACTGTTAGGAAGCGGAGCAAGAATATGAATCCACATCTCTCTGACTATGAAAGACGAAGTCCTCTGCAACTCCCCAGCCCTCCCACGGATTCATAGATGTAGACAAAGATCAATGGATAGAACATAAAATGGCAACTTCATGGTGCCTCTACATGTATGTCTTTAAGGGTTCAGAACATGGGCTTCAGATTTTGCCTCAAATTCTTTCTTTACTATGAACAACTCTAAAGTGAGAAAGAGAGAAAAAGAGGGGTGGGGAAGGAGAGAGAGAGAGAATCAGATGGATATATGACATAAAATAAAGTTTTGTAAATGCACACACACACCATCACCACCACCACTACCACCATAGACTCAGTGCTGAAGGGTACCTCAGAGAACGTCCAATTCAATCTCCTTACTTTGCAGTTTAGAAAGTCAACACTAAGTGAAAGTGAGAGCACCAGGGGTTTCCTGCCTAAGGTCCCACAGGGAGGGAGAGACAGTCCCCATTAAAAGAGGGAGCATCAGAACCCCCACCCCAGCCCAGTACTCTTTCCAGAACCCCACCCCAGCCCACCTCCCTGTATAAATGCATCCAACTTTTCCAATGGTTACTCCCCAAATCAAAGGAAATGTCTGGCCCAGATAAGGCAGATTCTGCAGGGAAAAAAGTCTGTCTCATTCTGAGATTTTTCTCTGCCTGCTCATTTGCTGAGGTCACCTGAAGGGCAGGGGAATTCTCTCATGTCATGATTCCTGGGTTTCCACACCCAAGAATGCAGGAAGGTTTAAATAAATCAGACTTCAGGCAAGAATTCAGACAGGCTTCCCCACAGGTTCTGTGCTTTTTTTTTTTCCCTAGTGGAGTCCATCGGCTGTCCTGTTGCTAAGAGCCAGAGTGGGTGGGAAAAACCAACAGCCATATTTTCAAACTTATCTGCAAAACCAGTTATGCCGCTGCCCCATCCAGGGGTTCGGCTTTCTTAAGAACAGGATATGACAACCAGACTGATGGAGAGAGTGAGACTACAATTTCTCGAGAAATAAACTGAGTTTTCCTGAACATTTGGGGTCACCCAGCAGAGTCCTGGGCGCTGCCAATTACAGGTCTGATGCAGTGTTTGGGAAAGAGCTGCTGAGTACACATGACTCAACAAAATATTCTGATTTGCATCCCTGTCTCTTGGGAAGATGCACTCATCAGCACCAACAAGTGCCATGGAATTGATAAAAGTGCTGGGTTGTGTTTATCACTGAGGAATTAAAAAGGAATTCTGAAAACCAGCAGGCGTTGTGGGGAGGTGAGTATTTGAACCACTCCGGGACTTTCCTTTTCGGTTGCATTCCAATCGAACACAGCTAAGCCTGGCAGACTCATTCCATTGCTCAATGTCAAAAACATTCACCTGGAATGTAAGAGATGTGAACTTAGACACCCCCTGCAGTTTCCCCATGTGGCCCAGCCTGCTGCACCACTATAAACACACCCGTCCCAAGAGCAGAAGCAAAGCCCTCTGGGGCCGGGCTAGCAAGGAGGTGGCACATGTCACATGAAGGAAGGCAAGGACACAAAAGTGAGCTCTGGACAGCAGTCCCTCCTCAAAATTTTTTGTACAAATTCACAATACTTTCTGATGAGCAGAGCAGAGATGGAAAATGAGCCCTTGGGAACAGATCGGTGGATTTTTTTTGTCCTCAGAAGAAAGGAAGAATGGGAATTAACTTCCTCCTTCTCTGAGTTTGTACCTGGCAGTTTGAGGCAGGAAAAAAAAAAACCCAAAAATAAAAAACAACTCTGCTATAATCCCTTATTTCCAAAAAACTCTTAAGAGTGATCTATATGGACATCTAATTGCCTGTTCTGCCCTCTGCCTAGGGACCCTTCCCACTTTGGCTTAAATAGTCAAGGTCGGAGTCCTTGACACACTAGTATAAATAAGAACATAACTCAGCATACCCAAAAAGGCCTTTTAGACCTTACAGCATGTCCCAGAGCTCAGTGCCCCAGAGAGCAAAGAACTGATGGCTGGCAGAACTTTTGGGTAACCATACACACATCACATCACTCCTTTCTCCACCTCCAAAACTACTACAGAGATAAGGTGTCGCAGGCAATGTGCCATCAACAGCAGACAGTAATGGAGTCAGGCACAGGGTCTCATGTACGAGGGTCAGGATACACAGGTTCTAGAAAATTAAACGCCTCACCTAAATCGAGCAGGCAGATGTTAAGAACACGATGGCTTTGTCCTATTTAATTTTTACAACAGCAATGAGGTATCTACAATACCTTTTCAGACTGACCCGTCTGTAGGACACACTAGTCAAAACATCCGTGGAAGTCCCTACCCCACGGACGGAGAAACTTACTGCTGAGACAGTGCTGACTCCTCAGGCCAGCTGTCACAGATGGTGCAACCTTTCACTCCGGACAGCAATTAGCTGAAACAATGCCAAACCACTGTTGCCCTTCATTCCTAATTGCCCATCTGGGTTTCCAGTTTTGTTTACCCAAAAGACACTGAGAGTAGCAAGTGAAAGGCTGTGCAAAGACTATTCTAGAATGATATTGTGTATCTTTTTGGAAGGCTGAATGGTGGGCAACAGATCCAAGGCAGGGTGAGACCAAAAGGCAGGGTGTTGAGAATTGAGCTGGTTGCCCTTTTAACCCCCGGACCTGGGAGGAGGAGGTGGAGGTGGGAGGGGCTAGGAGATAGGATTGCAATAACACAGACTTCAGGGCAGAGCCCATTATTGTTTTGATTCTGAACTGATTGTGGGGCACAGACATTTCATTTATGGAGGTATCAGAGTATAGCATCCTGGACATCAGCCACGTGGTCTCTGTTCACAGTCTGCTGAAGCCTGTGTAACCTCATGCAAGTCATTTCTCCTGCGTGTGACAGAGGGCTGAGCCAAGAGATGGCATTCAAAGCCATGGTTACGATTTCTTAATGGCATTCATAAGTTATCTGTCACAAGCCAGGGTTTGGTCATGCTGGCATTGTGTCAACAGATAAAGCTGTAAGTCGTACTGATATCTAGATTTCTATTTGGAGAATGTAGTAAAAAGCTGTGTCACATTCTCCATTGCATATTCGAGAACATAAAGACTAATGCCATCCTCACAGCAGTTGCCCCTTAAACAGAAAGATGCTTTGTCATAGTTTGAAGATCTAGGTGATCACTGCTGAGTTAAACTTTAACACCATTTCCTGGGCCTTTAGGAAAATAGCCAAAAGAAAACAGTCAGCATGATGTTTCTGACACTGAGCACAGTGCAAAGCATATAGCAGTTGAATAAATCTTTGTAAATCAGTTGAGCTGTTGAGTAAATCAGTGGCTCAGAGGAACTCCACAATTTCTCTCACCCCCACCACCTGGCCCCTCCTCCTGCGTTTCCTCTGTTGACCCCCGCTGCTTCCCTTCCATGAAATGCCCTTCCCCCAAATTTACGTGGACAATCCCTCTTCCAAGTTTGAAACCCTTCTCAAATATTTACTCTACTAAAAGCCTGTCCCTGGTGCAGCTCAAAGGACAAGTGGTCACTTGCTCTTTTGTGCCCACACCATACATGGCACACAGCACAGTGCCTGGCAAACAGAGTCACCTGAATACATTCTGATTAGTGAACAAATGAATAAGCAAATGGTTGGTGAGAACACAGACAATTGGAATAAATCAATCTATAGCAATTAGGTGACTACTAAGTATAAGGCTCTGTCCCCTGCCTTAGTTAGAATCACATTTCACAGTAAATGTCTTAGGGGAGGTGGGTGGAGGAGAATCTATGAAATGAAAACCTGTGTAGTTTTTGTTATACCTCAACAATCCCAAAGCATTTGAATTGACTCCCCAAATAACATTCTATGAAACTAAGGAGCCAAAAGGAGCATGAACACCAATATCACCCCTTAAATAGTAACCGTTATCCACCATCATCTCTGAAGGACTTCCACATGCTCTAAAAAATAAAGAAAGCAGAAGCAACTACCTTCCTCCTTTGGAGACAGTATATGTTTTAATATAATATTGGTCATTTTCACAAGTACCTTTGACTCATACAGTTTGTCATCCAGACACATCTTTCCATCTGGGCCTGTCCTATTTCCCCCGGAAGAGGAAGGATCATTCCAGCCCAAGTGACCAAGAGACTTCAGGAGACAGATCTGGTCTAGGGTAATATCGCCCAAAACAGAAGCTCAGGGTCATGTGCAGAAGCTTTAACCATGTGCAACAGCTCAGCTGTCTGGAGGTTTCCCAACCACTTCCACTTTGGTAGGCATCTAGATCCATTCACTTCCACCCTGGGGCAGAAAAGCTGTGCTGAAAACACCAAGACGGTGGAACCCATTCTTCTCCTGTTTAGCCAGCATTGTAGTTTTCTCATGAAAGATAGGTGAACATTCAAGTCATAGAACCTACACAGCCTTGGTGGGGAAGCCTCTATGTCTGACTCTGCATGTTTCAAATCCCTAGTAAGACGCCTAGAAAGGGACCTAGGGAAACTTCACTGTGGTTATCTCAGGAGATGTGGAATGGGATTGGAAGGTAATTACTAAAAGGAATTTTTACTATTTCCTCTATATGCTCCAGCGTAGTTTGATTTTTTCACCACAAACACATTGATTATAAAATGTAAACAATAATAACTTTGTTAAAATGAAGAGGAATGTGGGTTCCGGCCCCTTGGACCTCCAAAGCTCCCTTTCTCCCTGGCAGCATTAGGGGTCTGGGCCGTGTGATCTCCCCACTCTAATTTCTCTTGTCCGTCCACATTTCCTGGATCGCCCTAGAAGGAAGGGAAGGCGCCCGGTGCTGGGTGGAGCCTTTCACTCCCATGACCTCATTTTGACCTTCCACCAAATAAAAACTGCTAGCTGCATTTTGAGGATGAGAAAATAAAGTTCAGAGAATTTAGTTAGCTTCTCAGGGTCACACAGTGGGTGAGTGACAAAGTAAGAACTTGAACTCAGATCCACCAGGCATCCAAGCTCCTGCTCTTGAAGCTGTGTTTTGCACTTCATTCCCACTGACCACTGCCCTTCAGCCTCTATGGGGAGTCCGGGCCAATGACGTTCTCACTAGACCAGTCCTGGCCACTCCACTTCCCCACTCTCACATCAGGAGAAGTTACTCTTTGAGTTGAAAAGGAAAAATGCAAAGCTCATGTATTTTACTACCCCTGGGGCTTGTGAGGTGAAGTAGGTGTGATAACAACTTCTCACTACCAAATTATTAGTGCGTATTCTTGGACTTCCTCATTGTCAAGGGTGATTTGAATGCTCAGGTTTCTCATCCACCTGTCTGCTCCATAATAAGTTTGCTCAAGCCCCCCACTACCCAAAAAGAAAGATAAAGATAAAGCACAACTAGGGGATAGTTAGGAAGTGACCAGTATGAAAATGTCTGAGGGTTTTAGTCAAAGCGGGCCCAGAATGAGTCAGCAGGGAGATGTGGATGACAGAAGAACAGACTGTGGCTTAGCAACACTGAAAGGTCCGAAGTGCCAAGAATGGGGAAAGTAATCTCCTATCCTTTAAGTAGGTCCAGGGCCAGTACCTTTGTGTCTCTGAATCTCAGTTTCTTTCTCTATAGCATGAGATCATGATTGGGACCATGCAAATCAATTGCTTAACCGACTACCTGACATAGAGCAAGCTCTCCAAAACCTCCGCCAGTCTCCTCGTTTTCTCAAAAATACTAAGAGGGGGGTACTATTAGTCTACGTATTTTACAAATTATGAAACTTAGGTGACAAAGCTCTCACGTGGCAGAAAATAGACTAACATCAGGTCTGGCTGATTCTGAAGTCCATTTTCATAACCACTAAACTGTACTTCCTCCTCCAATAGAAAATTTAGAACATGAAGAAAATCCCCCATCATCTCATGACCCAGAGATAAACACTTTTACCTTTTAAATACTTTCAGATTTTCTTCCATACCATTGGATGTCATATATTGGTATTCTATTTTACAAGCTACCTTTGTATTTGCCAAACACCGTAACCAGTGCTCCAGGTCAATAAACCCTTATTCCTCTAGTCATTCTTGGTAGCTACTGAGTATTTGTTCATATAGACTGTGGGCATGCTGTTTTCTATCAATCAATCTCCTGTCATTGACTATTTAAGCAGTCACCTTAAGTTTTTCACAAGTCTAACCAATGCTACTGTAAACATCCTTGTTGCTTAGTCTTTGTCTTTAGTTCTTACTTGTTAGGAGGTACGGAAGCACTGGGGCTGGTTCTAGGTTAGTGATTGGGTGGATAATGAGACTTCCTGAGAAGGGTAGGGAGGGACTGACAGGGATAATCCTATCTAGAGAAATGAGATCCGCCCCCTTGCAACAGTGGGGATAGGAGAACTGCATTCAGTGGCTGGAAAGGTACCTATGGCATAATGACTGGACTTTTTTCCAGTAGTCTTCAGCAAGTAGGTCCACAGAGCAGCAGACTTCTGCTAAGCATGCAAAGCACTTTCCCATAGACTCAGTTGTCAAAGGATATATTAATTAATCTGCCTCAAGAAAGAGTAAGTTTGCCACCATGTCAAAAGCTCAGTTATATACTGACCTCCCCCATTCTTCAGGGACATTAGAGAAGAAAGCAATTCATCCTGATTTTAGGATTATCTAAGTTTTTTAAATCTAAACCCTATCTCTGACTTACTGACTTGCAATTGAAGTTAGGCACCTTCTAAATGCTAGGTACGTGACAAAGACCATGTTGTTTAATTCACAGAACAAAAACATTAAGAATGGATTGCAAGGAGATAAAATCTAACTTCCCTCATTAACATAGCTGGTAAATCCTGGGAGTTCAAACCTAGATTTTTCTGATATCAAACCCTTGTAGTCACATACAGTGATTAGAAGCCTCGATTTTGGAGGAAAACAGACTCTGGTTCAAGAATATTTCTTCACTTGATGGCTGATTAACCTCAGGCAAATGATTCAACCTCTCAGAACCCTAGGTCTCTCATCTATTGCAGCAGGTAATAACAACACTCACTTCTGAGCATGATGGTGATGATTAAAGGAGTTGACTCATGTAAAATGCTCAGCACAGAGCCCAGCACAGATTTAATTCAATAAATGTTGGGCAGCATTAGTTAGCTGGTATCTGCTGAAAGAAAGGCTTAGAAGGAAAATATTAAAGCTTGAAGGTTTTTATTCAGCAATGTATCCATTCTTCTCTAAAAGGAGCCCACCTGTGTAGATCCATGAAGACCTTTGAGCACCCCAGTTCCCAAAGATGAGGTCCAGAACACTGAATCCTCCATTCCATTCATTCATCTATTGCTGGGCCCCAAATTAGGTGCCATGGCTCTCCTGAATGAGCATGATAGTGGCAGTACCTGGCCTAATGGAGCTCCTAACTTCCTGGAGGACAGAGATCCTAAAATATGGTGATAACTGATGGTGGATTCCCTTGCTACAAGGAAAAGCAAGATGTTATGGAGGCATAATGCAAGGCATCCCACTTTGTAAAGGGGAGCAAGGGTAACCTTCACAAATGGGTGATATCTAAACTGAACCCTACAGGAAGAGAAGGTGGTGTCCAAAAGCAAGGTGCCCAGTGAGTAAAGGCCTGGGTGAGAGGTCGAGAGGTCATGATAAGGCTGGAAAGCTCAGCTAGAACTCCTGTAAGTACACTTAGATTTTCCCTTGAGGGCAATGAGGACCATTACTTCAAGACTTAAGGCAAGAAGTAATAAGATCAAGAGGAGTAAGCCTGGAGGCAGAAGCTTCTGGAGATGATGACAGTCTCAACAAGAGAATAATAATAGGTCACAGAAAGTGACTGGATTGGGAAGACTTTGAGGAGCTAAAGCTAAACCAAGAAATATTTGGGTGTCAGACTCCTTTATCCTCCCTCTTCGGGTCCACCTGCTGAAATGGTAGCAATTCGGAAGACTGTCTTGATGAGTAGAGCAGATTTTTCTAATTTCTGGCCCGAAGGTACAGCTCCACACAGGCTGAGCCTTAAGTCAGCGCAGGCAAAGGAAAGGGAAGGGGGGCTGGAAGAATCATCAGGAAAACCAGTTCTGAATAATAATAGGTCGCCTCTGCGTAATAACAGCTTCTGTTTTACACAGCACTTGCACAGACATTATCTCATTTGATTCTCACAGTAAATGGGGAGTTGGAGGGAGGAGGGAAACAGGGCAATTAGCATCAGCCCCCACCCTTTCAAATATGAAAGCTTGTGGCCAGAGAGGTTAAGTGATCTGCCCAAGATTACAAAACCAGTGAGCAGTAGAGCTGGGAATGTCAATTTTATGACTCTACCTTCAGTTACTTGGCTCCCTCTCTTGGAATTATTCCTTGGGGAGTGAGAGCAGTTCTTTCTGCCTCCAGAGAAAGATAACTAAGGAGTGTGTGCCCTTAACCCCAAACAACGGGGAAGTCAAGGATAGAAGAAGATTCCTGAGTGCATAGGGCACAAAACGGGATAGTTTTGAAGGTTGTGGGAAGTGAATATTGATCAAAAGAGAAGGTAATCTCAGCAAGTCCCAGGCTGGGGGTGGGCTGGATGTACAGGAGGCAGAGAAATACAAGGCCCAATGGCACCGTGTCAGGTGAGGAAGGAAGAGGAGGACTACACACAGGAGTCAGGGGCTGCTGGATGGGTGAGTCCTTCTACAGTCTGAAAGCCCAGCTAGATGGCAGGAAGCAAAAGCAAACTCCACAAACAGCACCCCCAACCCTGAGTAAGGGCAATCAGGTAAAGAGTTCTTGCGCCAGTGCCTGTCCATGTCACCAAAGAGTTGATATGAAGACCTGAGACTCTATGTTGGGACAACTCAGTGAAACCCACAAAGCTGAAACCAGCTCACGTGGCCCTGTCAGCCCTGGGCACGAGTAGCTGACCAGGAAGCCAGGAAAGTTTCCTATTTCAGGAGCAGTTGAGCTAGGCACCCCAGGGAACCACAGAAAGGAATTTTGCAAGGATGATCCACAACAGCCAACCAGGAGGGAATGGTTTCCCAGGATTCTGCTGAAGACCCACATGAAAATGGCCCTGTCATCTCCATCCTGAAGTGGAGAGAATCAGCACACAGGAACCTCAAACCACAGGCATCCTTGGCACTTCCTGCAGATCAACTGTACCCCATATTCTGTGCAAAACCCTTTAGGCTTAATCCCATTCAATCCTCATACCACCCTCCATGATATTGAGGAAACAAGCTTAGAGTGGATAAGTAATCTGCTCAAGGTCACATCTCAACTGAACTACAGTACTGAAATATACTAGGAGGGCTGGTAGCTCAGAATCCATATTCTTACCAACCCCCTCACTCCCTCCCAAAGTCTTGTGAGTTTGTGTGCTTGAAATAGCACGGCAGGGAGAGGAGAGGAAGAGGCATGGAGCAGAGTGGAAACTGTCTTAAGCCACCATCCTGACTCATTCCCCTTAATAAGCATCTAATGACAGCTGAAGTGCCTGTCGGCGGGTGGGGGTAAGGGTTTATAGAATAGTACTGTGAAGGGGAATCCAGACTGGTAGTGACTAAGGCATGAATCAGCATACTGACTTCCAGGTCAAAGCAGCTCAGATGCCAGTGGAACAATCCAATGCTACCTGACAAACTGGAACCTGAAGGGTCCATGTCTCAGTGCCCTGCTTCCATCACCAGCCTTATTTCAAACTGCTCCCTAAGATGCAAACTACCACAGCGGAGCTTTCTTCCAGGTCACTGATACATGGACCTCCATGTGCCTCGGGTCACTGCCCCTAAAGTGGTCTCTACTGAGAACACCGTTTCTGTCTTCTCTGCCTTTCTAATTCCGACTTGCAATTCAAAGCCAAACCTGAGTCCCTCTCCTTCCACAAGATCTGTCTGATCTAGTCTGTTCACTTGTGGATTCATTGAATCATTCGTTCAGACAACATCCATTAAGCATCTATCATTCCTTGGCACTGGGAGACATGGGGATGCAGTCATAGAAGACTGTCCCTGTCCCTACTGCCTAATAAGAAAGGGAAACACATGGCAATAAAGCATAATAACAGTAAGAGCTTGGAGAATGCTTTTGTGTTACAGAAATGCTCAACTTTTCTGGGCTATGGAGGGGTGAGGAAGGTTTCCAGAAGGAGGCAGCATCCTGGACATGCTTTGAATGATAAATGAGACAAATGAGAAGTCATGTAGTAGGAGACAAGAGAGCTGGGTTCCAGTCAACACTCTGCCTCTGTCTGTGCTGACCTCAGAGCAAGGCACCTCACCTCTTTAGACTTCAGGAGGGGGTCAGACTTACATATTAGTCGATGTCTCTTTGTCTAAGCTCTGATTTCCATATTGCATGACTGCCTATCACTCATCTTGCACCTTATATCACGAGCCCTCTATGTCTTTGCATGTAAAATGGAGATGCTAATAACCAAACCTTGAGACTCTAGAAGATTCAAAAGGAGAATGGGAAAGTGCTTTGGAACTGCTAACAGGCTGAGCTCAATGAAACGACTACGTGGCCTTAGGCCAATTCTTCACTAGATGTCAGCCAAGGAGGCACAGACCTTGGTTCTAGCTTGGATGTGCCCTACAACTGCCTTTGTTTACTGCCTTGAGAAAAGTTTTCAGGCCTCAGCACCAAGAGTAAGCATTCAGACAGTGCCCAGCAGACAGACTGAACTGAGGAAATGAAGCTAAGAGTCCAGGTGCACAATATGACTAGAGCTCCACATTGACACAGCTTCTGAAGTCTGCACCACACACCCATTCTAATGGCCTAAGTGAAAAGACTAACTATAGCAAGTGTTGACAAGGATATAGTGAACTGGGAACTTTCCTACAATGCTGGTGAAAATATAAAATGGTGCAACCACATTTGAAAACATTTTGGCAGCTTCTTAAAAATGTATACATACATCCAAAAAAAAGCATATGTCCAACAACAATTTCTACAAGAATTTTCATAGCAGCTTTGTCTGCCATAACCCTAAATTGATAGCCAACATGTTCGTCAACAGGTAAATGAATATACAAACCATGATATATCCATGTCACAGAATACCACACAGCAATAAAAAGGAATCATTGATGGATATAGGCTTCGACATGGATGAATCTCAAAATAATTATGTTGGTTGAAAGAGGATACACACACAAAGAGTACATTATGATTGAATCTATTCATTTACAATCCTAGGTGATGAAAATTAATGTGCAGCAACAGAAAGCAGAGCACTGATTGCCTTGGGGATGGGTGGGGGTGGGGCTCACAGGGAGGGGCTGCAGAGAAACTTGGAGTGACCGATACATTTGTTCAGGATCTTGATGGTGGGAAAGTTGGCGTGGATGAATACCTATGTCAGAATTTACCAAACTGTACACTTTAACTGTATGCAGCTTATTATATGTCTATTGTACATGGATAAAGCTGTTTTTATAAAAAAAAATAAAATCCTGGAATTAGGGACACAGGTATGTAGATGTCAACAATAATAAAATCTCATTTTTGCATAAAATGGGCTCTGAAAGGGCACATTTTCAAGGTGACAGTAATCTTAGGTGAAGTCACATTCAAGCATCTGCTGAGACACCTCCAGAGATGATGAATGTGGAAGAAAAGAATATGGTCAAGAAAAAAAAATGCCTGCCACCCCCCCCTCCACTTTACACCCTGTGTGTTTTTACATGGATATGCCCCATGCATCAGAGTTCATGGAGTAGGAGCCAAAATCTCAGTTCAGGAGGTAGCAGGGTAGGACAGAGGGACAGGAGTCTGCAACCCAGACGTGCCCAGCTTGGCTTTCCAACCTTGTCAATGCAAAGTAATGACGCAGAAGAGTGTACAAAGCCTATGGGCACGGTGATGAATTCTCACACCCTGAAACCCCTTTCCTGAGTGACCGTGTCCAGATTAAGAACCAGAGCATCATCCTGACCCAGGAGCCCTCCTCGCCCTCCCTTTCCATCACTGCATCCACCAAACAAACCTCGATTTGACCTCTACTTTCTCCCTCATTAGCTGTGAGACGTTCGGCACGTTTTTCCCTCTACAGAGTGAAGCTAATAATGCTACTTTAACAGGTTTTGTTTATTAAAGAAGAAAATGAAATAACATGTTTAAATCACCTAGCACAAGGCCTAACATGTCAGAGGTGGTTTGTGCATGGGACTCCCCTCCCCAAGAAGCTTGGAAGGGCTGGACCCCGAGGGGCAAGGGGAACACAGTGGGGGCTGCAACTGTGGCACACCCCTGGGTGAGTCACTCAGCCTTCCTGGGCCTCTGTCTCCTGTCCTGTAAAGTGAAGGCTCTGAAAATACCGGACTCAACATTGCATCCCTCCAAGGCACCTAGTCTGGGATACAAGGAAGAATATGACATGGGCTCAGCTGTGCAGTTCTGATTGTCTATGGGCGGGGAACCCAGCTTCCATGGAAGGGCACAGATAGACGTGAATGTACATATTGGGAGGCCAGTGCCACCTTGATTGGACTGCTCGTCACAAGCATCAGAGAGCTTCTAAAACCAGAGTGTCCCCGCCTCACCCTCCCAAATCAGAATCACTGAGAGGTCCCAGAAATATGTATGTGCTTCCAATGCAAAAGGTCTACAGAGAACCTGTGGGAACCACAGGGGAAGGGGTTTAAATGAAAGTTGTGCTGAGCCCAGGACACACATTGCAAGTTCATCATTACTTGTTGAAATAAATCTTTAAGACAAATTTGTTTCCTCTTCTTTTGTCTCTTTCCACTAAGATGTGCCAAAAACATGCTTTCATTAATTGAGAAGGTCTCACTATCTGAGCTCCAATCAGTCAACTCATTTCTTCTTTCAGATAAGGGTCTGAGTTCTCAGTCCCTACAGAACGAGGGCTCTCAGGAATGATCTGCCTGGTTTTGATGAGCATCTGATGATGAAGTGACAAGCCAGTCCCAGCTCCTACAGTGAACAAACAGCCTTCCAGCACCAAGAATAAACTGTTCTGTCAACCAGCAGGCTGCAGGTGCCGATGGCTGTCTACACCAGTGGCCACAGTGATAATGGCAAGTGACATCCATCACTGGGGATGCCTATAACAGCCTTCCCAAAGAATAATAAGCCCCTGCATCCAATTTCCAGTCCTGATTCATACAAAATAAAGAATAATGATTAATAATAATAGTAATCATAGCTAACATTTATACGGCACTGACCCTGTGTCCAGATACCCCTGGCACTTTGCATATGTTATTTCACTGAATCCCTGTTACATGTTGAATTATTGGTCCCAATTTTTGTCCCTCTTTTCACCCTTATCCATGCCCTTGGCCATTGACTTTTTAGCTCTTCTTTCTAGAGGTGAAGTATATTTTTCCACCCCTTTCACCTCAGACAAGCCTATGCTACATCAGCATATGCTCAGATATTTGAGCAAGAAAAAGTGGTTTTGATCTGAAGTCATTAAGTATTGGGGTGATTTGTTACAGAGTAACAGCTGACCAATTCAGTCCCTGAAAACAGAGCTTAGCAAATGAAAGCTCAGGCCTGCTGCCTGTGTTTATAAATAAATCTCTTTGGAACTTAGGAGATACCCACCCATTTCTGTATCATCTGTGGTTGGTTTCATGCTACAACTGCATAGTTGAGAAGTGACAACAAAGACCATATGATCCAAAAAGCCTGAAATATTAGCCACCTCGCCTTACCCACCCCCGCCAAAGAAAGGTGCCGATCTGTGCCCTAGAACCGGGCTTTTCAAACTTTAGCCTGCATCAGATCTCCCGGAGAACCTACTGAAACATAACAGGTCCCAGCCCCAGAATTCTGGCTGTGCAGATCTTAGTGGGGTTCAAGAGTTGCATCTGTCGCCAGCTCCCAGGAGATGCCCGTGCTGCAGGTCCCAGGACCACACTTTGAGAACCGCTGAATTACAACAGTGATTCTGAGCTCTGGCTATACCTTAGAATCACCCAAGAGCTCTTATGAAATCGTTTCCCAAAACCAGCCTCAGGGATTCTGATTTAATTAGCCTAGTGTGCATTCTCAGGAACTGTTTGTGTTGGTATAACAGAAAGACTATGAACTGGTGGCTTCAAAACAATAGAAATTAAAAAAATAAAATAATTCTGGGGGCTGGGAAGTCCAAGATCATGGCTCCAGTAGATTTGGTTCTGATGCAGGTCCACTTCTAAAAGGCATGTTTTTGCTACAACCTTGCATAGCAGGAGCTTAATCAGTATTTTCTGAATGAATGAATAAGTAGCAGCCATTCTGGTTCCTATAACAAATACCTTTTCTTATTTCATCCCTTCTGTTTAAAGGGACTCAGCATGGAGCCTGGAAATAGCAGATGTAAGCTCTGTCAGCTGGCTGTCCTGCCCCTTCAGCACCCCTCACCCCTGCTGCCCCCAGACCGCCCAGGCTGCAGCTCCTTTGCAGTCATCTGCAGACCGCCAGGCCCCCGCTGGCTCTGCCAGGAGTCTGTGGGGACACATGCTTCAGGCAGACTCACACTACCAGGACACAAGCGACTTTCTCCTGGCTGGGTTGCTTCTCTGCATCTGTCTGTGTGTGCCTTGGCTTGAGAAGCCTGTGTTTACAATCTGAGTTGAGAAAGGCCAGGAATTCCACAACAGAAGATGCACAGAAGCAGGCCAGTGCCTCCTGCTCTCGTTTTCCCTTGTAAGGAGGCAGTGCGAAGAAATGGGAAGTCACCGATTGGACTTTAAAACCACGCAGCCCCAATTCAAGTCCAACTATCACCTTTACTTTTTTTCTTTGTGACTTTGGGTAAATCATATAACCTTGATAAGCCCCAAATGTTTCATTTTTTCAAATAAGATAAAAACACAAACTCATTATCATAATCAGAACCAATATATAGAGAGTTGCACAAGGAAGTCTCTTAAAAATTTGATATTATTATTATTAATTACTTCATCAAGTTATGCTCCAGCATGTCCAATATTTCAGGCAGAATTGGAGACTTGTCCTTGACTGCACTCTCTCTCTAAGACAATGGACCACTATTTTAACCATTATACATACATACCTTTTATTATACCATGAGTCTGCCTCTCCCTGCCTCTCCCTTTGAGAGTATCCTGGCCATTACAAGCACTGACTCAGGAATTGTCAGCCTGAAATGTTACCCATGTCTCTATCACTACCAAGATGGTGACCTTGAGCAAGCTACCTCTCTTTTGTGTGACTCAGTTTCCTAATCTGCCAAATGGGGGTGACTATGGTAGCTGTGACATAAACACTGTTGATTGGCTGACCCTCTCCCAAGCTCCTTCCCCACTGCTGCCTCCCAAAGGGAGCTGGGAAGACAAATCTCAGAGTTCCCAGACCTCCTTGTAACCTCCTTGTAGTTGGAGGTGGGGGTGGGTGAGTCATTCTGGCCCAAGAGATGTAGCAGAAGGTTGGGAAGTGCTAATAGTACATTATAGTATTCTTATGAAATGCTTAGGCAAAGGCCTGGCAAACAGTGCAAAAATGCTGTGGAATGAACGCAGAAAGGTAGAGGCTGTGCATGAGTCAGAATGTGGTAACAGTTGAGATGAACACTGGGGTGGTAGGTGAAGGCTTTGGGGTGGTGGATGGTGCTGGGAGAGAAGACAGGATCTGGGAGGCAGTGGGGAGGGTGGCAGTAGGAAGCAGGCTTTGGCCAGAGAGGGAAGCACATATTTGGGCACCCTTGAGCACTGGGCCTGGACACCCACACCCAGGCTGCTTCCAGACCCTCTCAGAAGAAGCCTGTCCCTGGGGGGGAGCCAATTAAAGGGTCAATGCCAGGGACCCACCATTCATCATCAGACTCATGAATCGGTCTCCACATCACCAGGTTTATAGAGAGAGAATTCCAGTCGCCATAAGTGTGAACGGCGTCTTTCATCTCATGTTGCCTTGTGGCCTGCAGGCCAGACAGGGCAAAATTTTGCGGGAAGCCCCAGGACACAAGGTTGCAAACAGCAAGGTCCCCTGGGTGCCCTGGTGGAGCAAGAATAACCACAGCCCAACGCAGGGGAAAAAGCAAATAACCATGTCTGAAACCCCCTCGTGTGCCCTGTCCCCAGCCGGAGAGCTGCAAGGCCATGTCCATGACTTCCAATGGCATGGGGGTCAAGGATAGAAAATGATGAGAGGAAAACTCCTAGAGACCTGCTCTGGTCAGAGAAACTGCTCCTTATTTCCCTGAATCTGGTGGCTGTCTCCCTCTACTGCTGCCCGCCCCCCACACACACATGGTGGAAACAGTGATGCTAGGAGAGAAGTCAGTGAACATACAGGGAGGAATTATTCCCCTCTTAGGTGCCCCACCAAGGTGACCAATGACTATGCGGATGGTGTGTCCAGAGGCTGACGCTGAGCAAGGGTGTTGCTAACCCCAACTTGGAGATGTCTCAAATATGTAAAAGGTTATATTATGCTGGGCACTCAGTAGCCCTTTTGAAAACATGTTTTAAATACCATCAGTGTCCAGTTTCTTGTGGCTTCACCAAGAACACAACCACAGGAGTGTTCTCTCCAAAATGCCACCAGACTGTGTCACCTTCCTGTTCAGAACTTGGGGGACTCCATGATCAGGATGGGATGGAAGCTGGGCCCATGCGCCCACTGCTTAGCTCTGTCTCATTCTAAGACTAATATCGATTCCCTAGACACACAGTGATGCTCATGCCTGCTTGCCTCTGCGTACACTTTCACTCATTCAATGATTCGTGCACTCACTGAACATTTATTATGCACTTACTGCATGCCTCTGTGATAGCTACAAAGACACAAGGGTGGATGAAAGGGACTTTGTGATCTCAAAGATCACTGTCTCAAGTACACAAGTTCCCATACCTGGCAGCACATCAGAATCACCCATGGGACTTCTTAAAAGCACAGAGTTAAGACTTATTCCAACACGCCGGGGTGGGAAGAAGAGAATGACTCAGCAAGTAAAACTGTTACAACAGGAGGGGAAAGCTGAATTCAAATTTCTCTCATTACCTTCCTGGGAATCAATAGGGTGAGTACAGAAACCTGGGCTTTGAGGCCAAAAAGACTGGTTCAAAACTTGAGTGTCCACATTCTCTGGCTTGCTGGGACATCCCACCTTTGCGTGCGTTGGCTGGTGTCATTCCTTAGAGTCCCTCTTTTCACCCTCAAAAATGCCTGTGTTTGGATGATAAATGACATGATCCCCTTGTTCTGACCTTTATCCTTTCCTGAATGTGAGAACGTGAGGGGCGGGGATAGTCGAAACTCCCCAAGCCTCAGTCTCACAGTCTGCAGGACAGAAGAAGCAATGTTGTGTGAGAAGTTGTCATTATACAGGGCCTCGCACAAATAACGCCCCTTTTTATTACAAAATCAGAAGCACATAATTCTGTAACATAACAATATCACACTCAAGTTAACCATATGACATTTTAGGCGAAATGTTCAAATTAAAGCTATAAATTATCACACCCATATTATTACCCTTCCAACCACACTCAAGCTGACCTTACTTCTGCCAGACCCTATGTTATTCTTTGCCTTGTCAGAAGTACCCTCATTCACTCTACACTACTCCCTGACATGTGAAATGACACCTTGACAATGAGAACCCATTAAGATGAAAACTAAATTGTGTATATTTATCTGTGGAGAGGATGGACCTGACTCAGCAAGACATGGCCTAGGCTGTTGCTGACCAGGATGGCAAACATATATTGAGAAGCCATGTTACAATATGTAAACTTCAGTTCAACCTTCTAGAAAGCAGGGCTTTACTACTCTCCTCAGTTGAAATTTTTCATAGAGTCAGGTCCAGTGCCTCTGATGGACCCAGATGGAGGGAACTGTAAAGTATTTTGATGTCTAGGATCAGGCAGAGGACAGTGACTGACACATTATCTGTCCGGGTGACCACTGGCTCAGTTATGACTCATCAAATGGCGAGAACAACCTGTCTCAGCCTGTCTGAACAGTGATTCTGCAAGTGATTCACTGATGCCCACCGGAAAGCCCCCTTGTTAGGTCCTCTTTCTGAGTTCTTCAATTAGCATCTGAGGCCGAAGAGGGCCTGGAGGAGAGAGAGGCAGGCGGATCTGCCAGCTGGATGGAGTGGGGCTCCACTGAGCAGCTGTGAGAGGGAAGAAGGGAGAGGAGGGAATCCTGGCACAGCTGGCTCACTGGCCAGAAACCCACAAACAGCCAAAGAAAGTTTAATAAAAACCCTACATAATGTTGGAAATTCCTTAAAATTTCAGAGATCCTTAAGGTTCAAGGACCTTGCCAAGGACAAAAGGAAATGCCAGAGCTTTAAAAAAAATCAGAGATCTCTTTGGATGAGGTTGCATGAGTTAACAGCCATGGGACCTTATTGTTTCCAGAGCTAAGGTATCCATCTGAGGATAAAGTGGATCAACATAGACAAGGTATCTATGAAGTCTGGAATAAAAGAAAGACCAAGCTGGGAGTTATCCAGCCCCACTTTAGAAAGACAGACTCTGTGGCTGGTAGAATGATTCTGAGTTCTCTGACATGATTAGTTTTCCCAAAATATGGTAGGCAAAATAATTATGATATATACACAGGAAGAAAATTATCTTAGTAGTTATATATTCACTCATACCACTTGGACACGAAACCCTGTAATATCCTTGGATTTTTCTTCGAACAAAATTAAGTGAAACATATGCAAACTTTCTTCAGTCATGCCAGGCCTCAGTGCCCATGTAATTTTCTCTGCCTGAAGTGTTCTCAGGCCACGTTCACCTGCCCAGCTCCTTCTTGTCACTCAGGAATCAGTCCTACACCTTTTTCTCAGAGAGGCATCCCCTGGCCACTTGTGAAACACTAGTGTCCCCTCATTACCCTCCCTCTAGCCTGCTGACTATTTCTTATAAAGCACCTCCCAGGATCTTGTCAACACTCAGTTTCCTCATTTGTGCTACGTCTCTATCCCCCGCGATGTCAGCTCTATGAGAGCGGACACTCATCTTATCCTTGACTCCACCCATCTTGTCCACGGCTTGGCACATAGCAGATGCTTAATAAGTACAGGATGGGGCAAAAGTAGGTTTACCATGGTGTGTATGCAAAACAGAGTTCATTCTTGTGTCATTATTTATCAATTATTATATTATTTTCCATATGAACAACAGTAACCTACTTTTACCCCACCCTGCATTTGTTGAAGAACCATGAAAATGAATTAAGGCCTTAATAATGACATTTTCACATAGGAGGAAAAAAGTGTGAGTTGTGGCTAGAGTGTGGTGAGTCGTGTGTCACCCTGGATGTGAAGGGCCATGGAGGATGTGAAGTGTTTGGTGAGAATTAGACCCCTCTGCACTCCAACAGAGCCAGAGAACTGGGAGTTATGTAGAAATGAACTGTTTGCCTTATGATGGTAAATACAGATTAGACAACATAGTTTACAACTGAGTCTGAAGTAGGTTCCCTGTTCCTTCCCCTTCTGATGGGATTACTCACCCAGTTGCAGCTGTAAACTCTGAGCCTTCCTCCTTCTTTCCCTCCCTCCATCTCTCCCTCACCCCTTCAATCCCTGCATTGCCCTAACTCAGGACAAGGCCTGCCCTAATAGGCTGATCGTATGGCAAAGGCAGGAGCTGAGAACACATGTGACTCTGAAGAGAGAGAAGAGAAGCAGTAAATGGCCTGGCAGTGCCAGGCTGGGGCCCTGATCCCAGCCTCACCAATCAGAAAAGCCATTCTTTCATGGGGAAGGGCAGGCCAAGGTAGAAGCTTCCTCCTCAATCCTTCTGATATTATAGAAGTGTCTGTGTAGAATGCAGGCTAGTGCAGGAGTAGTTGGAAAAAGAACGGTTATCCCTAGAGTAAATATCATGCTCATGCATGTGTCATGGGTGAAAGGGAAGCTAAGGATTAGGGTGAACAACCATGAGATGCTGGAGGCCATGGATGATGCCATCAGCCCCTACTTGGATACCTTAGGCCCAAGCATGTATCTCTCCACCTGTCAAATAATAATGGTCAATAAGTGTGTTCATAACAATGTTGCTGAAAGAATGAAGGCTGCATAAACAGTCAAATCCATTAGTGGCTGAGTGAGTAAAATATGCATTATACCTCAAGCCTTTTAAGAATCTGGTTAATCCAACTCTAATCTTAAATCTTGATCACCTTAGCATATATTCATTAAAAAAGTCGATCTTGCAAATATCCAATGCTGAAAACCAGAACCTTCCCAACAGCAACCCCACTAACTTCAAGCCACAGTCACCTATCTTGTACACAGGCAACAAACCCCAGCAAATCAGCAGTATCTGTGATTTCTATCATCCATGGAAATCACACATATTCTTATATCACGTGTCAGCTGTTGCAGGTACTTCATGTCTACTTCAAAGTCCCAAGAGTTATTGTACCTCCTAGATCTTATTTAGTGCCTTCATAAAGAGGCATATATACAATAGTACTTGGGTAGTCAGGCCACTCAGATGGTCCTTAATGGTCCCCACCCCCAGGTTTTCATGCCCTGTATAATCTTCTCCTTTGAGTGTGAGCTGAAGCTGTTATAAAAGATACTGATGCCACCTTGCTCACCTCCCTCTCACTCACATGCCCTGATGAAGCCAGATGCTCTGCAGAGAGAAACTGAGGGCAGCCTCTGCCCAACAATCACTGGGGCACTAGGACCCCAGTTCAACATTGCATGAGAAACTAAGCCCTGCTAACGATCTTGTGAGGGGGCTTGGAAGAAAATCCATCCCCCTCCATCTAAGGTGACTATAACCCTGGCCAACATCTGTTTGCAGCCTCCTGGGTGCCTCTGAGCCAGAGGACCCAGCCAAGCTGCAGCCAGACTCCTGACCACAGAAATAGTGAGATAATAGATGTCTGGTGCTTTAATATGCTAAGTTTCTTACTTAGGAATAGGTAACTAATATTACTATATTAATGTTAATATAACTAATAACATTAACTACATATAGTACATATATGTATGTTATACATATGAACAATTATATACAAGGTCTGTCCAGAAAGTATTCAGCCATGTATTATGAAAAATGAAGACATTTATGGAAGAAGATACAAGATACAAGAAACGTTGTACATAGGACAATGATGCCTCAGTCCCCTTCAAAGTAGGGACCTTTGGACCTCACACAGTTTTCCCAGTGTCTATTCCCTCTTCAAAATGATCTGCAAAATCGTTTGTTGGAATCGCCATCAGCTGCCCTGTCATATATTCCTGAATCTCATCGCTGGTCTGAAATCTCTTCCCTTCCAAAGGTGATTTTAGTCTGGGAAAAGTCAGAAGTTGAAGGGCATCAAATCTGGGCTATCGGGGTCTGAGTCACCTGGGTGATCTGATGTTTCACAAAAATAACTGCATGACAGGTGATACAGATTTGTTGCTCTACTTGCTCAGTCATTTTGAATGGGACAGCCACATGGTACACATGCTCACTCAATGAGCGCCTACCCCCCCCCACTTACTAGTACAGTGAAGTCGTCATTGTTCACACATATGCATTCCAGTCTACTCTCCTTGGTTGCCAGGTTACGTCGATGTGACATAAACCATTCTCATTAGGTTAACAATAGCTGGACTTTTTCTGGACAGACCTTGTATGTACTATATATAACTAGAACAGTGTGTATGCATGTGCACATATATAGTGACTGATAACTGAATTCAGCATAACTGGTTTCCTTTGAAATCCCATTTGTTTTTATTTTATACATTTAAGGAGGGGGTCATAGGCTCCACCCATCTGCCAACATGGTCCATGCCACCCAGAGATGTTTTGGAGAAGGCATAGGTTCCAGAAAGGGTATTAGGGAATGGTATACATCTGAAGTCACATCCTCCTGAGTTTGCAGGCAGTGAAAGGAAAGAATGAAAAGAACCAGGGAGTGAGATTTGGTTGAGCTGTTAGGGTGTCACAGGTTGGAGCAGGTTTTCTTTATTAAGATAGCAAAAGGCACCCAAGGAAGACAAGAGAGCAGAAAACCCATGTGGCAAGTTTGAGTCCAACATCTAAAGGCTGACAAAGCAAAGGGCAGGTAGAGAAGCCAGGACTGGAGCCAAGAATGCCAGATCTTGGGAGAAGAAAGCAGGCCTGACTGTGCTATTCAGGGGATCACAGGGAAGTTGTGTCCCTGGGAGCTTTTGTTCAATGTATTTAAAGGCAAAGACCAGCAAAGAGAACATAAGCCCATCTGCCATTCAGAGTGAGAACTGCACCTTGTGTGGCAGGCATTTGGACAACACTTTCCTGCACCCATCACCAAATCCTGCCATCTAATCTACATTCTGAGCTCCTGAGTAGAGGGTCCATGTGTCTTTGTTTCCTTTCTGCCCCAGAGATCACAGCATAAACTTTCAAAATATCTGCTAAGGGACAGTGCTGGGCCTGGGAATCAGAGTTGAATTAGGCTCAGTCTCCATTTCAAGTGGTCCATAGCCTAAAGAGAGAGCCAGATAAAGACAGACATTGACATTAGAAAGTCCTAATCTCAATATGAACTTGCCCTCCCACCAGGTTTGGTGGCTCTCCAAGCCTTACCTTTACACCTTTTAAAGGAAGGTAGTAACCCTCATTTCACTGGTTTATGGGACACTAAATGAGATGATGTATTAGAAGAGCCTCACGCAAGGCCTGACATTGTAGAAATGTTTACCTCACTTCCTATTCTCATACAGCCTCTGGTCTTCTGATCTCAAAGCCCCAAGGGATTACGTGAGCCCTAATTCTTGTGAAAGCTGTGGCAGACTTCTGAAGATGGAACTCTCTCCCAACAGGCTTTCTTACTCACTGCCAGATAATATTAAAACCACATGACATGTTCTGTGAGCTTTCGGGGGCAGGGACCATGTGGACGTCATTTCTGCAACAGAAGAAAATAGGAGACTGCTGCCTTGAAGTAGCGAATGTTCAGCACCTGACTGATAAATGGCTATGATGAGAAATGAGAAATCCTAGAAGACTCTCCAAAATTCAGTGCAACCATGCTCTGCAAGGAAGGTCATCATGAGCTGGGGGTCTAGGGCTTTGACTTTGCTCTTAAAAATGAGGAGGCCTTGAGTGAGTGGAAGGGAACTGATGGTGGTAAGAGGAAGAAGATACAGAAACCTGCATTCCAGCCTCAGAAGAGTGGTCACCTCTCAGCAGGAAGGAGAGGCATGTGATGGGGAGGGCCACAGAGGGAATTTCTATGGATTCTGCCAAGTTTCACTTTAAAAATAAAAACAAAATATCAGAAGCAATTGTGGCAAAAGGTCAACATGAGTTAAATTGGAGAGGTAGGCACAAAGGTGAATGTTCTATTTCTTGTTTCAGAAGTACTTCATAGGTAAGAGGAAGTAGAGGCATTTCAGATGGGGTGAAATGGCATGAGCTAGGGCAGAGAGATGGGGGGATTTGTGACAATGACGGAACAGGGAAGCCCTGGCCTGGAAGACTTCTTTCTCAGACACTATAGGCAAACACTGTCCCCACTGCAGGGGGCAGGGAGAAAGTCAGGAACTGTCCTTGGTTCTTAACCAAAACCACACCATTGGCCGTTGTTATTTCTGGTTATCCTAGAACTTTGGGGGTTTCTGCTCAATTCCCCAGTGCTTATACGTTTCCTTGGTAGTCTCTAACATTTTTTGAGGCCAATTTTACCCTGCTGCAAAAGAAAAAGAAAAATAAGGCTAACAACAGAACTTGAGTATTTCTCAGCCTAATAACAGTATTTACTGTGTATCAAGTTCTTATGCATGCCAGGTACTATGATAGCAGTTTTTATCCATTGGCTCATACTGTTATTAATTATCCCCATTTTATAGATATTATTAATTATCTGCCACTTTATAGATGGCGGGGTTGAGATTCAGTCAGGTCACAGAAGTTCACAGCCCAGAAATTAGGTGAGCACTCCTTGGCACGTGCAAGTAAAGCCTTTAACTCAGAGGGAAGCATCTCCATGAAGTCACTGTCTCGGTACTCTCTAATTTTCTTTTCCACTTACGAAAGCAGGACTGTAGTGGGACAGACTGGATGTGCACAGCCCATTTTAATAAGCATTAGCAATGTGACTATGGCAGAATCATTTGATAACATCCCTGCCTCAGCTTCCTCAGCTGAGAAGTGGTTATGCCAATAATGTTAACTATTTTCCAGAGTTGTCACTAGAGAAAAAAATAGATGCTACATGACAACATAGCCTAGGATAGCAAGATAACTCTGGGGATGATGATGATGATGATGATGATGACGACGACGACGATGGCTATTATTGATTGAAGGCTGCTGCCTTGCATCAGGCCCTCTGTTAGGCACCGTATGTACATTAGCTTCAATCCTCATAGTAGCCCTAGGGAATTCTGTTATCTTCCTTTCAAAGATGAGAAAAATGAGACTCAGTGAGCCCTTTATAGTTTGACTCATCCCTAACTGGATGGCCTTTCAGAGGCTGGATGACAGGGCTGCCAGGTAGAAGGTGGCCCCACTCTTTAATTTGTCCACAGTCTAGACAGGTACTCTGATGAGCAGGAGCTGGAGCCCGGGGAGAGAAAACCTCACAAGCCAACTCCAAGTCTGGTGGAATCCAATCTGACTCTCCTGATGCTTGGAGGGCAGCTCCCTCTGGCTCTCCCTACCTCTCTCTTCTCTTTGTCTCTGGATTAAAAAAAGAAAGAAAGAAAGAAAAGCTGTCCTCCAGGCAGGGGAAATCCAGTGCTAAGGAGCTGGGTTCCCTCCTCCCTGCTTGGGCAGCAGGGGAAGGGGGTGGGAGGGAATTGTGCCAAAAGGTCACAGTGTTCCGGGTCAGCATGTTCTAGCTTTACAGTCAGAGAGCTGCCTGGGTACAGGCAAGAAAAATGCTGCAGACTGCTCCACCTGCCAGGCCTCCAACAAGCTCCAGCTGGGCCTTGGCCTCCACAGCAGCTGCACACTGCAGGGATGGCCACACTCACCAGACATCCCCTTCCCAGCTGTAGCAGCACCCTTAGGAACCTGTAGCTGCCATAAAATCACCAAGCACACCACAGCCTCACAGATGTGCCTTGTTCCTGTAGTCTCTGAAAGTCAGCCACGCAGGCCTCCATCACCAAATCCCACAAGGAAAATAGCATTTCTACATTCTCCTGCTCCCTCTCCCTTCTCCTACTTTACTTATAACTTCTCTGTAATTTGCTCAATCCTGGACTCCCCCAAAATGTTCATTGTGTGCCCATTATATATCTGACATGGGGCCAGCTAACAATTTAGGTATAGATATAAAAACATCAATGTTCCTGTCCTTGCAGAGTTTAGAGAGGGGAGGAGACATCACATAATAAATGAAAGAATTATTATACAATTAATAATTGTGATGAGGGTGTGAAAGAAGGAGAGCAAGGTGTTATGGGAGAGAAGAGCCATAGTGCCAACTGCAAAAAGGAGATCAAGCAAGGTCTTTTCAAGCAGAAGACATTGAAGTTGAGAATTAAAGGCACACCAGGAGGCAGGCTTATAAGGCCAGCTTGAGTGTGGGGTGAAGAGTTTGTCTAGGTAACAGCATGTGCAAAGGTCCTGAGGCAGGAGGAAGAGTAGAATGTTTGAGGAACTGACAATTTAGCATAATGGGTCATTGTGAACCCAAGATTAAACTGTGGGACACTAAAAAATAT
The DNA here is from genome assembly GCA_004024845.1 of Tonatia bakeri. Classification (NCBI taxonomy): domain Eukaryota; kingdom Metazoa; phylum Chordata; class Mammalia; order Chiroptera; family Phyllostomidae; genus Tonatia; species Tonatia bakeri. Next base: position 78,260 of record PVIA01002350.1, on the reverse strand, counting down.
GTGAATTCTCAATACATCCATTTTCTCAAGTAGGATCAAAAAAGAATTCAGAGGGTGGGTACATTTGCACTGATTAGTCTGGGGAGATTAGAAGATGAAAAACCAGAAGGAAAATATTCCATTGGTGAGGTATTGTCGCACATGTCCATGGTCGCCCAGCAGAAGGGAAAGAGCAGTAACTTGAACCCACAGCTATCCAACCTAAAGGTGCATATTTTTCTAAGTGTCTTCAGCTAGTCCTCCTCTCCATTCTTCAAGTTGGTGTAGAGGTACATCTATCTACAGATAGGAGGAAAAGTTAGAGAAGGAGGGAGGGGAGTCCAAGTCTCTGACTCTTTTTCTCCTGTCTACCACTGGTTAAACTGGCCCACATGGTGGGCAAGGGGGTCTTTAAACCAAAATGTCACCATCCACACACTGGTGCTTCCTCATGTCCCTAGGCCCAGCACACAAAACAGGCAGCTGGTTCAGGATGTGCTTACCTCCTGCCACAAGTGGAGATACTGGCAGTTTTTACTGCATGAGGCTGTTTTCTACAACAAATAAGAAAGCTTATGTAAAGGGATCGACACAGTGCCTGGCATATAATTAGGGCATAAAGAATGTGAAATGCTAACAATAATCATCATTGGTAGTTATCACATTCCTGATGATAGCAAATACCTACCACAATTCTCTCTTCCCACCTTCCCCTGTGTGGGAGGCCTCTGACAGAACCCAAGGGCACCTGCTAGTTCAGTCTCTACATTCAATGTTTACTGATGCCTCTTTGGCACCCCACACACCTCTCCCCCCTCCAGAGAATACAGTTTACCCAAGGACTGAGTCCTTTGGCACTCCTCCCCCACCAGAGAATACAGTTTACCCAAGGACTAAGTCTATTTTTGTTTTTGAAGAAGGAAAACAAAGGCAAGTGCCAAAGCATAGACTTCTTTGAAACAAGACAGGGCTCCAGACAAGGCCATGGCCCTGGCTTTTAGGAATTGGGAGGGAGGTGTGCACTCCAGTAACCTCTTGATGGAAGATTATAACAGCATCTCTCCTCCTCCATTTGCCAGTCAAGGACTCTTGTCCCTGGGTTTAGCACAAAGGGTCAAGTGCCTCCCTATTTGAGATTTTCTTGCTTCTAACAACATCAGGACATTAGCCTTTGTCCCTGTACTCTGGGCTCCTTCACCCCTCCTTCTGTAACAAGGAGCCTTTCTCCATGAACTCTTTGATCTTTGAGTATATTATCCAGGACCCCAGGTGGCCATTGTATATGCACCGTTCAGATAAACCTCTCATTTCCCCCAATCCAACCCAAGCTCACTTCTTAGTTCATTTTGCATTCAACAGAAACTTCTTGGGAATTCAATGTGCCCAGTATAGTGCTAGACACTCAGTGACATACTTGCTGAGTAAGATACAATCTGTTTTCTGGGTGTAAGCCAGTCTATAGATAGAAGATTTTAATATGATAAATGCAGTTGGAAAAAAGAAAAGAGATGGCCGTGGACCCTGGAAGAATCCCTGGAAGAATCAAAGAAGGAGCATAGCTCTGTGTGTAGGTTCAGCATAAGCTGGAGAAGGGGACACCTGATCCAATCAAGAAAGGCAATGGCTACTTTTCACCCACCACTTTGCTAAATCATTCATCTTGTAGATGATGCTACCTTTCCCTCAACTCACCCATGTTTCTCATCTATCTCAGTTCTCAGAACACAGCTCCATGTGTACATGTTTCATCATGTAATTCCTAGCCCAGACTCTAAGCTCTATGTAGGCAGCATCCTGGCCTGCCATCTTCTCTGTTGCAGCCATAACACTTAACACTGGGCCTGGCACGTGGTAGGCCCACAGTCAATGCTCATCACATTGAATAAAACTTCCTTTGAAAACCTAATATTATAAAGGCCCATGCTAGATAATGGTGATACAACTTAAATGAATATAAATAAAAAAGTAATTAACAAAAGAAGTTGGCAAACGTATATATTGAATGAATGAGGCAGAATGTAGAAGTCAGGTAGAGTGGCATGTTCAGTTTAGTTCAATTAAATCCAGTCCGAGAAATAGGAAGTATGTCTTCCAAAGGGATGTTCTATGAACAAGAGAAGATGCAACAATAAATTAGAAAAAGGAAGCTCTGATGCTCAACATGTTAACCTAGAGGAGAGAATGCAAGTGCCCAAAATGAAGGCCTGTAGAAATTCCAGGTAATGAAGCTTGTGGGCTTGGATGTGAGGCTAAGGAAACAACCTGTCAGGTGGACACTGGAGAGCCAGGAAAGGGTTTTGGAAAGGGAAGTTGGCTTCATCTGTCTCAGCAGGTCATAACAGTATTCTCACAGAGAAGTGTGGTAAACTAAGAATAAACATGAGCTGGGAGGGTAGTCCTGTTTCAAACTCAGGCTCCACTCCTACTATGTAACCTTGGGAAACCATACCGAAGGGGTGAGACTGAAAAGGAAACTCAGAAATACATCAGGACATGCCTCGTCTCCCACAAAGAGTGTTCAGGGGTTGGTAAACTACATCACTGCTGCAAATAAAATTTTACTGGAACACAGGCACACCATCCATTTACAGTCTGGCACACGATGGCCAGGCTGGGGAATTACAACAGAGGTCATCTGACTAGAAAAGTCTCACATAATCACTATCAGGTCCTCTACAGGAAAAGCTTGCTGTCTTCTTCTAGAACCTTCTGGAATAAAACTTGATGTCACAGGATGGCAACTCTGCAGGAGAAGAGAAAAAAATAAAAACAACTTCCTAATGCACATATGACAACTTCGGAAAGAGGGAAAACCAGTGGGACTGGCCATTTCCCCTGGGCTTGGGGATAAAGTTCTATCTCCTGACGTATAGTCAGAGACAAGTTTATTGTGAGATAAAGGAGCCTGAGACAGAGATGGAGAAATGCAGATGAGAGAAATAGGTAAACTGAAAAAATGAGAAGAGTTGAGGAGACAGATGAGGAGACAGGTGAAGAGAAACAGAAACATAGGGGAGAGAGACAGGAAAGAAGAAGGAAGGAAGAAAAACACCATCCCACCCTGGCTGGTATGGCTCAATAGATTGAATGCTATCTTGCAAACCGAAAGGTCTCTGGTTCGATTCCCAGTCAGAGCACATGCCTGGGTTGCAGGCTAGGTCCCTAGTTGGGGGTGTGCGAGAGCCAACCAATCAATGTTTCCCTCCCTTTAAAAATAAATAAATAAAATCTTTTTTTAAAAAAAGAAAAACACCATTCTATGGGAGGAACAGGAGATTTAAATTTATATATAAAATATATTTGCATATGTGTGTGTAATATTTATCTATCTATCTTTCTTTTGTTCTTTCTATCTATGCTGGTGGCCCTCTCTGGGTTTTTGACAGAGTACTAAAAGAAAAATGTCCTCAACACAAAGAAAACTTCTTGGAAGGAAATGTAAGTCATTTCTTCATTCCCAACTGTTCTGAGATAGATAATCAGGATGTACTGACCCAGGAGTAACTGTGTTGACAGAGACCAAGACAAAATCAATACAAGGTTTTGACAGCAGAGTTTGCAGAAGGTTCAGTTAAATAATAACGTGTTTCCTACATGCTTTAATCAGAAATTTCCCCTACAGGTTTATGAGACTCCCTTCCCAGTCTGTCTCTTTCTGGGCTTATAAAAGTGCTTTTAGGGGATGGTTTACTGACTGCAAATATCATAAATGGAATAGATACGTTTTTTAAGCCCCCCCCCCCACACACACACAGAAAAACAGAGGTATGTCATGATTTTAGAGGCAGGAAGAGGGGCCTATTATCCTAAAAAGAAAATTCTGGCCCCAGAAGAAGTCACAGCCTCTTTGCAGGGTGCTGTACACCACCACCCAAGACACAGTTGGATGACTGAGAATCAGAGGCTTGACAGAGCTAGAAAAGAGGGCTGAGGAGAAAGAAAAAGAGAGGGAAAGGAAAGGTCCTGCTATGCCATTCTCTACTTTTGCTCTGGAACAATGCAAAAGTACCTGATAAGAATGCAAGCAAAGCAGGATTGGAATTCTGGACCTGGCACATGGGAGCTGATGGATGACGGGCAAGAAGTTCCTGAAACTCTCTGGGTTTCACTTGCATTTAAAGAACTACAAATCATTTTCTGTAGCTGGAACAGACGATCCTCGTGGGTGTGCAATAGGAGACAGTGGCGATGATGACCATACATACCAGCAATAATAACAAGACCTATCGTGTACTGAGTGTTTCATTTGTGCCACAACCTGCTCTAAATGCCTTAAAAAATAAACTCATTTTATTCTCAAGACAATCTCAAGTGGGTTATTATGATCATTACCTCCCTTAGACAACTGAGGCTCAGAAAGCTACATGTGAAAAAGTCAAACTCTGAGTCCAGAAAACTCAGTTTCAGGGTCTGCACCATACCCACTATGCTCTGTTGCCTCTATAATGAGGCTGGCAGGATAAGCAGGAACTAGATCTTTGCATTAACTTCTTAGGAATTTCATAACAAACTATTGAAAATTGAGTTGTTTAAAACAACAGAAATTCTTTCTATCACAGTCTGGAGGCCAGAAGGCTGAAATCCAGGTATGGGCAGGGTCGTGCTCCCTTTGAAGTCTCTAGCATCTAGTCTCTTCCAAATTCTGGTGGCTCCTGGTAATCCTTCATTCCCTCGTTTTGTGGATGCGTCACTCTAATCTCTGCCCCCATCCCACATCCCCTTCTGTTCTGTGAGTCTTCTCTCTTCTTTTTTTTTTTTGAATATTTTTTTAAAGATTTTATTTATTTATTTTTAGAGAGGGGAGGGAGGGAAGGAGGGAGGGAGGGGGGAGAGAGAGAGAGAGAGAGAGAGGGAGGGAGAGAAACATCAATGTGTGGTTGTTGGGGGTCGTGGCCTGCAACCCAGGCATGTGCCCTGACTGGGAATCGAACCTGCAATGCTTTGGTTCCCAGCCCGTGCTCAATCCAAGGAGCTACGCCAGCCAGGGTGAGTCTTCTCTCTTCTTATAAAAACACCATCCACTGGATTGGGGGCCCACTCTAATCCAGTGTGATCTTATCTCAACCCTCAACTAACTGCCTCTGCAAAGATGCTATTTCAAAACAAGGCCACATTCGGAGGTTCCAGGTGGACATGAGTTTTGAGGGAACACTACTCAACTCACTACAACCATGAGGCCCATCAATTCTAATTTTACCTAGCAGGGACTAAAGAAACAAGGAATTAGTATATTTCAGTCAGGGCTCCTTGGGTTATAAGTGATAGAAATTCAGCTGAAACAGGTTAAGCATGAAAGAAATTTGTAAACTCAGGTAACTAAAAAGTGTAGGTATAAAAGAATCTCAAGCATATCTTCTTCCAGGTGCCCATAGAATGCCTTATCTCAGCACCTCTCAAATCCAGTTCCTCTGTGTTGGTTTCCCTGAAGCTGATTCCTCTCAAGAGAGGTCAAGGTGGCCTCCAGAGCTCCAGAAATAGGATTAAAAGGACAAATGACCAAACCTACATTGCTCTTATTTTTCTCTGTAGTTATTGGTAGAAGGCAGTTCCTAGGGATTGCATCCTATCTTCTCATCAACCCTAAATGAAAAAGAACTTCTTTTCCCCTAAATTTAAAACAGAAATGGAGCACCCTGAAGCACATGACATCCTTTAACCCCTGTAGTCAGATGGGGACACTCTCGTTAGCCTGAGTACATGCCTACCCCATTTGACCACCACTCATATGAGTAAGTCAGGGGTAGTTCCCCGAAGAGAAATTAAGATGTTTGAGCAGAAGAGAGGCTTGACACTGGGCAGGAAAAACGAATATATTGCCAATCTTAGATTCAAAAGAAGAAAGTGACAGGGTTGAATAACTTCAGTTTTCAAAAGAAGGCATCCAGGTGCTTTTCATTACACTGAGCCTTATATCGCTAAACCAATGTTTTGCAAAGCAAATGGGATATGGATTCCTATAGCACAATGGTCAGAAGCCCTTTACTCAGCACTGAACTACTCAAAGTGCCTACAGGTTCACCCACCATGTCACCCCAGCAAGACTGACTTCTCCTTGCAGGCATAATTATGATCACTAGTGCCTCTTTGCCTACACCAGCTCAGTTGCACAAAAAGCCCCAGCCTTAAGAGCTTATATTTTATTTGAAGACATAGCCTCTCTGACTTACACAGGGGACTAACAGGAATGAAATGACAGCAGAGTCCCAAGAATGGACTCAGCTTAGCAGGATGTCTGAAGTAGACAAACACTTCACCCCACCCTGCACGTCTTAATTTTATTATTTCCCCAGAGTCAAATATAATTAGGAGCAATGGAAAAAGAATGAAACAGTCATAATAAATCCTCCTGCAGATGACCATTATAAAAACTGGATTAAAAAAAAAAAACTGTTTAAAGACCCAGAACAGCATCCAAAAGCAAAAGAGAGTTTCAACTTGAAAACACACATGCACACCCCCACACAAAACTGTGAGGAAGAAAAGGTGGGAATTTGTGGCTTCTTGACCCAAGCATGCTCCACAAGTGTCATGGCTCAAAAATGAAAACCCAGCACCTTTGTGGCCCAGGGTGCCAGAGATCAGAATACAGGGCTAGGCAAGCAGGTAAAAATTTAAAGAGGAATTCCTGGCAATGAGAGAAGCAAGGAAGCAGTGAGATGCAAACGCTATATATAAACTCTTTCCAAATCCCTGGCAGACGGCTCACCAGTGCATTTATGGGAGAGATGCAAAGGGGCAGCAGAAACCATGCAGCGACCAGAAGGAGCTCTGCTTCTTCCAGGCAGTGCTGACATGGGTGGGCTCGATGAGTTTCCTGTTTTGTTCTGTGTAGCTGAGTGCATTCCCACTTTTGCACAGCTTGGGTACAAGAAAACCAAAGTCCTATGGGCTTGAAGTGTCAGGAAACAGAACCTGAGGTTGGCAGACAAACTAGAAATCAGTGGGGAAACTTGAGAAAAAAAAAAAAAACATTGAAAGTGTGAGTCCTATCACTGCCCAAATTCTTGGTGAATAACCAAGTTATGCAGGCAGGTGGGAGACCCCCAGGGAACCAGGCTGAAAAAAGAGCAGTGGAAAGCCATTAAAGGGAGTGATCCAAGCAGGTTAAATGCTTCCTATAACAAAAACCCAGTAATCCTCAGAAGAACACAACATAATACAGAATTACTATAATGTATTATCTAGAATGTTCAATTTTCAACCAAAAATTATGGCACATGGAAAGGAAGAAAAGGAAATCATACTCAGAAGAAAAAGTAAGGCAATAGAAAATGGCATTACATGGAAAAAGATATTTTGTCAATATCAGGCAAAAATTTCAAAATATGGTAGCAGTGAATGATCAAATAAGAAATGAAGGAAACAATCACTGAACATGTAATGTTAATTACATTACATGAAAGATACATCAATAGCAACTATCCAATTCAAACAACAAAGGTTTAAAATAGTGAGGAAATTAAACACAAGCTAAGAGATCTCTATGACAATACCAAGCAAGATCCAATGTTTATGAATCCAAGAAGAAGCTAAAAGGCAGCAGAAAAGTTACTTGAATAAATAATGACTCCAAACTGGGTCTAAAACATTAAAGATCCCAAAAGCTTAAAAAAAAAAACCACTTAGCAGAATAAGTACAAAAAAAGACACTCATGGAGACATCAGAGTAGAACTTCTGAAAGCCAAAGATAAAGCTGAAATCATGAAAGTGGCCAGAGAAAACAACACATTCCACTGGAGATTAACAAAAGGCTGACATCTCATCAGAAACTATGGATGCCAGTAGATAATGGAATAATGCATTCAAAGTACAACTAGAAGAAGGAAAAAAAAACTATCAACCAAGAGTTGCATATCCTATTACTGTCCTTCAAAACCGAAGGTGTAATAAAGACATTTCTTCTTGGTGTCCATTTACTGCTACAGATCCTTTACTTTCCAAAACATTGCTGTATCATGTGTCTGATGAAGCTGAATATAAGCCTTCTTTTCCTTTTACATTCATGTGACATATTTATAGCCTCTTACTTTCTCAGATTCAGTTGAATTAGTGGATCCATCGGTATAGACCTGATTTCTAGTATTTTCTGTGTCATTCTCTCCTTTTCCCCTTTCAGACTCTTATTACAGTGTTTTCTGAAGGGCTGCAGAGGTGGTGAAGAACAACTATTTCTTAGTTGTTTACATGGCTCACTAATGGTAGGTTTGTAAGGAGGGTCAGGGAATTGGTCCTGTCCACATAAACTTAGATCTCCCTCAGCCTGGAATTAGCCTCAGGAGCCTTTCACCCAATAGCTCACAGTTGAAGGACAAGTTTATAGGTAGTGGCCATTGCTTTCTGTAGGGGAGACAATGTGGACTTGAGAGTCAGAAACCTGACTTTGGAAACTTAGGTCAGCCTTTTACCTGCTACGTGACACTGCTTGAGTTACTTCAGGTCTCTAATCTTCTGTTTTACCATCTATAACATGTGAGTTAAAATATGTAGGACATCTTGCTACCCTGTCTTGAAGTAGCATATGTAAAACATACATATTTTACTATTTTTTTACTAATATATTTTATCTCTTCCACCAGAACATAAATTCCAGGAATTTGGGGACTTTTTTCTCTGTCTGATTGCTCAGTTTTTTACTCCATCATCTAGAACAATGGCTATAGTATGATAGGTATTCAATAATTATTGGTTTGAAACAGGCATGTTTTACTAAATAAATGAATGAATTGCCAGCAGAGAGCCTGGGATCCTGTAAAGGCTCAGTAAGTGTTATTCCCTTGCCCCGTTATCCTTTCTGCCAAATTCAAGGATATTCATTTGCCAGTTACTGTGAGACTAAGTTCATAGCTCTGGACTCATTCTCATCCCAGTCAAAATAACATGATTATTTGGCTGAGTGAGACAGGAAATGACCAATAGCCACAACTAATGACACAGTCAGTTCCTGGCCAGGGAGACAAAAGAACAGCTTCTGTGCAAAGTAAGCAGCAAGAAGCCACAGGAATGTGAGACAGAAACATTTTTTAATGATTATTTGACATGAAGTGATACAGCTTACTTCCAGTTATTCTTTGATAAATTTGATGCTCACCTTACACCACTCATCTGTGACTTAGGCACAATGAATTCAACTGGCTTCCACACCTACTTCATCCAGGACCTAATAAATGTTATAAGTCCTCTGCCCAGAAAGCACAAACATACACACACACACACCATTTTATATACACTTTTGGGGGTAGAAGGATCCCATTGGTTAGATCCATGGACCATGTGGTCTGAGGCAAAGTGTCCAGTTCACAAGTGAAAATACCAGGGTGCAGATGAATAAACAACTAGCCAAAGGTCACAGAATAAGGTCACTTATAAGAAACAGCTGCAAACTGACCCCACATTTCCTAATATCAAGTCCAATGTTATCTTTCTTGCTTAATAGTTATTTTGATTTTCATGAGAAGCCACAATGCTTATAGCATCTCTGATGAGTAAGGTATGCGACTCAGCTAGTTAATATCCATTTTGATGAGAAAAATGCATGAGAAAAAAAATAATGAGACAAAGGCAGACTTAAACTGACCGTCCTCTTAGCTGTATCATCTTGAATACCTTACTGGGTGTTTCTGAGCTTCTGTTTTCCTTGACTGGAAAATAGAAATTAAGAGTACCTACCTCACAGGGCTGTTGCCAAGGTTAAATAAGATAATGCTTGTGAAGCATCAGCTGTTATTAGGAGTGTAGTAGTACTTTTATAATTTTAAAGCAGTTTTCAAAATGCAAATACAAGGTGTTTTTAGTAATGACAATATCATTGGGATAAGTGTCCCACTGTCTATAGTAATGAGTACAGATGGTTCACATGAACTCTAAGAATCTCTCCAGAATTTAGGAGAAAGGCCAACCTGTGACAGCAAATCTTATAATACTCAATAGAAAGCAACTGCTTCCATCAGGATAGGCGAAGTCATTCTCCTGTAACAAATAACTCTCCAAGTTTCCAAGGCTTACAACAAGGAAGATTTGTTCCTTATTCACATGCATTTCCTACCATCGGTTTTACCTTGACTCCACTCCAGGACCCACTATGAAACAGGCTATCTGGACCACTGCCTGGCATCAATCCAGAAGATGACAAACCACATGCTGTCTTCTTCCTGGAAGTGACATGCATCACTTCCACTCATACATCACTGGCCAGAGCAAGCCACATGGCCAGGCTGTATATCCATGCAGTAGTGAAATATAACCCACCCCCAAGAGATGCAACAAATACTAGTGAATGCTAATGCAGTCTACCTTGGTTGATGGGAGCTGCTCTTTATAGAATGGACTGTCCTAAGTAATGGCATGTGACTATAGAGCTGAAACACTCGAGTCCAATGAAAATGATCAGTTGAGAAAATAAGAATCCTCAGGTGACATAGAACCTAAGCCAAGACCAAATCAAAATGATCCCAACCAGGCAAATCTGAAAGAATCTGTTTAGTAGAAAGACCATAGTCTGCATGGAGGCTGGAAAGGGAGTGAGGAGGGCATAAAACATAAATGTCACCCAACACTGCTCAGAAGGAAAAGAATTCTAATCGTTTGGCAAAAGCATCCTGGTGACTTGGCAAGCATATTTTTGCCATGGCGATTATCTGTAAGATGGGGTCATAATAATACATACTTCTTAGGGTGGTCATGGGAACCATTAAATGAAATGATTGTGCTGTGCTTAGCATGGTCCCTGGTCCACATTGTGCAATCATTAAATGCTACCTTATATAGATATAGATATAAATATAGGTGCAGATATAGAGGTAGATGTAGACATAGATACAGACTCCTTTGATATCACACCCAGGGTCTGGTCCCTGCAGGGTGTTGAGCCTCAGACCCCAGCTGAATCTGGTGTAATCCTCTGTCATAACGTGGCATGGCCTCGAGCCCTCACATCTGTATTGAGCTTTAACGTTTGCAAAATATATTCTCATCCATTTTTTCCTATTTAATCCCTGAAGGTCCATAGAACAAGATCCCGCAGCTGGCAAGTAGCATGGCCAAACTCTGATGCCAACTTCATCTGAAGATCTTGGACTTCAAATCCTGTGCTCTTTCTTCAATGACATCCTGCCTGAAGCAGAGTCCTGGCACCATCTTTGATCTCTCTCTTTCTCACCCTCTCTCTCATTTAAAAGGGACTATTTGAAAAATAATAATACTCAGCTCCTCTACTTTCATTTGGGGTGATGTCTCCCTCTCATCTTTCTAGTGTGTCCAGCCCAGGATGTAACTGGCTTTGGGTGGTTTTGGTCCCTTGTTCTGGCTCCATATGTCCTGGCACAGAAGGCTGAGCATGCTTCTCATTGTAACAGGCTTGCACTAATTAGCTGCCTTTGATTTTGCATATGGAGAGAGAATGCAAATGAATGCAAAGCAGTATGCAAATTAGCAATATCTTGGCTCTCCAAAAGAACTAGCTTGCAATACTGATGTCAAACTATGTATATATTTTTTATTTATTTTTAGAGAGAGGGGAAGGGAGGGAGAGAAACATCGATGTACAAGGGAAACATCAATCCATTACCCCTTGCACACCCCCAACTAGGGACCTGGACCAAAACCCAGGCATGTGTCCTGACTAAGAATCAAACCTGGGACCTTTTGGCTTGTAAGATGACAACCAACCCACTGAGCCACACCAGTCAGGGCATAACAATGTATATTAATAGTCCATCTGATTAAGGTATGTGATTTCTTTAAAGGGGCAGGTATCTGGAATAATAGTGACTTGATGTTGAATTTTAAACTTATGATCCTTGACAAGATGTCTGTTGGCCACCATGCTATGTTCTCTAGAGAAGATTGCTGTCAACAAGTTTGTTGAAAAGAGGTACAGGCTTGCAAATTAAACCATATAGACTGTCATTCAAAGTCTTCCTCTTTGCCTGGGCAAGCAACTTAACATAATCTCAGTCTTCCTAGATGTAAAATGGGGTTAACTGGTCAACTCTTGGTGGTAAATAAAAGAGATAATGTTTCAAGTTACCTGACATACAAAAGGTGCTCAGGAATCGCTGATTACCTTCTCCACATTCATTCCTTTCTGCTTTGGGAGAGAAAATTAGCAAGTGATCGGGGTAGGGGGCCTCCTCTCCTAATCCTTGCTTGCCTTGTGTGGCTTGTCATTCCATTTAATGTGTCTTTCTAGTACAAAGCTGTCCTCAGCCCAGAATTATAGGACCTCCCAGAGTCTTCCAAAAATGAGTCAATGACTCTACACTGCGCTCCAACATAACACCACTGGAAAGTAGCTGCTTGTCTCACAAAACCTCTTCCACCATCCAAACTGGTGAGTTCCCCCACTTTCAAGATTTAGTTCAAACATCACTGTCCTAGAAGCCCTTGATGGGGCCCATGAGGATCTAGGGGCAGCCTTTGGGCTCCCAGATACCCTGTGGCCCCTCCACAGGGTGGAGGCCTCCCTTCTTCCCTGAATAGACTAGATGTGGCCTGTAGACAGGGACTGTTTCTTCATCATCTTTGTGTCCTTAGCCCATGGAACAGGGCCTGACACAGATAAGTGTGGGAGGGAGAGGAGGAGGGAGGAGGGAGGAGGAAAGAAAAGGAAAGGAGCATCTTGATGTCTTTCATTAGAGTCAAGCACAACAAAATCCTGCTGAAAATCAGACAGAATCTGGAAATATGTGAACACCTGAACTCAAGTCCCTGGGACAAAGTCCCTTCTTGGCACAGAATGAGTCACAAGGACATAAATCTACTCTCAGGCAGAAATCTCGCTCCCAGGAAGGCTGAGAGACTTCTCTTCAGCGCACCAAGTCTCCCAGACCAGCCTCATCCTCTCCGGGTTCAGCACTGGAACATTCTGACCTTAAGTCGGGGGCCCTAAGATTTGTGTCTGCAGTCCTCAGCCTGAGGCAGAGAACTGCCAGTGAGCACCCGGGCAGAGAGTGCGTGACCACACGTGTGAGTGCAGAATCTCATGCACAGGGAGGAGCACTCAGTGTGCACACAGACCCACCTTCCCGCTACACAAACACACACACAGTTTGAGGCAGACACTTAACACTACTTACAGGCAACTCCAAGATTAGCGTTCCAAATGCCCAAGCACCGCACTTGAGGATCCTGGTGTTTCTCCAAGTCCACAGATGGAAAGTGTAAAGGCAGCCCCAGAATGCACATTCAGGCACTGCCTGTCCAAGCTCACAGCAGGGCCTCGACTCATTCTGGCCTCTTTGGGTTCCACTCTGAGGAACCTCCCATCCTCCTCTAGGGGCTGTTAGTAAATAAACTTCAGGGCCAAGAGGCAGAGGCATCAGCAGAGAGTGTGGGACACCTAGGGACAGGATTCTAGTTTCGCATGATCCCATTTTCTCAGGGTTGCTCTTAGAGAAGTCACTCTCACTTTGCAGGGGAAGAAGCTGGGAGGCGAAATGAGCTGCCTGAAGTCATGCGGATGTATGGACACACAAATACGTGTCCCCGGAACCGGAACTGAGAACATTCAACAGCCACTGTGCCCGGGCCCAAGGTTTCCTCCACTGCTCTGAGCTCTTTGCAAAACTAGCACTCAGCACAAGTCCAAACATCTAGGTTGAAACAGCTCCAACCCTAGAGGATTCCAAGACCCTCTCCACAGGGGCACAAGGGAGGGGCAAGCACAGCACTTCCCAGGGTGAGATGAAAGGTATCTTTTTTCCTGCTCCATGGGAGGAAGACAGGGCAGAAGAAACTGAGAAGCGGGTGAAGGAGAAAGAAAGGAAAGGGAAAAATAGAAAGAGAGAGAGAGAACGGAGGGAGGAAGGGCAAGTAGGCAATCCGGCTTAGAGTAAGAGGGGGTTCTCCATGGAAACAAAGGTGCCTGTTTGGCTTAAGATGCCACTACAGTGGAAAATAGTAAATCACTTTCCACCCAGGAGGCAGGGATGATTGCTGGAGGGTTTGACAGCTGAATTCACAAAACTCCTGTCAGTCACTCTAGCTCCTGTGGCTCCCACCAATGCCAGGTGCTGCAGGGGCTATTTACAAAAGGCAGGCTTCACACACCCTCTTTTATCTTAAGCATTTCTTTTAGCCAAATAATACTCAGGGATCATTTTATCTCTTCCTCCATTCTCTACTGAAGCGAAAAGAAGGGAGAAAAGGAAGGAGGGAGGGACTAACAGGGATTTGGGAAAAACTGGTCCTGCCATAACCCCAGGGAGGAAGGGCCTTCCATGCAGGCAGAGGTGCTGGAGGTGGATGGATTTTACTCTGAAACTCGGCAGCCCTCGTACAAAGCAAGAGGAACTGGGAAAGCTACTCAGCCTCTGACTCTCTAATCTGGGACTGAGAGGAGGTGATTTACCCCGAGGCCTCCTGAAGTGCTTGCAAAGACTAAACTTATATATGGTTTTTGTGAAAGAACTTGGTGGAGGGTCCGGTGCCTAGCAAGCCTGCTTGAAACTCTATGCCCTCCTTCCGCACATCGGGCGCTACTGTTGGATAATGACTACCTCAAGAAGCATTTATCATCTCACAGTTTCTGTGGCTCAGGAATTCGGGAGGGGCTTCCCAGGGTGCCTCACACAGGCGGGCCTCTCTGCCCTGCTGCTTGAGTGTCCTTGCAACATGGCAGCTGGCTTCCCAGAGCCAGTGATCCAGGAGAAGGCCAGGAGGAAACTGGGAAGGCTTCTGGTCTAGACTGGGAAGTCACCCACCATCACTTCCTTGAGATTCTGTTTGCTGCAAGTCAGCCCAGCCCACACTCAAAGGGAAAGAAATGAGTTCCGACCTTTTGACATGGAGAATGTCAAAAAAATGAGGACATATTTTAAAACCACCATGGGAGCACTCAGTCATGATTTTGGAAAGCCATGGCTCACTGGGGCAGCACTCCACACTCACCTGCCCCCCTGCTCCTTCCTGCCCAGAAAACCACCAGGATGGGTTTGAAACCTGCCTCAGTCCTTGCAGAGTAGAAATATTTACTTAAGGCAAAGTAGTATTTGTCAGGAGACAACATCAATGTTTATCCCTTTAACACTTTATAATAATAACCTTTGCCTTTGTAAAAATATTTTATCTTTTCACAGTCCTTATAATTCACTTGATTGCCCCTGACACCACGAGAGGAAGATCCAAGGGGTATTATTATCCCCATTTAACAGATGAGGGAAACTGAGGTCCATGAGGCTTAGAATGTCTGCAGTAATAGCTAGTATTTATTTACCACCTCCTATATACAGGGACTGCATTATTTTATTGAGGCTCCTAGGGGTATGGGGGTTGTTCTTAACAGGCATCAGCAACTCAAGATGTATTGTTTTAGCTTGCAACTCAATTAAGAATAATTATTTTTATTTGAAAGCTTTTATACAGGGCACATGCACACCACATCTCCCTAGTCCCTCTGCCCCCTCCTATTTTCACCAGGCTCATTTGCCTGGCCTCTGAAAGCGTCTGAATTCAGGGCCCTGGTTTGTATGTAACTGTATCTTCAAGGCCACCTGGGAAACTGAGGCTCCAAGAAGCTAAATGACGTGCCATAGGTCACACAGCTGCTAAGCCGCAGCGCCAGGAATCTGACTCAGGTGATTCTAAACCCCACACTGTCTACAGGAAGCAAGGAGAAGAGGCCCCAGAAGGGTGCCTTGCTGGCCTCTCCCCCAGAGTGCTGATCCCCTACCGCAGTCTCAGAGAATCTCCTGGAGTCCCCAGGGTGCCTGGTCACCTGTTACCCCCTGCACTCTCCAGCAATGGCCACATTCCCAGAGGAAACAATTACCTTCTTTTGAAAAATCAGTCTCTTCTGTGGCACCTACTATTGAGGGCTTTCTGTGTGCTGGGGCTGGAGCTAAGGGGCTTCACCTGCGTTATCTCACACGGACCTTCCAACAATGCAGGGAGCAGGGCACCCTTATTATTTCCATTTTCCTGATGAGGCAGCTGCTACTTCCTGTGGGTGGATAACTTGAGCTGGGCTCAGGTAGGAAGCTATTCTGCTCATTTGTGGCCAACGGGTGGTCCCCTGGGGGTCAGCAGATCCCTGATGGCCTCTCTCACATAGCCCGTGGTGGATGCTGGCTGGCTGGCTGGCAGTTGGGTCTTTCTCTCTCTGAGGCCCCCAGGAAGCTACTACAGGCTTCTTCACATGTCAGAAGCACTCCAGGAGGGTGAAGGCAGAAACGACAAGGCCTCTACAACTCACTCCAAGCCACTTGTGCCACAATCTGTTGGTCAGAACAAGTCACAAAGTCAGCCCAGATGAAAAGGGGTGGAAAACAGATTCCACCTCTGGATGCAAAGGGCAGCAAAGGGCACTACATAGTGGGATGGGAGGATTTTGTGGCCTGAGACCTATCGGCCACACCTGCCACCACTGTAAATGGTCCCTTCCCTTCCTTCAGAATTCCTGTGCCTTCTGTTTACTACTACTCTGTGACTGGAACAATGTATAACATCTTTATGACATCATATTACGCCTATCCTTCCGACTGCTTTTTATGCTTAAGATTATGTTTTTGATATTCGTCTATATTTACCACATGTAGCCCCTTTCAGTTCATTCCTACCTAATACTCTCTGTATAAGTTTATTTTGTCTAGTCTCCTGTGGGACGGACATCTAGCTTAGCAGTTTTGTGTTATTACAAACACTGCATTTCTTTTTTTGCATATGAGCATTCTCTAGGGAATATAATTAGGAGTAAAGTTGCTATCGTGTAATACTGCCAAATTACTCTCTAAAGTCAATATAAGCTTTAACAGAACAAATAGAATTTGAGAGCTTAACAAAGTTGAAAAACTGGGTTCACTTTACATTATGCAATTAGCTGTGTTTTGAAGAACCCTAGTGGTCTGCTTGGAACGAACCTCCCACCCAATATAGGAATCCTTTCAACAGTGTTCCCAGGAGACAGTCAAACAATCCTTGCTTGAACTCTTGAAAATACACAGGGGAAGCTTGTTGCTTTCACTGTGATTCCCTCTGCAGAGCAAGACTAGTTTAGGAAAAATCCTCTCTGTCTGCAGTGGCACCGAAGCTGAGGATGCGTGGACAATTGAGAAGGTGCAGGCTACGATGAAGGCGGTAGAGGAGGCTGGGGTGGATCACAGAGGGACCTTTCTGTGCTTTACCCTGGAGGCAATGGGGCGTCACCAAAGGAACATGGGCAGGACAGAAACAAGTTCAGATTTGGTTTTTAAACAGTCACTCTGTCTACAAGGTCCAAAATGGAGGCAGAAGGACCAAAGAGGAAACACAGTGATGCCAAACCAAGATGATGATGCCCAAGTGAAGAGATATTAAGGATGGAGAAAGGAACATGATCCAGTGGTTGAGAACAGAGTCTGGCATAGGACTGCCACATGGGCCCTGGCCAGCATGGCTCATGGGTGATTGGCCATGAACCAAAAGGCCACTGGCTCAATTCTTAGTCAGGGTACATGCCTGGGTTGCAGGTTCAGTCACCCATCAGGGCATGTGTGAGAGGCAACTAATATTTCTCTCTCATATCTATGTTTGTCTCCCTCTCTTTTTTCCTCTCTTCCCCTCACTCTAAACTAAATAATTTTTCTTAAAAAACTGCCATGTAACCACCCACGGATGAATAAAAATGTGCTGAGTGTATGTGATGGAATACTACTCAGCCATAAAAAAGACGGAATACTGCCACCTGACAGTATGACAACATGAATGCATCAAGAGGGTATTATTCTAAGTGAAATAATTGAGATGGAAAAGGACAAGTACCATATGATTTCACTCATGTGGAACATAGAACAAAAGTAACAATTAAACAACAAAACAAAAAACAAACTCATAGATACAGACAACGGAATGGTAGTTAGCAGAGGGGAAGGGGTGGAGGGAGTGTGGCTTGGGTAAAGGGGGTCAAAATGGTAGTGGAAGGAAACTAGACCTTTGGTGGTAAGAATGCAGTAAAGTATACAGATATTGAATTCTAATGTTGTACACCTAAAATGTATATAATGTTATTAACCAGTGTTACCTCAATAAGTTTAATTTTTAAAAGACTGCCATATGGTACTTACTTGCCATGCTAACCTCTTGAGCATTTCTTCCTTAATCTGGAAACCAAGAATGATAATTGTACCCATTTCAGAGGGCTGGTAAGAAGATAAAAATAAATCTTAAGTTTAAAGAGCTTTGTGAATGACTCACAGTGTGTGCTCAATAAACATTAGCTATTCTTATCGTTGAAGAACTATCGATAAGACTTGGTGACTACAGTAATTATGGTAGATTAAATTGCTATAACTGAAAGATCTAAAAATGCAACACAGTTAAGACACAACAGAACTTTATATCTTAAACCCGTGACATCCTAGGATGAGTGTCTCTGATCAGGAGACAGCTCTCCCCCATGGTGACTTAGGGCTCCAGGCGGCTCCGTTGTCACATGGCACCTTGTCACTCTTTACACCCAGCCTAAGGAAGGGGAGAGGAGCACGTTTACTTCTTAAAAGCCTTGTGCCTGGGTTTGGGATAGCACCCCATTAGTGAGAACCAGTCACACGGCCCCGTGCAGCTGGGGAGTGCAGCCACTGGCTGAACAGCCATTTCTCTGTCGCAGGCTCTGTCCCCACTTTGTCACTGTTTTCACTGCAGGCTGAAAAAGTACTTGTTGTGGGGACTGTCCTGTGCACAGAATGATGCCTGGTAGCACACCCGGTTTCTACCTGCTAGATGCTAGTAACACACACACACACACACACACACACACAGAGGTCCTGACAACAAAAAGGTCTCCAGACATTGCCCAATATCTTCTGAGGGCCAACTTGTCCCTTAGTGAGAATGGAAGGGGAGAAAAGACTAAGGGGACAGCTGGCTACCTCTGTAGCAGAGAGGAAATTCAAGCTAATAGCTTCACTCAATTACCAGTCTCCACTAGAATGTGAGCTCCCTGAAGGCAGGGGTCATGGGCATTTTGTTTATGACAGAACTCCCACCTCTGCCCCTCCCTTGCACCTAGAGCAGCACCTGACACCCAGAAGGCACTCAGCACTGTGCCTAGTTGTCAACTAACTGACTGTGTTTGTAGACTGGACTGACTGGCACAGTTCCAGCATAGTTCCAGTGCTTTCCTCGAAACAAGTACTGTGCTTACATAAAGGATGCTCTCTTTGTTTCAGGAAATATTGATGATGATGATGATGATGATGATGATGATGATGATGATACAAGGCTAGATCCGCAGGAAGAGGTAAATCACATGCCGTCTGCCCACCTGCCTCCCGCCCTCTGGAAGTGCTGAGAACCCTGTATCTAAAGGAGAGGGATTCCAGCTCAGGCTGCTGCCCACCCCCCCGCCCCCACCCCACTACTGCTGGTTTCACCTTCCTGAAGGGGCTGCAGAAGCTGAAGTGTTGCAGATTCCCTGCCTTGCCTGACTCAGCCCCTGCGTTCTCCGAAGGCCTGATTATGCCAGAGGCAGCCACCTGCGATTTCTCTTTCACTAAGTGAGGCACCTTAGGGTTTCAATTCTCCCCTTCACTTCTGAGGCCCTGTCCCTTCTTTCAAGTACCACCCTCCTCCTGGCTCTGACATCCCGGTCAACACCAGGGTTGGGAAATGCAGTGCCTTGATGGTTGCTGTGGATTAACTTAATGGCTCTATTGATTTCTTGGGTACATCTGCCCCCAAAAGAGCCACAGAGAATCAACCCCTTGGGTTCTGGAAAGATAAAAAAAAAAGAAGAGGAACAGAGTGAACTTTTCTTTCCCTTTGGGAAATAATCACTACAAACAAATTAGTGTTCAAGTCCACGTTCAGAAGCATTTATTCCAAGAGACCATGAAATACAAACACAGTAGTCTAGGCCTGTAATGTGCAATGCAGAAGAAACCAAATGCCAAAATAGCCCGAAAAAGAACCTGCAAGGACTATCAACAGGGTAGACCGATTACATATGTAGTGAAAAGACACTTACTAGCTATGTGTAATTAAAATCTAGGAGCCACAATTCCCTAACCTGAAACGTGGAACTAATAATATCTACCTTGCAGGATTATTGTGAAGAATAAATGAGACAACAGGTATGAATATGCCCAGCAAAGCCTCTGCCACATATTAAAATCTCAATTAATATGATTTTTGATTCACAGAGGGGAAGAATATTGTATACTCAAAAAGTACGTGTGCTTTTAGGCATGAAAATTGATACAAAGTAAAAGCTGGAACAACATTGGAACAACTATATATATATAGTATTAGAAATAAGAGAAAAACGTGTATAAAATTATGTGCAGTTCCTCCACATAAACAGGCAATAGGCCATGTGTCCCTTTAAGGAGGTCATGTGGGATGAAAGCCAGACTCAGCCCTTCCAAACTTGAATATCTGTACCACCACCTGCAGTAAACCCATCACCAGCACAAAAGATTCTATCCTAGCCTGCCCTGGGGAGAGCAAACTTCCCACGCCACCACCCACAGGAGGACAAGGAACCAAGCAACTGCAGAAGATGAGATCGAAAAGGGATAGATTAAGGTCTCAAGCCACTTCGCAAAGCAAGCAAGACCAGACCTCAGCTGCCAAAAGTAATCCAG
Organism: Tonatia bakeri; assembly: GCA_004024845.1. Taxonomy (NCBI): domain Eukaryota; kingdom Metazoa; phylum Chordata; class Mammalia; order Chiroptera; family Phyllostomidae; genus Tonatia; species Tonatia bakeri. Next base: position 57,725 of record PVIA01002350.1, on the reverse strand, counting down.
CACATGAAAGAAGAGCTTAAGGGACTGTTGGGGCCAAATGTTGCCATCCACCCTGTTAGACTAGTGGGGCAATTATTTTGATTCCAAATCTTCATCTCTAAGATACTGGCCAGTGAGGAAGGGTCCACCCTTACCTCCCTCCTTCCCTCCCTCCCTCCCTCCCTTTCTTCCTCCCTCCCTCCCTCCCTCCCTCCATCCCTCCCTCCCTCCTTAACTTCCAGACACTGGTTTAGGGCTTGGGGGTCCAGGAGGCCATTACACACTCTGAAGTGGGTCAGCAAGTGTGGTCACTGAGTTCTTGATGACTCTGGACATGTTCCTAGGGTCACAGGGGCCCTTTTCAGAGAAGAGCCCCACCAGTCATTTTAAACTTGGTCAGGCAGGACCAGGAAAAATTTTCTGGTTCAGAAAGAGGCAAAATGCAGACATGGTGATTAAAAGGGGCCCTCTCCCCAAGGGACCTTTAGGTGATATGAATTCAGAGTGATATGGCTCATGCAAGAGACACAGAGTCCTGGGTGAACACCGACAATGCACTAGGCACTGGAGACAGACTCTGAAATGAGTGACATTCATTCATTCATTCAATAAATATTTATTAAGCTCCTTCTATGTTCCCACCATAATATTAAGAACTGAGCTCAAAGCAGTAAACCCAATGGGAAAGGGGCATTTTTGCTGTTCTCATGTTCCCAGAGATGGAGAAGAGTAAATGGATCTTTGAAACAGGAGTGGGAAATCCAAAGGGAATGGCCAGCAAGGGCTGACTGAGATGAGTCTCAGGATGAATATTTATGAGCTCAGTAAAAACCCTGTTAAATAGACGAATGAACAGGAGGGATAGGGATCTCTAAGCAGAAGGAATGTCTAATGTAAAAGCAAAAGCGCATCAAAATAGTCAACAAGTAACTTGGTATGGCTAGTATGTGCAAAAATAGCGAGGTCATGACAAGAGTAATGAAAGATGTTTGGCATTTCTTGGGTGTTTTCCATGTGCTTTTTGCACTGTTGAAAGGGCTTTAAGTGCATTACTTCATAAAAATACACATTATCAGCCCCACTGTACAGATGGGGAAACTGAGGTATAGAGAAGCTAAGAATTTTCCAAAAGTCACTCAGCCCGCAAGTGTCAGAGCTGGGATTCAAACCAATGCCAGAGTCTTTGCTCTTCACCTCTGGACCTTGGAGAGGGCTTGGCACTTTGCAGGATGGCTTCCGGATTTAGCCTTGCTGCTAAGGAAGAGGCCAGTAAAGGATGCCACACAGTCTTTGAGCTTGAACTTCTCACACTCTACAAGGAGAAGTAGGCGTGCACAGAGGCCTGGGAGTCCACACAGGCCTTGACAAGTGCTGGGCCACAGGCTCAAACAGGCGTGTCTAGGCTTCTGCTCCAGGGTAAGAGCAAGTTGAACAATGACTGATGGATGGAGGCTTCACGGAGCTGATGTCATTTGAGCTGAATCTGGAGGGAAGAGAGGGAATTCAGGCAGATGTCACAGTGTATAAGGGCACGAAGGCTGGAAAGTGCAGATGTCTGAGATAGCTGCACGGGAGCAGCCTGCAGCAGCAGGGCCAGGAGTAGCAGAAGCATCTTTTCCCCTTGGAGCTCGTCTGCGGCCCTCGGTCCAGGGCGCAGGCACTGGAGGAGCAGTAGCCATAGGTTTACTCCGGTGCTGGAGAGGGAGGCCCTGCGGTGCTGAAGATGATGGTGGAAACAAAACTCCTGCAACAAACCACTGCGTACACTCTGGGAGCTTTCAAAGTGCTTGACAGCTGTTGAGCTGAGCACCTGGGCCTCTACAGGGGTGAAGGCTGCTGGCAAAACAAGGGGCTGATGGACACAAGAAATATCTATTTCCTCTACTCTTTTTTCAGTTTTTAAAGAGCAAAAAAGTCCCATGACACTGGTTAATATGAGAAAGCCCACTGAAAGTACCTGAACCAGAGAAAAGGCAAGAAATAAAGCAGGAAATCACCTGAGATCAAATACCAGCCTGTCCATGACCAGCTGTCTGCTCCTCCTAGAGAAGACTACATTTCCCAGCCTCCCTTGCAGTTAGTTTGAGGCCATGTGAAGGAGTTTTGTCCAATGGAGTATGAGCAAGGTAAAGTCCCTGCCAGGTCTACCCCTTTAAAACATCCCATGTGACCCTCTGTCTTCCTTGCCCTCACATAGTGATTTTGGATGTCCATATGCTCCAAATGGTGCACAGATGAAGAACCATCTAACCCTAGTAGGACTGTGACCTGAGCAAGAAATACCTTGGATTTGTTCATCTACTGATGCTTTCGGGTTCCCGTCATTTCACAGTGATTCTCCAAGGGTTCTAATAGCATGGTCCACAGACCTGCAGCATCAGCTTCACCAGAGAACTTGTCTGAAATGCAAATACTCCAGCCCCACCCCTATGAATCAGAAACTGATTTAGTACACAGGGCCCAGGAATTGTCTTCAGGTAATTGTGAGGTAGCTCAAGTTTGAGAACCGCTGGCTTACTCTAATATGCTACTGCGCAGCCTTTATCTTTGGAGCCTCCGTCACCGCTTTGTCAAATGCGGGAACACCTCCCCTTGCTGGGTCATGGGAGGGTTCAGTGATACTGCATCATGTGACGGGTATAAGAATCTAGCTCAGCCCACACACGGTCAATGTGTAGCTCGGGACCAGATGCCTTGGGAGAGCCAGAGAAACAGAGGATGGGACTCCCGGCCTTGTGTGGGAAGCTGCCTCAGCGATCCTGCCCAACCAGGATTCAAGCCCTTGTGTAATCCCCTCCAGTGTGTGGGCAGGGCCTGGTGACTCACAGCTGACGAGGAGAATACACTACAGCCACGCTCCCTTCCGGACCCAAGTGGAGAATTCCTTGCCTCTTACAACTTCTTGGGGTTCCTGGCATTCCTTAGCTGTGGCTGCGTTTCTCCAGTCTCTGCCTCTGTCTTCACATGGCCTGCTCCCCTTGTCTGCTCTCCTCTTCCGACTCTTGTAAGGACACTTGTCATTGGATTTGGGGCCACCCAGGTAATCCAGGATGATCTCATCTCAAGATCCTGAATGCAATTACATCTGCAAAAACCCTTTTTCCAGATGAGCTCACCTTCCCCAGTTCAGGGATGGGGACATGTCTTTGAGCACCTTTTCAAAGGCACAGGGACGGGGGAGGGGGAAAACCATTCAACCACTACGCTGCCCAAAGACAGGGACAGGTCTAGTGCACCATTAAATTCCCCTGACTGAGGCACCTAAGGTAGCTCTTCACACAAAGTAGGAATCTGACACACGTCTGTTAAACAGAAAGGCAGCAGAGCATAGGATTTAAGTGACCAGCTTTAGAATTAGCTAAACCTCTATTCATACCTCAGCCACTTACAAATGAGGTGACGTTAGGCAAATTACTTAGCCTCTCCGGACCTCAGTTTCCTCCTGTGAGCATTTTAATAATACCTATCTCGTGGGGTTATTACTAGCAGTAAGTGCAAAGCACCTAACCGTATCTGGCACTGGTGAGGCAGCCAAGGGCAGACACAGTGTCTGGCATGCAAGGAGTGCTCAGTCAAGGCTGGCTCTTCTGACTGGCATGTTGATCATTGGAGCTGCTGTGCTTCCTACTCTCATAAAACCTCCCCAGCCCTTTGCTGTGACTGCCACAGGGACCCCTTCCCCTAATCAGAGTCCCTGGGCACCCAGAAGCCCTTCTTTGAGACAGCTATGGATAAACATCCTAGTTCTGCCCTCCCACAGCAGGCCCCTTCTTTTCCCACCGCCTGGCTCTCCTCTTCCAACGATGCCTCCCAGAGTAGGGCTGGCAGCAAGCTCAGCTGGGCCCCTCATTGTTATTCCTGGCACGAGGTAATCCTGCCAGCATCCTCGGAGGCCCATAAAAATACCCGCAGTTTGTCTTTCATCGGAGCGGCTCAAAGCCCCGTGGCGTCCTCTGAGAAGATGGTGCTCCCAACTGTGTTCTGGGAGTGGCTACTTCCCAGGATGGTCTGGTATGTGCGAGACGGAGCGAGCGTGTATGAACTGAAATAACCCAGCCCGGGCACTGGCTTGAGAACCACACCCCTCCAGGCTGCCAGGGGGACACAGGGCTTCTCCCTGGGATGATCTGGAAGTCCCACACAAGTCGTTCTGCATTTCCACTGCCCTAGTGAGTGGCTGTGTGACTCTGGGCATTTCATTTAACTTCTCTGTGCTTCTGTTTCTCCCTCTCTAAAACAGAGCAGACACAATAACGTGTACTTTGCAGGGTTCCTGGGAGGTCTAAAAGGGATAGTCTAGGCACAGGCTGGAAGAAAATATCTGTAGCACATATAACTGACAGACGACTTGTATCTAGAACTGTTAAGAACTCCTGCAACTCAATAATAGGAGAAATAAACCCTTTCCCCAGTGCAGAAAAGATTTAAACTTAGAACACTTCACAAAAGAAGATATAGACAATAAGTACAGGAAAAGGTGCTCAGTGCCATTAATCATCAGGGAAATGCAAATTATAACAATAAGACATTGATTTAATCCCCACTAAAACGTTCAAAATGAAGAAGACTGTTAATACTCAGTACTGGTGAGGGTGTGGAGCCATTGGAACTCACACTCCTGGTAGGAGTAAAAAAATAAACAAAATAACCACTTGGAAAAAATAGTGTGGTAGTTGCTTATAAAGTTAAAAATACTCTTATCACATAACCTAACAGTTCCACTCCTAGGTATTTCCCCAAGACATATGTCTAGAAAAAGGCTTGAACGTGTAAGAGCAAAGCAGGCTTATTCGTAATCACCAAATGGCAAAAACAATCCAAACGGCCATCAGGAGATAAAAGGACAAACAGAGTTCAGTCTATCCAGACAACAAGATATTAGCAACAAAAAGGAACAGCTACTGGTATGCCTGGATGAATACCATGAATACTCACTCCACAGAGCAGGAGAAGCCAGATGTTAAAACGCAAAACTTCCATTCGTAAGTTCTAGAACAGAGAACTGAACCTAGGGTAACAGAAATGAGAGCCGCGGTCACCTCCGTGTGAGGGTAGGGTAGGAGGGTGAGTGGAAAGAGACATGAGGAACTTTCTGGGGTAATGAAAATGCCCTACATTGCTGTTTTAGGGGGATGGGTGCACAAGTGTACACATTTGTCGAAACCCAACTTTGTTCTGAAGATCTTTGCAATGTGCTCTGTGTGAATTGTATGTCCACAGGAAAGATCGAAAAGGGACCACTGTGTGTGCAGAACGCACAGCAAGGGGCAGAAGAGTCAAGTCAGCTACCGTCAGAAAATGGTAAAGGCAAGTCAAAAGCATGTAAATTATCCAGCGCCATGGTGGCAGTTCAAAGCACTAATCTGGACATCTCTGAGAGGTGGCAAAACTCACCCAAGGGAACCACCCTAAAGCTGAGTCTTCTGTGTCCTGCCCCCACCCTACCCACTTTCTCCTGCAACCAGAGGAATGGAAAAGGTGTGACTAGCTGGATGGAGAGGCTGTTCCTAGAGAGGGTGACAGGTTTACTAAACAACAAAACTACATGGATGCCTCTGTGGATCCGAAGCCCAACTGCTACAACTGGGAGTTTTAACAATGCCCTACACAGCGTGGACATGAGACTGGCCTGGCTGTTCATGAGATAAGAAAATTGGCTAAGGCCCACCTGACCGCTAAACTCCCATCCTACCCAGGCCACCTTTCCCCTTACCGGTCCCCATGTGGAGGGCTCCTCCTGCACCCCTCACTGACTCTAGAATGTTCCATCTGCATGATTTCCTGTGGCCTGCACAGCAGCAAGGAAACGTTGCTCCCAGCAGAGCACACTGGCTATTCCCCTCTCTCTGGGGCCTCTTAGTAGTCACAGATCTGCAGTGGCCCAGGATTGGCTTGGAATTGCTGCTCACTTTGCCCCCAAGGAGCCTCGTCTACTACCCATGAGACTAGACAAGAGCTCTCGCCCCAGGGTTCTGACGTTCTGCCCTGTGTGGCTGTCAGACTCCAGCTATGGCCTGAGTCTTCTCCCACCAGCCCCGAGCACAGCAGCGCAGAGGGGCACAGCCCGTTCCAGCCCTGCAGGCACAGAGATGCCTGCATTTGTAAGTAAAGTGACTGCCCCCATGTCTTTTCAATCAAGCACTCTGCTCCTGAGGATTCTAGCAACAGAAGACAGAAGAAATAAGATGTCCCTACCATCCTCTACCAAAGACGGCTGCTGGCTGGGAAATAGCCTACATTTTAGATGCAGATAGTACAAAGGCCTTCAGAGGCCAGGGGAGGCCATCTCTTTAGGAGGTAGCAGGAGGGCCACCTTTCTGGCCTTCATCAAAAGACTGGTTCAAAGAGGAAGAAAAACAGCTTTTAATGCTATTCCACATTCTCTGTCTTGATCTGTTGCAGGGCTTTTTACTTGATATTTAATGCCGTGCTCCCTCAGGTCCAGGGACACTTGCAGGGGAGCACAGCCCATCACAGAAGCCCGAGGTCTGACCCCCATGCCCCTGCCCATGCCTGTGCCCAGGTGCCCACCAGAAGCAGGAGGCAGAGGCCAGTTGCAGCGAGAACAGGGGAGGGGGACACCAGGAATCCATTGAGGGAGGCATGAAGGTGACCAGAGGCAGGACTTTATTACAAAGCACAAATTCAAAGATAAAATTATCAAAACTTTCCAAATGGCTATTGGAGACCATCAAACCCCAAGCATGGGCCTCCCCACCCCATCTCATTTCTGCTAGCCAACATGGGTTCAGGGTCTTCGCCAAGTTATGTCAGCTTCCCCATTTATTAAATGAGGATTGTGATAGAACCCCCTATGCCAGCCTGATTTGAGAATTCGATGACCTACTCATATTTGCTAACTCTTATGTAGGACTGGCTCCATGCCCCACACTGTTTTATGTGCTTTATAAATATAAACTCATTTAAGCCTCAAAACAAGCTGGTAGGCAGGTTGGTACTGTTCCCCCTTTACAAAGGAAGACACTGAGGAGCAGAGAGGTAAAGCAACTTGCCCAAGCCCACAGAGCAGGTAAGTGGGTAGGCGGCGGCGCCAGAATTGGAACACATCCACTCCAAAGTCGGTGCTTCTGGGCCATGACTGTACTGTTCAAGGCCCCTACAGGGTGAGCAATGGTTATTGTTTCACTTGGTAAAACTCACAATGAGCCACAGGTGGGACTTACACTCATTTGAGATCATTTCAGAGAGGAGAACATAGAAGCTCAGCCAGGTGAAGAAACTTGCCCTGGGGACCCCAGCAGGACTGACTCCAAAAGAGGAGAGGACATGGGCTGAGGAGATGAGGAGATGGTGAATACAGGGCCTCTGACAGAAGGTTCTCGTACAGATGCCTTCCGGGAAGCCCATGGGCTCTGGATACACTGGAAGGCTTGAGTTTGAGAGGGTAGAGAGCATTGGTAGTCGTAGTCCCAGGATGCTAACATCTCAGATCAGCAGGGCAGGACAGCAGCATGGAGTTCATCTAACCCAAGTCCTGATTTTATGGTTGGAGGAACTGAGTCTGGAGAAGTGGCTAAACTGATGTCCCAGAGTCAGAAAGCACCATCCCAAGAGCAGTGGACACCCTGGCCAGAGTGCTCGCCAGGTCTGTGCAGTGTCCTGAGCACACACCAAGGGTCCCGGGTCCATAAACCCAACAGTCAAACCTCTCCCAACAGGCTCTGGTGAACCAGTGACTTAGGAGCCCCGGGCATGACCAAATCTTTATCAAATCAAACCCCTTGCTGCTCATAAGGTAATTTCTAGTTAAGGTGCTTTGGTTATAAGATTTAGGGGGAAAAAGAACTCTGTCTTTGAAGTCAGACAGACTAGTTTTGATAAGGGCTCTACCACTTACTGGCTGTGTGATCTTAGACAAAGACTTAACCTTCTGAGGTTTAGTTTCCTCACCAGTCAAATGGCTCTGAAGTAAGATCACTTCATAGGCAATGTAGATATCTGGAACAGATTAAATGAAAAGGAAGCTGTGGACTCTAATTAAAACTGCCTGGGGGAAAAGATGGCACATAGTAGGTGCTCAATAAAGGCTGTTCTGAATCCATCAGAGGACAAACCCACATACTATATGATTAACCCAGGAGACAAGACTGGGGGGGGGGGGGCGTGTCCTGGTGACAAGAGGGAGGGAAAGTTGAGGAGGAGGGTACGTGTAAGGGAACTTACATGTGTGGAGTTTTTTTTCCCTTCTACTTAAGGTCTTGCTCACCACTTGAGAAAACTCATTTCTGGTTCATGTTCTTAACAAGAAAACACATTGCGGCTAAACAGTAAGAATGGACCAAACTTGGAAAGTCCTCACAGGTCTCCATGTTTCTCTTGTACGAACTGTAACTCAGGGTGACATGGTTGAGCACTTGATTTGACTAATAGCACTTTGAGGATTTCCAGGGGAAGCACCCAGGGCAACCTTCTGACTAGGGGTCTTATGACACAGGCAGATTGAAATAAAGAAAGTTGAGGCATCCTGAAGTTTCTCCCTGGACTGCCATGTGCCCATCCAACAAATATTCATTCCTCACCCAACATGGGTGCTCTGTTAGCGACCAAGGACACATCGCAAACAAGCTGGACATGGCAGAGGACTTGCACTCTATCAGGGAAGCTTTCCATAGAGACACACGCCTGGTGGTGAGCACTGGGTAGAAAAACAGCAAAAGGAGCCACAGTGTGTAACTAGGGGACCTGGTAACTAAGGAACCTAGTTACGATTGGGAGTCCAGGAAGCTCCTCAAGGAGGTGGCATTTAGGGTGAGAATTAAAGGATGAAAGGTGGGTATATGAGTTTCCTGGGGCTGCTATAATAAAGTACTACACTGGGTGGCTTCAAACGACAGGATGTCATTCACTCACAGTCTGAAGCCTGTAGGGTTACAACCTTCCTTGTCTCCTCTAGCCTCCAGTGGTGTGCCAGCAACCTCGGGCAGTCCGTGGTCTGTAGAAACTTCACTCCAAGCTGTGCCTCCATCTTCCCATGCCTTCTGCCCTGTCTTTTTCCTAAGGATACCAGTCATTGGATTAGAGGCCACCTTAATCTCAGATGACCTCATCTGAACCAGATTATGTCTGCAAAGGCCCTATTTCCAAATAAGGTCAATTCACAGGCACCACAGGTTAGGACTTGAATGTGTCTTTTTTTGTGGGGGATCCAATTCTACGCACTACAGGGAGCAATACAGGTGGGTGAGCAGCCAGCAAAGCCCTAAGCTGGCAATGGAGCTGGATGGGCAGGGGATGGTACCTTTGGGGACACAAAGAAACCAGCACACCTAGAGGTGGGTTAGGGGGAGGGAAAAGCAGGCCACACTCACCCAGGAGACAGGGAGGAGCTACTGAGGAACTTGCCAGCTCCTCACTCTCCGAGAAAGGCCTGCCTTTCTCTGCTCCATCGGGGGTGGACCTCAAAAAAGTTACAGATGGGCAGAGAGTTGCGGCCGTGGGTGTGTTCACAGTCTGATGCACCTCACCGGTGACCTGCCTGCCCCTCTGGAGAACCAGAAGTGAGGTAGAAATTGCCTGGCAATGATGTGCTCTCTGCTCTGGGAATCCAGATGCTAAATGTGTCCTATTTACTACAGAGTTGCTACCTGAGAACCTCCTGACAGGCGGCGGAAAAACCAGAAAGTGTCCTCCTTCACAAAAAACATGGCCCCTGGTCTGTATATATAAAACAGACTGCGGTCTTTGAGAGATATATGAGCTACATACACACAGGCTTTATATATTTTGATAGATATGCAATATATATCTATATATGCTTGAAATCTTTATATATATATATATATATATATTATCATAATATGTTGGGTTGGCCAAAAAGTTCCTTTAGTCTTTTCCATAAGATGGCTCTAGTAGCGCTTAGTTGTCTTTAACTTCATTTGAAACAATTTTGTTAGATTGCACTGTGACAGCTGTCATATCAGTGTGCATTTAAAAAAAGAAACATCAAAATTGGTGAATTTTTATGTAGCCATTTTAGTATTGAAAATGAAAGAAAATGTGCAACATTTTCAGCATATTATGCTTTATTATTTCAAGAAAGGTAAAAATGCAACTGAAATGCAAAGAAAGATCTGTGCAGTGTGTGGAGAAGGTGCTGTGACTGATCAAACGTGTCAAAGGTGGTTTGCGAAGTTCCGTGCTGGAGATTTCTCACTGGATGAAGCGCCACGGTCGAGTAGACTTGTTGAAGTTGATGGCGATCAAATCAGGATATTAACTGAGAACAATCAATATTTTACCATGTTGGAGATAGCTCACATATTCAAAATATCCAAATCAATAAAGTTATGGTGAAAATGAGAAAATGTGTCTTTGATTTTATGGAAAAAACCATATGGACTCTTTGGCCAACCTAGTATGTATATATACGAACACACACATACGCACACACATATATATGGCATATTTGTATGTAGGCTGTCTTTGGTTTGAGGTCATTCATTCATTCATTCATTGCACAAATATTTCCGGAATGCCAGGTGCTGTTGGAGCCCAAGACAAAAAATCTCTGCCCTCCTGGAGTTGACTTTCTACTAGGATGGGGGAACTAATGGATCAACTCAAACAATTGTTAAGGAACATTAAAAGGTGCCAAGAACAACAGAGGAAAATAAAGGCAGGAGAGAGAAGGGGTGTCACAGAATGTGGGGGAAGCTAAATGTTAAATGCAGTGGCCAGGGAAGGCCTCGCTGAGATGGTAATGCCTGAGCAGAGACTTGGGGAAGGTGAGGGAGTAGGCAGTGAGAATAGAGTCCAGCAGGTGCAAAACCTTGAGGCCGAGCTGCCTAGAGGGTCTGAGAGGTGACAGGGCTGGACGGTGGGGCACAATGAATGAGATGGAAAGAACTCGGATGTGATTGGGGTGGCAGAGCTGAACCCCTGGGCCTCCCAGTCCATCACAAGGCCCAGGGGTTCTGAAGCAGAGATGTTATGTGCTCTGGCTTCCATTTCAAAGGGTTGCCCTGGCTGTCATTTTGAGAACAGATTATAGAGGAGCAAAGGCAGGTGCAGGGAGACCAGTCTAGGGCTGTTGCAATAATGCAGGCAAGAAACGCTGGTAGCTTGGTCCAAGGTCAGGGCAGTGGGTGGTGAGAGGAGGTGATATTCTGGATATATTTTGCTGATGGATAGAACATGATGGGTGAACAGTGGGAGTCCAAAGTTGACTGACTCCAAGGTTGTAGCCTGAGTGCCTGAAAATATGGGGTTGCCATGAACAAAGACGGAGAAGACAACACACGGGGAGGCCTGGAGGGAGAGCAGAAGGGTGTGGTAATGGGTAGACCCCCGACTGGAGATGAGGTAGAGGCAGCTGCATGCACCAGTCTGGAGACCTGGGAGGAGGGGACATTTGGGAGATGCCGGTGTGAGGAGGACGTAACATCCCTAGGATCAAAGGAGCTCTCAAAGAACTTGTGCAAATAAGGAGAGGAGATATATGTATGAATCGAGGCCTCGAGGCAAATGCTATGACTCTAAAATTTAGGGTCAGGAAGAGGAAAAACAGGCAAAGGGGCCAGAGAGATGTGGCCAAGGGAAGAGGAGGCAATGCTGGACAGTGGGTTCCAGGAAGCCAAGTGAGGGAAGTGTTTCCAGGAGGATTTATTAACTCTCAAAGGCAGTTTAGGGTCAAGTCAAAAAACAAAAACAAACAAAAAAAAACTTTGAAAAACCACTGGAAGGCACTTATATTTTGAAAATGAGCACAAGGGGTCTCCTGACACTGGTGAATTTTCTGTTCTTGCCTCTTGCACCAGACACAATAATTATTTGGTTATCTTAAATGCAAATCTAATTTCGGTTCTTGTCTGTCCTTCCCATTAGATGTCCATTCACTGGTGTGATAGGTGCAATTGTGTTCACTCAAATGCATGTGTTGAAGTCCCAGTGCCCCAGTGCCTCAGAATTGGACCTCATTTAGAGATAAGTTCTCTAAAGAGGTGATTAAGTGAAAATGAGATCATTAGGGTGGGGCCCTAATCCACAGCAAGAGAGACACTGGGGATTTAACATACACGGAAAAAGCCATGTAAGAATGAAGTCGCCTTAAAGTCAAAGAGAAAGTCCTCAGGGGAAACCAGCCCTGCTGACACCTACACAGATCTTGGCCTTCTAGGCTCCAGACTGTGACCAAATAAAAAAAAATTTAAGGCACCCAGTCTGTGGTATTTTGTAATGGAAGCCCTAGCAAACTAATCCTACTAATATATATATATTTCATTCTTGTCTTTGCATCTCTGGTACCTAGCACAAATCATAGCCCCGAAAATCTTCTGGCTTTAGACACACAGTGATGTGGTAGCTGTGTTCCTTAAGATTAGGTTTGGCTGCCGAACAAGATAGAAATGCATTTTTCTCATGTACATAAAGTTTAGAGGGAGGGGGTTCAGAACTAGCAGGGAATCCCCCAGTTTTCCGAATCTTTCAATCTTGTTGCCTGACATTCTGCTTCATGGTCCAAGATAGCAGTTTAGGTGCCAGCTCATCATGCTACATTCCAGGTAGCAGAACAAAGAAGGGGTGCTGCTCCCTGCCTCCCTCGCCTTGAGAATTCTTCAGAGAACACATTCAGCACCCTCGTGCTAATATTCCACAGATGAGAAACTAGTCACATGGCTTAATCTAGCTGCAAGGGAGGCTGGGAAATTTAGTGTTTATTTTGGGCAGCTATGCACCCAGTGAAAAATTAGGAGTTTCATTATTAAAGATAAAAGAAAAATGTAACCCTTCCTGGTACTCTTCCATGGATTCTCCCAGTTAGAGAGCTATAATCAACAGTCTCTGGCATTACAGTTCAACTAACCTTTCCGAGGAGCCTCTTAGCACAATGTCCTAGAGAGCTGGCTGGAAACCCCTGGTCTGGACCAGGAAGGTGGAGTTTACTCTGCAAATGTGACGTGCTGCCTCCAGAGGTCCCCACTAGGAGCAGTGGCAGGTAGGAGGAAACAGTAAAATAAAAATGGTCTTTGCAGTCTTCCTAAGGGGTGCCGAGGCACCAAAAAACAAAACAGTGTGTGAAGCAGGAAGGATGTTGAGATGAAGCCTCTCTTGTAACAAAGATGAGATGTGACAGGACCTGTCCTGGGATCAATGGGCCACTTCACCAGCCTGATGTAGAGAGATGGAGAGATGTTCAGGAAGGTGGGAGAACCCCTCCCTAGCTGGACATTTTTTTGAGAGATCTGCCTCTTTCTTACTCATGTCTGGACCTGACCATTAGCAGGCAGGGACTGCTGTAGCTCTCCAGGCCTGATGGAGGGTCGGTTGTAACCACCCTTAGGGGCATCAGACACGGAGGGTCTGGAAAGCATACTTCCTCAAGCTGGGACATGTTGGTGCCACCAGGGTGACACTGTGGAGGCATTCCTGGGGCAGTGGACAACAGCACCTCACGAAAACTGCAGAACACACTTCTAGGAGGTGAGTGAACACAACAGGTTACTATGAGGACCCTGGAAGGAAACAGGCAGGCAGTGAGGTGTAAAGAGCTCTGGCCTTGGGGAGCAACTTGTTGCAAGTCTGCATCCCACATCTTTTTCTATCTGGGTGACCTTGGGCAGGCCACCTCCCCTTGCTGCATCTCAATCTCCTCTAATGATGAAAATGACACCACTGAATGGAACCACACCTGAGCTACTGACCAGCTCCGGGGTTCTGACTTCAGCTCTAGGTGAGTTACAACCACTGCAGACTAGGAAGGCATCCTTTAGCAGAGGTGTCCAACCTTTTGGCATTTCAGAACATATATTATGCTTTTGGCAGCTCAGAACATGGGCCATACATTAAGTACACTGCAACATGTAATCACACACACAAAAAATCTCATAATCTTTAAAGTAAATTTATGATTTTGTGTTGGGCTACATTCACAGCCATCCTGGGCTGCATGTGGCCCATGGGCCACAGGTTGCTTTAAGGGAAGGGACACACCTATGCATCCCTCCTGAAAGCCCTGGATCACTATGCTAGTAGTCCCTCCTTCTTTCCTCTGCTACATTTTACCAGGGCCTTTGGCCTCGTTGCTCGTCCACCGCTCTGAAACAAACCTTGCCTTCTCCTGTTCCCAAGTCCCAACGACTTCAACGATCACCTCCCCACTCAGAGACCAATCCCACCCAGCAGCCAGAGTGACTTTAAAATGTGAATTACCCACAAAATCCCTTTGTGCCAGTCCAGTGCTCTTTGAGTAAAGCCAGCTCCTTACCGGAACCCACAAACCAGTATCACCTGGCTCCTGCCAAGCCCCCAGCCTCACAGCAGGCAGCTTGCTCCCTCCTCACTACCTGTGGTCACACCTGCCTTCTTAAAGTTTCTCAACTAAGCCAAAGTGTTTCGCATCTCAGGGCCTTTGTTCGATCATCTGCTGCATTCTCCCTGCAGCTGCTCTTTCAGGTCTTTACCTTGACCATCACCTTTGCAGAGAGTGCTTTGCTGGACACCCCTTCTCCAGTGTGTCTCCATCTCCTGGCTGGCCTTGACCTAGAGGCCTCCTACACACCCTCCATTCCAAAGTGCCCTCAAAAAGCATCCTACCTCAGAGGACCCGGAAAGAGCTCGCAACTCTGCCTCTGCTCCTGGGGAAACAGGAGCGAGGGAGCTAAGGGGCACTGCATGCAATGCCCAGGGGAGCAGGAGTCTCAGTGAGACAGCTCTGGTGGGTGGCCAAGTCACTGCTGATGAGCTGGGTGACCCTGGATAAGTCACTTCAGCTCAGAGCTTTAGTGGCCTTGTCTATTAAATGGTGATGGGGAGCCAGCAGAAGACATTTTCGTAATGAAAATGGCCCATCTTCCCCCTATACACAGTGATTTCTAGCTGGGGCAGAGGGGCCACCACTTTCCAGTGGGCGGGTTCTGTGTGCCCCTGCATCAGGCCTATTGATGGCAGAGAACGCCCCCCCATCTCCCAGGCCTGGACAGACAGCACTTCCCCTGGCTTCCAGGCCTCCAGTGCTGTTCTTTGTGCTGCTCTAAACCCAGGGCTTCTCTGCTCCTCCCAGGATGGCAGTGTCTCAGCCTCAGCCCTGGCACTACAGAGGGGTGAAGGCTCAGGACCTGGAGCTGACTGCACCCCTCCCCTGCCCTTGTTCTGCACCAGGAGTCTAATTCTTTATTGGAGGGGCTGGAGAAGACAGAGAGGAGAGGGGACACTGGGACTGCCCCAGGAAGGGAGGCCCCAGTAGCCCAAAGAGGGTAACAACTCAGGGCCAGTGCATGGAGAGGTATCCCAGATGGATCAGGACTCCACGCCCCACAGTGGGACAGAAAGGGAGAAGGATACCACCGTCCTGCCAATAACCCCACAGGAGATGAGCCATTGGAGGTGGGGTGGGAGGAGGCTGGGCAGCAAGACACCTGGTCACTGGCTGTGGGTCAGAGGAGGGCAACAACTAATGGGGGCTCGGAAATGGGCAGTATTTCTGAAGCTCATCCCACAATGAGGGCCCCAGAATGGGACAGCACAGGGGCGAGCCTGACAGCTTGAGCATGGCCACATCCAGAGGCAGAGCGGTGCCTGGTCAAGAAGCCAGGCCACTTGGGATGTGTGTCCCGCCTGCGCCCCTCGTTAGATGCTCAGGCGAGCGAATTGCCCTCCCTGCCTCAGTGCCTCGTCTCTGCAGGGGGTGGGGTGATCACACCTGCCTCCGCGATGATAGGAGAAAGGAAATGAGTCTGTGTGCTCGCAGCCTTAGGTGGCACCTGGCGCACACAGTGGGCCCCACTGGCTATTATTTGGAGGATGATCTGGACCAGGA
This sequence comes from Tonatia bakeri, assembly GCA_004024845.1. NCBI lineage: Eukaryota > Metazoa > Chordata > Mammalia > Chiroptera > Phyllostomidae > Tonatia > Tonatia bakeri. The sequence goes on along the minus strand of PVIA01002350.1, from coordinate 41,971 downwards.
GTTGGCAAACCTTTTTTATAAAGGGCAGAGGCTTCGCTAGCCATGTGTTCTCTGCTGCATATTCTTTTTGTAGTTTTCAACCCTCTGGAAATGTTAAAACAGTTCTTAACTCAAGGTCCTTACAAAAACAGACCACTCAGCTGATCTAGGGAAGGGGCCATAGTTTAACAATCCCTGGAGGTCTAGCTGGGGGCTGGAGCATCTTGGCTGACTTCCTGCACCTCACAGGGTTGGGCTAGGGGCTACAGTGGGAGGAGCCCTGGGCACAGGGGGACTAGCAGGCTCCGTAATGTGGACCAGAACAGGTGCTAACTGGGGGCCTGGGGAGAGGGGCAGGCAGGGCTGCCTTGTGGTCTTGCTCTGAGCCTGGGGCTCACCTGCTGGCATGATGGGGCAGCACAGTCAAAGAGACACATGAGGCTGCAGCCTCTGAGGACAACAGGCAGTGTGTCATTCACAGGGGCTGACCGTTCATCCTGTCAACAAACACTGGCGAAGCACTAACTAGTTCTAGGTGTTGTTCTAAGCCGTGAACTAGACAGAGGAACCTGCCTCTTCACCTGGAAGTCCAGGCTGGCTGCCTGCACCTCTGCCCGTCCAGAGCTGGGCTCCAGGCCCGATTGCCAGGATACACTCACCTCGGTGCCCTCAGCCTTCAGCAGTTCCTAGGCAGTCCTCTCCTTGGGGCTTAGGACTCTAGGAGCCTGTTTTTCGGTCTTTCAGGAGGGAAAAGAAGAAAAAAATCTGCTGGTGATGGAGGAAGTCATCACAGAACAATAGCCCAGCCCGTGTTGCTCAGCCAGCAGAGCGGTGGACAGGAAGCCCTTCAAGGGAGACCTCAGAGTGCTCGATAACTCTGCTCCATCCAGAAAGATCCCAGTCACCACGCCATGAAACCGAGGTCCCGAGAGGCCCCTAACTCTGGGTCCTCACCATCAAAGGAGTATCAGCATAAAGCCAAGATCTTCGACCATTTCTCTCCCAAACAGAAACAAAGGATTTCTTGTATTATAAAGGGAGCTGTCTAGTTACTATATTTTTGGGCACCTGATGCATTACCTTATCATTGTTGCCATTTTACAGATTGGAAAACTGAGGCTGCGTGAGGCTCACTATGGTGTCTAAAGTCATTCCGTTCATAAGAATGGAGGAGCGAATCAGAAACCTATGCACTCAGCACCCCAGACATGTGGACTCCCTCAGGCTCCCTGTCAGCATCCAATCCAGTGGCACCATGTGGTAAGTGGTACCTCGAGGGCCATCTTTTATCTTGCCTCTCCTCCTGTGATGTGCCTAGGTCTAGATTTGTCTCAGGATACAGGGCTAGTCCCTAATTAATATACCAGCCAACAACTGGCAGGTGGCTTGAGTTTCTTTTTACAAAGAAATGAAAGTAACACCACCTAACATATGAGAGCTGGACCTGGGGCGGGGGCGGGGGGGGGGTTGCTCCAGGGAGTGGGAAGGAGGGTAGTCTACGTGCAGGGGTGACGCACACAGAAAAGCCAGTTCTGACCGTGCAGGATAGTGTGGTGAGAATCAACGGAAAATAAAGCACCTCCGAGAGGGCATGGAGAAAACATACGTCAAGCTAGCTTCTTATTTTCAACTTGTAACTGCCCCGTACACCTGCAGTCAGGGGGAAATAAAATCCGTGGTCACCTGCAGAGAGGGCCACCTTGACGTCCAGAGCAGGAGCCAGAGAGATTGACAGTAAAAAGCCAGAGTGTATATGTCTTAGGTTTGAAGGCCTCATGTTCCCCTCACAACTACTCAACTGCACCGCTGTGGCAGGAAAGCAGCCCTGGACAATGTGTAGATGAATGGGCATAGCTACGTTCCAATAAAACTTTATTTACAAAACCAGGTGGTGGGCCACAGTTTGCAGATTCCTGGTTTAGAACAGACACTGCAATACGCCTATTTAATGCGAATCTATTTTGCGGCAGGCACTCCCCATATTTTATCTCCTCTCAACAAGAGGTGTTTGCTGTGTGTGTACCAAGGGCCAGGTACTGCTCTAGGCCTTGGGCTTCAGTCAGAAAGAGACAACCTTGAACCCCAACAGGTGAGATGTGGGGAGGGTAGATGCCACTCCTGGCCTAAAACTCAGCTACAGGCTGAGACTGAGCAGAGAGGAGAAGAGATCTGTCCAATTCGTGACCCCCAGCCTTCTCACACCCCTCTTATATCCTGGTTCTCACCAACTCATGAGGGCAGCTATCAGTGGGGAAACTGAGACCCACAAAGCCTAGAGTCGGGATACATCCTGAGTCTTCCCATGACGAATAGTGACAGCATTGGTCGGTAATGATGGCATTGAGCGCTTACAACGTGTTCCCATGGGTAATCCTACCTAACCATTTAACCCTCACAACCTGATGAAAAGTAACCATATCTATTACAGATGTGTGCGTATATGTAACAGCACATGTTATACCAACAAGGAGCCTTAAGCAGAGCAGTTGTCTGTACCACACTGAGTACGTGGCCAGGCTTAACTCCAGGCTGTTTGTCCTTACTGTACTCTCCCTAGCACCTGACGAGCTTCACAGGGGAACAGCGAGCTACTAGGAGAAGAAAGAGATGGAGGAAAAACAACCATCTTGGAGACACTGAGCTGCAGGGGGAGGGAGCGGCTGAATGAGCGTGCTGGGTGACGTGGAGACTAGAAGATGATTCCGCACAAAGGTCAGGCTTTTCCAGAGTGAGAAAGTAGGCTGAAGGGTAGTGGTTCTTTCAACCACAGCGGCACAGGCTTAGCAGCCTGCCAAGGTGCGTGCTGAACTTGGCCGGCTATGCAGGGTTGTATAATCACCTCAGCCCTGCCGGGTCACTCCAGAACACCACGGCCACCTTCGTACCAGAAAAACAAGCTCATGAGTGCTTGCCCATCGGAGGAGTAAACAGAGGAGTGAGGATACACCAGCCCCCTCCCCCCACCATCCTTCAACATCCTGCTGGGCTAATAACAAGCACAGTAACCAACATTCAAGGAGCACTTACATGTCAGGCACGTGTGCTCAGAGCTTTATATGTACCACACCATCTCAGCAGTGCATCAAGAGCAGTCCTTGAGTCAGGTGATAAAGTCATCCCATTTTACAGATGAGGAACCTGAGGCTGAGGAACTTACCTGGGATCATGATGCTATCCAGAGGGGATCTGGGATTTGATCCCAAGCAAACAAATTCCAGGAGCTGTACCTAGGGCCTCCATTTGGAAGGGAAGCAGCTAGGCATGTGGCCAAGGAAACAAAGATTTTGGAGCTCGGGATTTCATGAAATCAGAGCATAGCTCCTCCACTGCTAGCTGGAGCTGGGTGTCCGTTGTCTCACTGGTAGGAGGAAGATTCCCCATGTCCTAGGGTGGCAATGAGGACGGGAGATATAGGAAAAGTGGCTGCAGTAGTTCCCCCACACCTAGTGTCTGGTCTCATAGGGCCCACAGCCTCTACCGCCTCAGAGCACCGCACGGGTCCTCCCTGAACCCCAGGCTTTTCTTCAGCTCCCATAAAGAGTCCCTCCACCTGCTGGGTGGCACTCTCTGCTTGGTGAACTCCCCACTCAGGTTCCCAAAGCTAACGAAGGCTATGGAAAGCCCACCCGGGATCACCAGGCCCCAGGCCTTCCTTCTTTCCTCCCAAACGTTGAAAGTCAGCCTTCAACTTTTCTTGGCCCACCTCCCCACAACCCTTGCCATCAGTATATGCCTTCCACCCAGGAAGCAACAAGAGGAATTCTAAAGGTGGAAAATTCAGCCAGGTCGATGTGGCTGTCCTCTAGAAGTCTGGGCACACAGTCCAGTGAGGACAGAAACAGAAAGCGTGAGCTCACCAAAGGCAGGAGAAGGAGGTCTTCTACAGAGGAGCCTTGGCGTATTTGAAAGGAAAACCCCACATCAGGCCCTCCTTGGAGGTCCAACTCCATAGACATAGAATTACCGCAGAAAAGCTTCTCTCCCTTTGTCTGAGAAGCGACTGTCCTCTACTCCACAAACGTCTAGGTCTCCTCTTCCCTGGAGAGAGACAGAGGGCCACAGACAGTGCTGCATTCCGACGTCATTGGTTTCCTTCGTAATCCAGAGTGTTTCATTACTTGTGTGTTCAAGTCATTATCCTGGAAAGGCCTCCATAGCTTCAGGTTGTTAAAAGAATCTATGGTACCAAAAAAAAAAAAAAAAAAGGTTTCAAAGCTCAGGCCCTAGGAACTCACAATTTCCTTGCCCTTCATGAAACAATTTCCTAAAGGTTTCTAATGGGTTTACAGATAGCACCATGTTGCCTCCGCCTCTAGCTTCCCTGTGGAAATCCTGTTTTATCTGCAGGTGTGTGACAGGAGGAATGGGAGAAACAAAGCGGGAATGACTATATTCTGGCATACAAATACTTTTCCAATTATGACTCCTACCCTTCTAGGCATAATTGCCCCTTTAATTATCTGTTCTTGCTCATGGTCTGCAGATTCTGGGGTGCATCCTTATACCCCAGCACCCAGCATAGCAAGTAAAATGAGCAAGTCTCAGGTAAGTGTTTGCTGAGTGCACGAGGGAAGGAAACGTGCCCACGGCTTCTCTTCTCTCCATGGGGAAATTTCCCTTCCTCCGGTGAATCCTGGGACATTGTCTCTTGGCCTCAGCTGCCTGTTTGGAGTTCTTGGCCATTCCTTTCATTTGGGCCACACAGCGGACAAGCAGGCACCGTGTCTGCCCCCTGGGGTCAGGGGCTGCTGCACCTTCTCACTCACCCAGACTTCTCCCCCCTCCCCTGCTCTGGACGCGCTGCAGAGTGAACACTCTTCCATACCAGGAAGCGCACCGGGCCTCTCCCAGTGGGCCTCTATGGACCACTCCACCCCAAGCCTGCAGAGTACATGGTCTTCAGGGGAACACTCACCATTTCCCCAAGACGGACCATATGCAGAGCCAAAAAACAAGTCTCAAGACATGTCAAAGGGCTGGAATACACAGAACATCCTCTCTGAGGCCAGTGGAGACATTAGAAGTCAGCAAAGATGGATGCAGGGGAAATCTCTGGATATTTGAACAGCCTTGCTCAGTGCTTGACACAGGCTAGGCCCTCGACAATTTTGGTTCCAAGCCCTTCCCCGAAGTCTTTCTCTGTCACAGTTCAGACCCCTCTGCTACAGCTGACAGGGAAGGTGGAGTGCCAGTCCACAGTGGCCCCCGCTGCCAGTCCTCACAGTGACCGGGGACGACTAGTCAACCTCGGACCCCCGTCCCGTGCCTCTCACCTTCCACCAGATCTGCACTCAGGCAAGCGGATCTCTGCTGTACTGCAAAACAGGGTGCTGCCCCTCTGTCCACTCTGAGAGCCCCAATGTTATCGAGGTTTGGAGTGTTTGACTTGGTGATGGACGTTGCTCTAGTTACTCAGAAAGTTCTCTGGCAAATAGAAGGCAATTTGTCTTGTTTAAGGAATTTAACTGACACTCCATTGTAGATGAAAAGGGGACTCTGTTATAAATCTGGTTTAGTTCAGTGACAGAAAGTGATCTCATGGCTGATCTGGTCACAGACTCCTAACTGGGCAGGTCACAGTGGGTAGTCCAGTCCCAGGTCTACAACTCCTTTAGTAAAGGGTTTATCTTTGCCTTCAGTAAACCCCATCCATTGTTTTTGTGCATTTAGGTTAATAGGCCTTTGAGATGCCTGTTATTCAGAAGTGTACCCACACTCAAGGGAGCACATAACCTTGTTACCTAGTCTATACCTTGCTCTTACCCACTTCCACGCAATCTTCCTTACTCATACCCTCTGCCCCTAATTCCAAATGCATAAAAGAAACTGCAAAACTGTCACTCACCAGATCATTTAAGATCTTGCTTCCCGGCAATGTCCCCAGTTTGGTTCCAATAAAGCCTTATATAAAAATCCCCTATAGGTTTGGGCGTTTCTTACATCAACACCTTGAATTAAAAATAAAGGCAGTGCCTGCCATTTTAGAATTCCCATGAGATCAGCAACAGAATCAACCAGAGAGAAACTCCACCAGCCAAGCCATGCCCGGCACACGGCAACGGTGGCCCTGACGTCCTTGGCATCGAGGAACACCGTGGGATCTGCATTTTACTTAGAGGTTTGCTTGAGCTTTTCAAGGCTGATGATCCAATCAGTGTTTTTCGTTCACTGCATATATTCACAATTTGGGTGTTGACACTCCACCACCCATCTGAACTGGAAGGTGGAGGAATCTGTTATGGGCAAGAATGCATACTGTATAAACAAGAATATTTTCCTGAGACAAAAATGGTTGTAGCATCATTTTCCTACAAATCAAGGGAAGGCCCACCTATTCGAGAATGCGTGGAAAATCAGTACCCTAATTAAAGCCCGCCTGAAGAAGTTTGTACACGACAGAACTCCTCGGAACTCAGACTGCAGGAGGCTTCCACAGGGATCCCATCAGGAGAAGGGACTCTGAAAGGGCACGAGAGCCCACATTGTGGCATGGACATACAGGTCATGTCCATGTCCCCATCTATAAATTGGGGTGCTGGAGAAAGAAGATCCCTCTGAGGGAGGCTGTGAGAACTAAGTGAGACGAGACTCTTAGCACGCTCCCCGCCACCACCGCCCCTGCCACACACACACACAAAACAACAAACCATACAGAACCTTGACTTCAAGATGTGGGCAAACACTTAAGTTCGTGACAATGCTTGGCAGGAGACGGTAAGATTATTTCCATTTTGTAGATAAGAAAATGAAAGCCCAGGAGAGGCGAAAAACTTGCCCAAGGACCCAAGCTATAAGCCAGAGGCAGGATTCAAACTCAGTCTAACTCCAGAGCCTCCAGAAACTTCCGGTTCTAATAGGAGTGACCGAAGGACAGCAATCACTGCCAGCATCACCAGGAGGGCCAGCCCAGTGCCCCATGCGCCCAGTGCCCCGGAGCCGAGGGAGCCAAGTCACCCTGTGCTAACAGCATTAAGGTGTCCCATTTGATCTGGGCGCTGAAAGATGTTCTGGTTTTCACTAGGAGGAGAAGAAGAGCCTTACTGAGGGAATACTTACACTGACAAAGGCCGGGAGCTATTCAAAGGAACCCCTGTTTAGGAAGGCTGGAAGGCCACCTGTGCTAAGAGCCCTCGGAGTGCGGCAGTGGCATAGGAACTTATTTCCATGTCTGCAAAAATCCTGATCAGCACAGTGCTGTGGGTAAGCGCACAGGGCTGTGGCTAGGGGACTAAGTTGACGTGGCAAAGTTGTGTGTCTTTGAGCAGGAAAGGAATTGCGGTAGGAATTACGGTAGGTATATGCTAGAGCAGGAAAGTTCACCTCTCTGGTCCTGAAGGTGCTCACCTAACACTCTGAGTGTTAATGGCACCTGCCGTGTAAATGCTTAGTCTCAAGCTGGTTCTGAGGCTTCTTTATGTTTCTGCTTCACAGGATGTGGCCCAGGTCACCTCTGTCATCCTTCTTCCGCTCATGGGCTGACATCTCTCAAGGAACTATTTGTTAATGTCCTAAAAAAGGAGAGACTCAAAAACCACAGAGAAATGGGGCTTGGTCAATGACCAGTACCAGAGATGAGTTTCCTCTAAAAAGAACTTATCTGCTCACAGCCAGATTTAGGGACCCGACTTCATGCCGCTTGCAAAATACAGTTGTGCTAAGTCAATGTGACATGATGTCATTTGCATCCTAACCATTTACCAGCTGCTCGAGGAAGGCACTTTCTGTCTGGATCACAAGGTCCCCTGGACTGATCACCATGTTTAGTCATGTAACATGGGACAGGAGACCACAGACTTTCACACAAACCTGCATTTGCCTTAAGCTCACTTCCTACTCCCCACAAACTTGAATCTTGGGGGTCTTGTTCTGTGCCTGAGCTCAACTAGGTGTTTGTGTCAATCACTCTTTAAGTCAAAGCTCCTAAGATACACATCTTTTCAAATTTTAACATCTCCAACATAGGTATATGTCCTGTATCCAGGGGCACTGGGTGTTTCTTTGGAAGCATGTCTTTCTTAGTGGCACATAGATCAATGGGGAATTATAGAATTGATGGCATCTTAGATTTGAGGAATTACGGTAGGTATATGCTAGAAACCCTGCTAGGCTTGAAACAGAACTTGCTTTTGAACTAAACCACCACCACATCAACACAGATGGTCACTATGTGAGAAATCTGATGCCCAGAGCGTTGAAGACGAATTTGCTCGACGTTGCCTTGTACGTAGGAGGAAGAGTCAGGGTGGAGTTCTGGTTACTACCACTGAGCACAAATGACCGCAAAACTAGCATTGTAAAAGAACGGCCGTGTTCTGTTACTCATGTGTTTTTGGTCAGGAATCTGAGGAGGGCTGGGATGGGTGGTTCTCCCTCGGGGTTCCCCACGGCCTTATAGTCAAATGTCAGCTGGGCGGCGGTCATTTGAAAGTGCGGATAGTCTAAACAGCCAAGATGGCAGTCCGTGTGGCTGGGAGCTCCGCTGAGACCACAGACCACGGCACCCCTGTGTCACTGGTGCAGTGTGACAGTCTCTGTGCTTCCCCAACAGCGAGCGAGTGGCCCAAAAAGCCAGGTGGGAGCTCCACGACCTTTTGTGGCTCTGCTTCTCGAAGCAGTCACAGGACTCGAGAAAAGAACACAGACCCCATCTCCCAACAAGAATGTCAAGAAACGGGCCCACCCTGCTTTTCTGTTTTTAAACCAACACAGATGAGAACCCTGGTCTGACTGGCACAGAGACCCCATGTTTCTGATTGCCTGTCTGGCGCCCAGGGGCAAAAATGAGAAAAAGTACTCATTAAATGCGATGAGGAGGGTTTTCAAGCAAATGCAGGAGAAACCATCCAGTCACTCTCAGGTTCACTTTCAAAGTGGGCACGTTGGGACGTTAGACCTTGGTCTGGTGCTTTCCGGGAAGTGGACTGGGGAGAAACTTACCAGGTTCACAAGAGACCTCAGGCTCAGAACCTTGTCAGACAGACAAACCTTGTCTCTAACCCCAAAACAAAAGGCTTTATCTCGTTCGATACTACTGCGCACAGCGGTTCCAGGATATCCTGGGTTCTGCGGCTTCTCTAATGGACGGAGCGATGCCTCTTTCCCCACAGAGCTTATCTTCAGGTGGGGAGGCCACACGTCATCTGTAATGACTACTGTCAGCAAGTCCTAAGGCCTATGGCTAATAACAGAAAATGAGGACTGGGGGTGCCTGGGTCAGGGCAGGTGGCCAGAGAAGCCCTCTTGGGACACTGCCATCTGAGCAAAGATCTAAGTGGAGCGAGGAAATGACGCAGGCAGGTATGCAGGGGAAAGTGTCCCATACAAGGGTCACATTCCACGCTACCTCCCTGAGGCCAGGGATGTGCAGGGATGTTTGACCTACAGCAAGAAGGCCAGTGGGAGGAGGAAGGGGTGCGGTGAGGGTCTCGAAAAGCACAATGAGAACTCTAGATTTTATTCTACGTGAGAGAGGCCTCCACTGGAGGGTTTTCATCAGGAGAGTCCAACAACGTGGTCTACCGTTTTTAAAAGATCCCCCTGACTGCTAGGAGAGAAAGAAGGGTCGACACTGGAAGGTCAGTTAGGAGGCAGAAACCCAGGCAAAAGGTGGAGGTGGCTTGGCCTGGACTCCCATTGGTGAAGAAGATGGGGAGGGGGTGAGTGTGTGTTTTGTAGGAAGATGCCACAGGCTTTGTTACTGGACACAGCTACCAGTTAATCCTTTAACCTGGCAAAGAAGATATAGTTCCCCCAAATGCTTGACTGTTGCCCCAGTTTACATCTGATCTCTACAAAGGGTGGCCGTGTGGGCAGCAGACAGTGAGAGAGTCCCAGGTCAAACCAGTGCCCGCACACACTGGCCAGGGGTCTTGTCCCTCATGGCACAAAAGGGCCCCTCCTTCCCAGCCCCACTCTTCCTACAGTCCCCCTCACACACACCCCCATCTCCCAGAGAGAAAGATGTGAGCAGATTCAAAAGAATAAGCCACTGGCTGGAAAGACCGTTTCAAAAAGTCTGGAACCTTCTAAAAGGACTGGCAGGGAGACCCACCCCCATTTGCATGGGCCCCTCGGGTATTCTGGTTCTTCACTGCATGACATGACTTGGTAGTCACAGCCCCTCCTTTCACAAGTCATTGTTCTCTAAGGAGTCTTTTCTGTCAAAAAGAAACCACCACTGTTACCGCTTTGAGACAGAGCTTGGGGGGGGCTTCATGCTCCATGAGCCTCTGCAGTGAAAGGGTCAGTGTTCTCTTAAACACCACAAGGGGCCCAACAACCAGATGAAGGTGCACACGGAAACCTATAATGGCGACTATTTTTAATTGTTGGTTTTCTCTTTACAAACATGTGTAGAGCCACAGGCTGTGTGTCACACAATGTTCTAATCGTTTTATACTTTGTCCTTTAATGCTCGTAACCATCACAGGAAGTACGTAACATTATTATCTTTCATTCAATACTCAGTGAACATTTACTGAGCACTTCACAGATGAGGGTACTGAGACACAGAGAAGCTAAGTGACTTGTCACGGTCAGACAGCTAGTTAGTGACAGGGTGCATTAGAACCCAGAAACTCTGGCTCTGGAATTTGGCTTTTAATCACCATCCTCAGGGGCACAACACAGTGCATTGGTGAAAATCTGTGTATCTCTCAGAAATGCTTTCAGCTGCAAAACAAAACAAAACAGAACCAAAAAACAACTCAGCTTAGGGTGGCAAACACAAGTAGGAATTGTTTCAGTAACAAAAGGTCTGGAGGCAGTCTTCTGTCTTGGGCTGGTGGAAGAGCTTCCAGCATACATCCAGGCTTTTCCTGTCTTTTAGAAAAACGTCCACCGATTTAGTCTGTTGTTTAATCACCTCACATTTGCAATATGGCTGCTATGCCTCCAGGTATCATGCCCAAGATCCAGGCAGGAAAAAATGACAAAATGAACTTCCTCTAATGAGGGCCTTATCTTTTTATTTGAAAGAGAACCCCTGCCTAGCGTGATTTCCCCTGAAACGAAAAACAAAAAATGAGAACACGTATCTGCCACTATCATAGTCACCATTATATTATCTGGTTTAAACCAATCTCATGAGGCCGAGACTGGGGCCTGTCTTCCTGGAGACCCGCGGCCACCTCCCTACTGCCTGAACCTATCCAGACACGACACCCCGGAGAGGCAACGGCTACTGAGGAGACAACAGGCAGCCTTTGCTGTGGTGGGTAGTACTGTCCCCATTTTACCGATGGGCCAACTGCAGCTAGGAGTCACAATGTCAAGACCACAAGGCCGGTGAAATGGCAGGCCAGAATGCTAACCTGGGTCCCTGCAATGCTAAACCCCATGACTAAAGGGATAGGTGTACTTTTGACTTCCCCACTAATAGCTGGAGAGCCGCAGGCAAGTTGCTCAACTTCCCTGATTGTCAATCTTTTTATCTCTAAATCGTGGAGAGTGATGGTGCCTAGCCAGAGGGTGGCTGTGAGGGGAAATGAAATAGCACAGCAGACCCTGAGAAACACAAGTTCAAACTGCACGATACACCGACACAGAATTTTTCAGTGAATACAGATGGTAACTATAAAGGTGTTTTCTCATCTTTCCTTTAAGAACTCCCAATCTAGTGTCCCCCGAACCCTCTATTTCCAACCTGGGATGCAGAGAGTGGAAAGGCATGCTAAGCCTAGAGAAGTCTGGAACGACAGGCATAAACTGGAACTTTTGCAGCCACCCTGAGCATGTGGTCACCCCAAATCCCCCAGCACACTGCAGCCCCCCGAGGGCAGAGACCCCCCACCAACCACAAGAAAACATCTCCCCCACACCCCACCCCCACCACACCCATGCTACTGCACCCAAGGGGCCAAGGAATTAATTTCTGACTCTCCCTCCCACCACGCCTTGACAACATCAAGCATTTCTGAAGAAGTATCTGTGAATCATAGGTCAGGTTGACTCATTTCTTCAAGTGTTCGGGTCGTGAATAAAAAGGGTATTGATTGCTTGCAGGGGGACCAAATACAGGGAGCAACAACTCGATCTGCTCAGCATTTATCCGCAGTAACGCGAACCAGACTGACAAGTATGGTATGGAAACTGGGTGAGGGGATGGGGACAGAGTCTAAAATAATTTTCAGTGAGTGAGAGTTAGTAAGTGGAAATGACCTGCTTCTTCTTCTTCTTTTTTTTTTTTTTTTAACAAATTTAAGGTAGGTACCCCACTAATGATGTTCTCTCCATCTATGGAGCTCTGTGTTTGATTTTGGTTTGTGTAAAAATTATTCAGGCTAAGCTTTTGGAGGCCCACTTCCAGAAAATGTTGTTTTTCCATGTAAGAAAGGGAAAGGGGAAGGAAGGTCGCCTGAGTGGAGCACCTCCTGCGGAGTCTCACTTGACCTCATAGAGACCCAGCAGGGCAGGAAGTGGAGGCTAGGAGAGAAAGGTGCAGCCACCTTCCCTGGGGAGCCTCATCCCCGTCAGGACGGCCGTGCTCAGCCAGAGAACGCTTAGCTCAGGGGATGTTCAGAAACAGAAGCTCACGGCAGGGGTGCAAAACCCCCGGAGACCTCGCAGGGTTACAGCTCCCACACAGCTTTCACACCCAGTCACCTCGACCTTTCACCTGCAGAACCACACTGTCTCCAGGCCAACATGTAACACCAAGGCAAGGGGCCAGCGCTCTCGCCCCATGTGGGAAAGCTGCACTGGGACCACTGGGGAAACGTGTGAATCAGTACCTGTGACCCTTGTGGTCCTGCCCCTGAAGTTAGGGGAATGCACCCTACACACAGCCTCAGGGGGAAAAGTCCGCCTATGAATCATGGCAGCGCAGAACCTCCTCCCGGCCCCCTTGGAACCCACTGAGGGGTCTGGCGTGTGTCACCAGAGGCGAGGGCAGCTGCATGTTTGTCGTGTAAAGCAGCACGCCCTAGTGGGTTCTGGTGGCCTCTGAGGATGCTTCCTCAGCTCTCGAGATGATCTGTCTGCAGGTGACAATGTTCAGAAGAGCCAGAGGAAACCCTCACGAGGGAGTGTGATTTTCAGGTTTTCTTTCAGGGAATACCGGGCTCGTGTGGAATCGTGGTATTACTAGATGAAACCCAGAGCCAGCCAATGACTCGTCTCAAAACACACAGCTGGAACGAAGCAAACCTGAAAATAGTTCTCAGGTGTCCCACTCTCTGTCCCCAACACCACACTGCCCTGTTTAGAACAAAAAGACCACACAAAACAAAGGAAAAAAATATACACTTTAATTGCATAATAAGGTAATAAGAAAGAAGAGTAAGATCCGAAGGCGAGACAAGTCCTGGCCAACCATGGACTCTTTCCGACATTGACTCAGCTAAGAGCCCTGGGCCAGATTTCTCTTTTAAAGGTTCATAATCTATTTTAATTAACATATAATAAAATGTATTTAATTAATTAAAAATAAAATATTTTAGTTAACATAAATAAACTATATTTAGTTAATTAAAATAGAAACGACATTTTAAACATATTTTTGAACGGCCCTTTCCTGTTCCGAAGCACAGTGGAAAGCAAGCTGATGCGGCGTTCGGAGTTCCGCTCCCAGTGGCGCTGTGTGAGCCGTATTATTGAGAATTTAAGACCTGAAGAGGCCCACTGAGCCCATTGTGCAGATGAGAAAAATAAGGCCCAGGGAGGGAAAATGACCAGGGGAACCCAGCCGTCTGTGCACAGAGCTGACACTGGCTCCAACATCACTCACCACCCTGAGCTGAGGAATTTCCAGTGCGTGGTGCACTTCACTACCTTCTGCAGACAAGGGAATTCAAGTCCCTCTGGCAACCTGTAGCATTTCACACGACTCTGTCTACTTGGTTGGCATAATCTCTGAAGCAGCTGGCTAGCTGACCTTGATGAAATGAGTTGTAGTTACCGAAAGAGAGCAGTGGGCATGGTTCATTTGTCAACATGTCCGTGAGAAGGGAGCCTGAGCTACAATGAGCGTAAAGACAGATTCTGAATGTATTTGGTCGAAATAAAAGGTATCGTACCCACACAACAGTACTGTGCACAATATAGCAGTTACAAAGTGTAAGACAGTTGACATGGGTAGCAGGTGCACTCTGATACATTGCTAATGGGAAGTTGCAGAACAATCTGTTTATCAAAGGCCTGAAAAAACAGCTCTCTCTCTCCCTCTCTCTCCTCTCTCCTCTCTCTCTCTCTCTCTCTGCATAAATGCATCAGAAAGGTCTTCAAGGATGTGCTCCAAAGTGGTGAAAACCTAAGCAGAGATAGGAGGAAACAAGGAAAAGCATTGGTAATTAAAAAAAAAAAAGCCATTAGCCTTATTTGGATAGGTATCCCCCGCCAAGGTGAAAAGCTTCATTTGCTATTTATGTAATAACTGATTATTTTTTAAAAGAGAATAATAGAGTAATAGAACCACAATAAAAGAGTAATAATACAAAAAAAAGAGAATAATAGAAACAGGATTTTATGCACTGAACTTTGGAACACCTACTGTATGCCAGGCACAAAACAAGGTGAAGAATATGGCCCCTGCCCACAAGGAGCTCCCATTCCAATGGGTGCAGGAGAGGTGTGCCTGTTTGGTATGCGTACTAAGGCATGTCACCTGTGTTCTGGTGAAAGAAGGAAACCATACAGAGTGGAAAGAAAGTAATAATTTCCAAGTGTCATTGAGACCCAGAGGCCAAAACAGAGTCCCCAGTAACTTATGCCAAGGTCTGCCATCTTGGAGAAAAAAAAAAATGACAACCAATTTGCAAATGAAAAAAATCCTTGGTCATTATATAGAAATTGCAATGATCTGACTTCAGTTATAACCCACAAAGGATTACAAGAGTACAAAGGATAGTTTGTAGTTCCCTCAAATTTCTCCCCCACAAACAGAGGGCAATGGTTTTGTCGCTTTTCCAAAGCACCAACTCCAGCTGTTTTCATCAGTACATATGGTTTACTGTGTGAGGCTAGAAATGGCCTCCGCCAGAATTGCTGTCTTGATTTGGATTTCTACAAATAACCTTGGAGAAGCCTGCGGCGTGAGAGAGAGATGGCCGCTCACAGCTCCAGGGAGGAAAAGAGAGAGCAATGGATTAGCATTACCTAAGAGCTTGAAATTGAGTGCAAATATCTCCTTGTAGCAACTGCTACATAATTAGCCATCGTAATGGAATCCTTTCAAAACCAAGGCAGTTCAACAAGGAAGTTTAATTGAAAATAAAATTTCCAGACCGACTATTCTGTCAAAACCACATTAATTGGAGATAGCTCAGCAGTGGCCGAACCACTAGAAAATGGTTTCTGTGTTAAGGGAGAAGGGGATGTTCCCCCACGTCGGGGGATGATGGTCATGCTCTCTAACAGTTTTCTTGCCTTAAAAAAATTATGAAAGATTATGTTTGCACACCTCGTTGGGTGGTCAGGAAGATACAAGGCCACAACGTGCACTGACAGAGCTGACACGTGCCACCCACAGGGCGCGCATGGTGTGAGCAGGGCAGGATGGGGACCAGCGGCATCCACATCCCCTGGGAGCTCGTGATTCGTGCAAAATCTCAGCACAACCCAGATTAAGGGAAAGAGAGTGTGCATTTAACAAGGGCTCCTGGAGATGATGAGTGTATGGCCCAGTTTAAGGAAAAAGGGCCTTGGCCATTGCTCAGGGATGTAATTCCTGACCCGGTGACCCAAGTGAAGGAAGAGTGATCTAAAGACTGACTTTGGGAGAAGCTGGTTTCCCGAAGGGTCGCCTGGACTACTGTCTAGCTGTCTTGCTTCTGGCCTGCAGCAGGGGAAATCGGGGCAGAGCCCAGAATCATGTCTTCAGAGTAGCCCATGTCATCACACCGGCCTGGCAATAGGTCCTGTGTGCAGAGAGGACAAGGGCAACAGCTAGTAAGAAGCAACTGGAAACAGAGGCCTGGTAACTCAGGAGAAATGAGAAAGTACGACGGGTCACCTCTCTTCCCTGATTAAGGCCTAAATCATGGGGCTTAAGTGCTGTAAAACACAACCACCTCATACGACACAGAAGGAGACATTACACACATACAGACACGATGTCCTTGCGCATGCACAGACCACCTCCAGGATGACAGACAAGGCACTTCTGACCCTGGCTGCCTCCCAGAAGGAAGACCTGTCGGTGGCTGGGGACAGGGACATTGAGAGAGACATTTCGCTTCCACTGCGTATCTTTCTGGGCCTTTTGAGCTTTCAATAGTGTGAATGTTTTCCTTGGATGAACAGATGGGAGCGAGGGAGGCAGAGAGAAAGGAAGGAAGGAAGGAAAGAAAGGAAGAAGGAAGAAAGGATCACATTTCAATTTTAAAAAATAGACATAAAAGACAGGGGAGTCTCTTGCTAAGCAGGGCTAGGTTTAAAAGTCACCCCAAGAAATTCAAGGCATGAAACCACCATCTTTTGTCTTAAACCACATACGGCCTTTGATCCTTCCTTCAGATGGAGCACTCGGTCTCTCACATCATTTATGCCCCAGGATGCTCAGGGGGCGAAATTCTGTGAGGAACAGCCTGTGTGGCAGAGAGCTGCCTTGTCTACTTGCCCCCGAAACAAGAGACACTACAGACATCCCATGGTCTACAAATCCCAGCGGCTCCCGACTCCAGCCCACTGAACTTCATTGGGCAAGGAAAATCTCTAGCAGAGGATTCTGAAGCCCTGGTTTGCAGAGCCTTCCTGAGATTAAAATGGATTTAGGAGACACAGCACTTATGCATTGTAGGAGTGTTTGCACGAGTGGGTTGAGATAAGAAAGAAAATACAAAGTCACACGGGAAATCCTAATTCCGGAATAAGCGGCACCAGCTATGTTCAGTTTATAAAGCATTCCCTGAATCCTTTCTGCTAGGACAGATAATAGAAAGCTGATTTTAAAGACGAGGAAGCTGAGGCCCAAAAAGTCTAGTAGTGGAATCAGTGCTGTCCCAGGACACGCCCCTTCTGTCATATCCCCAGTGTCCCCAGTGTCGCCAGTCACCTTCGAGAAATGATCTGCACATCTAACCAGGCACTGGAAGCCCTTCCTTGTGTCTTTACAGGTTGGTGGCTGGAGATTCTTTCTTCACAAAAAGTATGCCTGGGTCTTTATTCTACTGACAAGGAGAGGAACGACAATGTTCCCTTGGGCCCCACAGCTACTTGTGGTAATGTATAGTTGGGTGGACAAGAGGCCAGCTTTCAGGTCAGAAACTCTTGGGGTTATGTCCCTGCTACTCCTCGCTGCCTGATGTTCTTTATTGTTGATCTCTCTGCGCCTCTGGCTTCTTCATTTTTTTAAATGGCAATGGCAACAGCTAATGTGTATCAGATGTTCACCATGTGTGTGCTCTAAGCCAGTGTTACTTTAAGCACTTAATATTTACAAATTCCTCGGGTATTCGTAACATGCTGTCATTATTCTCCATGAACCAAAAAGAAAGCTAAGGCACAGGAAGGGGCAGTAACTTTCCCAAGGCCACACAGCCAATGAATGTCAGAACTGGGTGGTCGGACTGGAGCCTGTGTTTTACCCAAAGCACACAAATGCCCTCCCATGACTGTCAGGAGTGGAGATCATAGGAATAAATGCTTACTGGGTTGCCCGGCACTGAGAAAGTGCTCAATAAACTGTAACTGCTAAGTATCGTTGCGTACTTAATTTCTTAGGTTAGGCAGAAACACAAGGGTTACTAGAGTGTGGCTGAGGGAAAGCTGCTCCCTGCAGTGGTCCTGTTCCCTGACAGGCACTCTGCCCGACCTGTCCTCAGCAGGCGTTCTGCCTCAGAGTCACAGTGCAGGCAGGAGCCTTGGTACTCGGCCTCCTGGATTTCTGTCTTGACCTTTCCCATAGGAGCTCACGTGGAAACCTAAGCTGGGGCAGCTGGGGTGGGAACAGATCTGACGTCTGGCTGACAAGAATGGCAAATTCCAGAATGAGTTGGGCAGATCTAATGCCAAGGTCATGGTCATGTGCTGGCTGACGCATTGCTTCAGAGCTCTCTGCAAATGGTTAATCGCAGATTTGATGGGGGACGGTCCCTTGAACAGGAAGAGGCAACATGTGCTCAAAAAGCTGGCAAAAGCAGAGACCTGGGGTGGAAGACTCTGTTGCTGAGGAAGTCCCCAGCCACTGCTTACTTTGTCCTTAATCAGACATTCCCAGCTCTGTTCAGGTCCTGGGCAGGCAACCACATTTGTGGAGGAGAGGCATGGTGGCCACACGGACCATTCTCTCTGTCAGGGACTGGCTGAGGGAGGACGCACAGTCCCATCTGGCCCACAAGACGTAAGGAAAGTCTACTGGAGTTTTCTGGGGCAGGCGGGGTGGGGGGGTGGTCTTCCCTAACAGAAGACAGAGTTTCAGTAAGTAAGACACACCTTCTGTCCTTCCCCGTGTTCTTCCTGCTCAAAATGCTGTTGTGATAAATGGATGTGAGCAGTGAACAGGGGCCTCACAGAGATGCCAACCAGTGCCCGAGTGTGTGGGGCTATGGGCTGTGTCCCCTCCGCCACATCTGACAACACCAGGTGCTGGGGGACGTGGGAAAGCAGGAACTCTGAGCATGATGGTGCCAGCACGGACACGCACAGTCATTCTGGAAAACAATCTGGGGCCACGAGTAAAATCAACTGTGACTGTGCACAATGACTCACCCATCTCAGCTAGAGTTTCGCTAACTCTCCCACAGTCCACACGGGCCCAGGTGCGAGGTGCAAACCATGGGACACGGTGTCCATCCGTGGGCGCCAAGACCAGGCCCAGGCCAAGGGGAGAGTAGAGGCAGCTCCTCTTAGGAGCTGCGTGTGCCGAGAGCAAGCAGAGGGCACCTTAGAGAGATGAACAGTCGGCCGCCCATATCCACGGCCCCGCGTTCATGGATCCGACCAACCATGGATCGAAAGTATATTCTTAAAAAAATGTTGTGCTGTTGCTGACGTGTCTGGGTGGTTAGGCCTATGATAGTCATGTCTGTACTAAACATGTACACATGTTTTTCTGGCCTTTTTTCCATAAATACTACAGTGTACCGACTATTTATAGAGCATTTACATTGTATTAGGAATTATAGGTAATCTAGAGATGACTTGAAGTACATGGGAGGGTGGGCATAGGTTATACACAAATTCTACACCGTCTTCTACAAGGAACTTGAGCATCTGTGGATTGGGGGATCCCGAGTGGACACTGGAACATTCTCCTGTGGATGCCAAAGGAAAACTGTGGATAGTGAGTAAAAGGAAAACCCAGAGAGAGAGAGAGAGAGCTGTAGCAGAAACCCGTTTGTCTACATTCACAACAAATGGTCAGAAGAACACCACGGGGGTCAGCACCCCAGCAGGGCACGCAGCACACACGCCAGGGCAGATCCACAAGGGGACGGACGGGGGTACAGGGCAGAGAAAGGACAGCGAGGGCCCTTACAGAGACCAAAGATGATGTGCCTGAGACGGAGGAGGCTCTCTCAACAGAATTCGAATGGGAAAACCTCAACCAGGTTTGAGTCAGAAAACTCAGGAATGAATGCTCCCAGGAGTCCTTCTGGCTGTGGGACCTTCCGCAAATAATCTGACAGCCTCCCCTTCCCCACAGTGGAAGGCACATATGAAGAGTGGCCCCGGGTGGTCCTGTGAGCATCCAAGGAGAGTTATGTCCACAGCCTGGGTTTGGGATGTAGCAGAGCTTCCTGGATGGCAGGTAAGGACGCAGATCTCTCTCCTTAAAATGGGGGTGATTGCATGACCATCCTTAGGGTGAGTTTGAAATGAGACAGGACATGGGAAGGACAAAAAGCACAATGATGACCCTGTTTGACAGACACAGAGAAAGAGGGCTCACCCCTCAGGGAGCCCATGCTTGTACCAGGCGCTGTGTGGGGGTCTCAACAGCTCATCACAGTGGGCCAGGCTCACGGAGCCCATGCACCAGGAGCAGCACTCACCCCTGACCCCGCAGCACCTGTGCCATCCCGGGCACAGCCTGCAGGACCAGTAGGGATATCAGGCTGCCCTTGTGTGGCAGCCTTCTAGGGGCACACGGGGCCCTGAAAATGCATGCATACATTTCTTTTTTTCTTCTTCTGTTACAATAAACTCTTTAAAAAAAAAAACGGATAAGGCAAGTCACCAAAAAGAAAAGAAAAAGCACCTGTCACATGCTTAGGGCCCTCTACTAGGCAACAAAATCTTCATTTTCCCAACAAAGAGCACATCTCTCTAATTTTCTGTAATTCCAGGGAGGGTACAAGGCCATATGCGACTGTCACATCATGATGTGTCACTACTGTCCTTAAAGCGGTCCCACCCTCTGCCGTGAGCCCCTGTGTCTGGGGAAGATTCAGGGGCATGGAGGCGCCACGTATCCCTGGGTGACATTTTGTTTCAGATGTGCCCCCAAGTGCCCCCAGCTTCAGAAAACCCCTTCCTGCACACCACCGCCTTCTCTTCCCCCGGATCGTGTCCCTGAAGTGCACCCCTACAATAGGGCTACAAGGTCAAAGGGATGCCTTGACGACTCCTTATAAATAGTTTCCCCAAGAGACATATCTATGCTGCTACTAGCAATGGGGTATGTGAGCCAAGCTCCCCACAAATTCTTAGAATGAATTCCAAACCCCTCACACGGGTCAGGCGCAGAAGGCAGGGAGGTCTATAGGTGCCTTTGCTCTGGTTTTCCCCTTCTGCTCCCCAGCTGTGCACCACCAGCCTGCCTACTCTTTAAATACCTACTTCTCCAGGCCCGTTGTCGCCGAGACACCACAGTGAGGAATCACAGCACAAGGCCGTTCTTTCCATGAAGACCCTACTTAGGGAGTTAGGAATGCGACAGGAGGAGAGTGAGATAACCATGGAGGAACAAAGTGGAAGATGACAAGACAGTCAGAGGCGGGTTGAGTGTGGGCAGTGTGAGCTCTGGGTGCAGGAGAGCAGGTCACTGTGGCTGCAAAGGACAGTCCCCGAGAGCCCATTTGGGAAAATAGCCATTTGGGTGGGTGGCAGGTGAGTGAGCAGTATTCAGGACTAGGGGACAGTGACCAAAGCCTGCAGTGGGGAAGAGGGGTGCTTGCTCAGTGGCCAGCGAGGAGCACCTTGATGGTAGAACAGAAAGAAAGCATCTGGGGGTCCTGGGAGGGTGTGTCAGGTTCAGAATTTTGAGGATCTTGAATCCTGGGAAGGGATGAGTGAAGACTGTAAAGCCAAAGAGAGAGCTTTGTGGGAAAATCAGTCCGGGGGCGGGGGGCCCTCAGAGTGCACTTGAGAAAGAACCCAGTTAGGGACTCCTCTAAAAGTTACATCTTGGAGCGAGGCAGGAGGTGCTAGAGCTTTCAAATGTCACCTGCTGCATGGCAGACATCACCAATCCATCAGAGCCCAAAGGCTACCTCTGGCCACTTGGGACTCCGAGCAGACCCTACCAATTGCTCCCAGGTGGCAGTTCCAACCTCTTTGCCTTGTAGGGTTATGTCAGGCAGGAACAGCAATATTATGCTGCACTAACATACATTCTCAAATTTCAGTGGCTTAAAACAGGTAGAATTCATTGCTCACTCAAACCACATGTCCACCACGGTCAGTCAGAGATGGCATCAGTGCTAGCACCGTCCAGGCCAGGCTGGTAGGAACACAGCCGGGAACAGGGCAGAAGGGAAAGAGAGAGGGTTGCTTGCCGGCATTTCGGTGTGAAGGCCAGGGACAGCCCGCCACTGCTGCTCACTCCCCATTGGCCAGAGCCAGTCACAGTGGGCACCAAGTACAATCCTGACCTCCAGAAGGCACAGAGTCAGGAGAAAATAAAAGGCTTAAGTACATCAACTTTCCGGGCATGTGGAATTTATCATTCATTCATTCAACCAGCAACAATGTATTTTAAAATGTTTTGGGACTTTCACTGAGTGTCAGACACCCTAAAGCATTACCATTTCCTTTGGGCCCTTCAACAACCCTGTGAGGCAGGTGTCCTCATTCCCATGTTGCCAAAGAGAAATTTGGAACCTAGGGAAATAGAGGTACCTGGATAGCAAATGGCCCTGGCTGTGTGGCCCATGCTCTACACCACCATTGCCCCCCTCCCCAGCTCACAGTGATTTGCTCACAGGCCAGGAGAGGAAGGCAGGAATTCTAGAAGCATTAAGGCTCATTGGGTAAGCATGGGGGTTCTGGAGGCAAGCTGCCTGGGTGGGCCTCCTGGCTCTACGCTCCTTAGCCATGTGACCCTGAGTGAGTTACCTTGCTGTGCCTCTGTCTCCTCATCTGTAAACTGCCATGATGCTAATAGCACCACCAAGCTCAACACAAGGTTGTGACAACTAAGAGCAAAAAAGGCAGGTGGAGCCCTGGAAGCCATCTCCAGCCCAGCATCAGGAGCCAGGAAACAAATCCCAGCTCTGACATTAACTCAATCACCTTACTATTAGAAGGACGTTGTCCAAAAGGTCACAGGTCTCTAAACCTGAAGATCAGCGACTTTCCAATGTGCTGCTCAGCCTTCAGGGTGCAGTGGCTGCTGTGTCACAGGCAGGGAGAGAAGCCACTTAGCCCTAGGATAAGTGCCACCATGGCCCCAGGCATGCCCTGCACCCAGCCACTCCTTTAACTTTCTTCCGAGGACATGGCACTGTCTGACATGTCTTTCTTGCACGTGGATCTGTCATCTTGCTTACCTCCTCTCTCCCCCACTAGAACCTCAGCTCTGTGTTTGCCTTATTCAGAGTGTCAGCAGATGCCTGTGATATCAATTATGCTGAGGGCAGGGGCTTCACCACCTTTATTCACTGCTGTTTCCCCGAGGTCTGTGCACAACACCCAGCGTATAGCAGGTGCTCAATGTGTGCTGAGATGTCTGCCAGCTTATCACGCCTCAGGTACAGGTGAGGGACTCAGCGCTTCTTCCTCTGCCATGGAAGATGCTGAAGACAGACAGGCCTTGTCACATGCAATGCCTATTGGGTCCTGGTTTCCACCCTGAGCCCCCCACAACCTTTCCCCTCTCCCCTCAGATTTGAGACTAGCTTGAGGACACAGGGACCAGAGGGAAGAGAAGTCAATGCGAAAGAGAGATGGGGGACAGACCACTGGGGGTGTGTAACTAGCCTGTGCACACTTACACACACTCATGCACACTACATGACCTATAAACGCTGTGCACTAGTCTGACTCTAATAGAAACTTGACCTTGAGACAGTAATTCTCCTTCTAGGCTTCGGTTTCCCTGAGGGTAAAACCTGAGCATTGAAGAACATTCCTAAGGGCCCTTCCAGATAGCAAGGCTAAAAACAAGTAGTCTTCTAGGGCTTCATTTCTCAGAGCTGGATCCGGGGTGGGAGGGATTTTCCCAAGCTCTCATACGCCTGGCATACAGCATATCAAATGTATTAAACACCTGTCTGCGTCCTACATTAGAAATAATTCCTGTGTGACTGCAAACTTGAGCTGCCTCCGAGAAGCTGCTATAGAATTATATAAATGTGCATTACTATTTCAATGTTCCAGCTTTGTTTTCACATTTTGAAACTAGTCATTGTCTCTGTTCTCAGACTTGTTTGTGAAACCCTGAGAGGTCCCAGGCACTGTGCCCCTCATGCCCTCCTGCTGGTCAAGTGGGCCCCACTGAGACATCGGGCGAAAATGCCCTTTTCCAGGCCCCACCCAGAGCCCAGGAGCTCGAAGGCCTGGTGGGGGAGCTCAGGGATCTGAATTTTTGTAAGCTTCCCAGGTGATCATTTGCAAACTGAAGTTCGAAAACCACTGCCATAAAAAGAAGCAGAGAATGGGGGCTGGGAGAAGGCGAACCAGAGGGCACAGGGCTCGGCTCCTGTTTTGCATGCCTGCAAATCTCTTCTGCCCACGTGTGCCCTGCACATGCTCCTCCAGCGTAAACAAACTGCAAACCGCTGACTCACCCTCAGCTGGCCCCTCCCCGAGACCTGGGAAAAAAATCGACCATACTCACATTCAGCCCCGGATGGCACACAACTACTCTGATCTGCAGGAATAGAATGTTTCCCACATAATGGGCACACGGCTTGAAGACAGAAGCTACCGCTGCCAGGGACCGAGCTACAGGGAGGAACAGAAATAGCACCGTCACCCAGACTGTCTGCTGCTATTCGTTCCACCTTTGGTTGGTGATGGATGATGGGTTCCAGCAGCGATCAGTCTCAGCTCATCCAGAGGAGGGAGGTTCTGTTTAATGGTGAGCCAACACTCAAAAGGGTTGCACTTGTGCGTGTGCGTGCACACACACACCCAAACATTACACATGCGGGTGTATTTAAGCTTCTGCCATGGTTAGGGATGCAGCTCAGCCACCAGAAGCCATCTATGTGATGCTGAGTGTGACCAGGTGCCAGAAAGGTACTGGGCTAAAAAAGCAGGTTGGAAAAGAAGGAATGGATAAGAAGGGCCAAATACTGAGATGGATATTTCCAGGGCAAATTTGCCATCGATCCAACCCAGAGAGCGTCACCAGTCCCATTCTCCTGATGAGGAAATCAAGACCTAGAAAAGATCTGTGACTTCCTCAAGGTCCTCGGTCCAAACGCTGCGCTAGCTAACCCCAAAGTTCACATTCAATGCTTTAGGCCGGCTGCCTTAAAGTTCATAACTGTGAGCACAGCAAGGGGGGAGGGGTCTGCTCTAGAGAGAGGGAAGCCTGTGGAGACTGATCTCGCCAACCACTGAGAGAACCGAAATTATTTCTTCACAAGTTAATTCACAAGCAATAAGAGGTCATCAAAATAATAAATAACAGAAGTCACAGATAAGCAATAAGAAAAGAAAAAAAAAACACATGTAAACGCAGGTTTCCAAAATTGTGTTGTTTATACTTCTAGGCTTTTTTTCTAGCCAAGTACATGTTTTTCCTAGCCTACAAATAAAATGATGCAATTTTTGCAATTTATACAAAAATGTTATAATCTTGATGTTTGTATGTGGGTAATTAGAGATGCTCGACCAATTCTAATCTGTGAATTTATGTCAAAACCATGACATTTGGTTGCAGATTCTAAAGGGGAGAGAGCAAACCTTTCACTTCTTTTTTTGTTTGTTTCTTGTTGTTCATCAGCGACTAATGCATTTCAGAAGGCTTAAAGAGTGTTCTGTCTAAATGCCAGGTTCTGGTGGACGATGCGGCCTTGGGGGAAAAGAAAGGCAGGTGTGCTTCCTCCTCCTCATAGATGAAAACAGAGAGTAAGTTTTGTAGCAACTGAGAAAATGATTTTTTTTAATGTAACTGAATGCCAAAGGGAAATGCAGCTCTCCCATGCACAAGAGCCTGGGATCAGACCTCCCACAGCCCCCTCTCCCACAGCAGGGAACAGCCCCCCAAGTGCCTCCCCCCTCCAGACACCCCCTAGTTGGGAGAGTGAAAAATAACCTCCTTTTCCTCCCTTCGTTGTTAACAAGGCTCCCTATGGAGATGCAGTTAATCACACCAATTAAGAGACTTACACTTGGCCTTGCTGGCCAGGCACAGGCCCTCTGTCCAGGGAAAGGTGGGTGAGATAAGTCCTGCCTGTCATGAGATCACTTCTCCTGTTTTAATTTTTTCCTTTTCACCTGTGTTTTTCTTAGCTATGTATGTTTTTTTCTTTCAGTCAGGCATAATCAACACATAACGAAATGTCCAGATCATAAACGAACAGTTTCATGAGTTTTGACAAATGCATAGGCGAAAAACGCGGAACCACCGAGGCACAAAGAACATGTCCCCCACCCAGAAGGTGCCCTGGACCTTTCCCAATGTCGTCTCTGCTCCCCGCCCAGAGGCAGCCTCGCACCAGTGATTAACTGGACATTCTCTAAAAAGTCATATAAATGGAGTCCTGTTCTGTTTAAAGAGGAGTGTGAATGATGGGCAAGAACAGGCGGTTCCTAGTGGGAGTGAAACAACAGCGGAGGGGCCTTGGGAAACAGTCTGGCAGCTCCTCAGAAAGTTACACGTTGGGCTGCCATATGCCTCAGCCATTCCACTCCGAGGGGCATATATTCAAGGGAAATGGAAATACACATCCACACAAAACCTTGTGTGTAAACTTGCAGAGTGGCCTCATTCACAATGACCAACAAATGGATACCACCCACTGTCCATCAATTGATGAATGAACCAGTACAACTTGGTGTTCTAGTCATTCAATGGAACATCTTTCAGGCGTAGAATGGAATGCTACATAGAAACTGCAGACACTGAGGGGAGAGGGGAAGCTGGGATAACTGCAATAACACAAACAGCTGAGACATCATGGTTGAACCTTGAAAACATCGTGTTAAGTGAAAGAAGCTAGTCATGAAAAACCACAGACTGTATGATTCCTTTTATATGGAATGTCTAGAACAGGCAAACCCATAGTAGCAGAAAGTAGATTACTGGTTGCTCAGGGTCAGAGACATGAAGTACAGCTGGTGCACAGAGGGCACGATGGGGATAGGGAGGCAACAGCTAAAGGGTCCAGACTTTTTTTTTTTGAGGTGGTAAAAACGTTGTAAGATTGGTAAATTGTATGGTATGCAAATTAAATCTCAACAAAACTATTTAAAGAAACCAAACATTCAGAAGCAACAAAAGTAGAACCAGTCATGATGAATGGAAAACCATTTCCTTCAGTGGAATTTTAATTGCAGAGTGTTGGGTTTTGTGGCCCAAGACTCCCCCACCTGAGGAGCATAACTGGTGTCTAAAAGGGCTCCTTCCCCGGACAAGGTCACGGGGTTTGCTGCTTTTCCCAGAGGTCCCTGTGCTGTCTCCAGAGTCTAAACTCTTTACGAGTCTAGGAGACATTCGCCAGATCTGTTCATCCCCCTCACAAATGTTTATGACGCTCACATTCAGCTGGAAGCACATAGCCATAGTTAGTCTGTCTTCGTATATCCCTGTGCTCAGGAGCCTGGGGTTTTAGGGCCATGTCGCGTGCCTACGTGTGTCTGGTCCTGTGGTCAGCAGGGCATACTGGGAGCCTAGGGAGGGAGAGTGAAAGGAGTCCATTAAGACAGAAAGGCCAAAAACTCTGAGGCCCTTGGATTGTTTCTGGACCCAGATTCTACCCTCACGGACGCATGACGTCAGTTCTCTGTGTCTCATGGCCCTCACCTGCAAAGACCAAAAAGGTGCCCTAGAAAAACCATTCGGAGCCCCAGCATTGGGAACCGAACCCCATCTTTACCACTTCCAAGCCCTGTGTGACTTCAGGCCGATTCCTCAGCCTCTCTGCACCTCACTTCCCCACACGTGCCACAGGGATGGTAACCACGAGAATGGCAGTATGCAAGGGGAGGCGAGCTCCTACCCGTAACCCAGGAGTCAGCACACTCCTAGGGGACCAGGCAGGAGATATTTTGGGCATTGTGGGTCACACCAGCTCTGCCCCAGTCACTCATCTCCATCATCGCAGCAGAGAAGTCACCACAAACTATGTGTAAAGAAGGGCCATGCTGTGTTCCAATAAAACTTTATGTATGGACACTGAAATTCCATTTCCTACCCTCCTCATGCATCACAAAATACGGTTCTTCTTTCGAAGTTCAGCACTCAGAACAGTGCCCTGCACAGACTGAGCACTCCCGAGTGCCCATACCACGTGCCAGGCAACAACACAGTGTGTTAAATTGTGTGTTGTGCCCTTCCAAGCGCCATATCCCATTTAAATCTCACTGTCACTGTGCGAGGAGGGTAACACCAAAGCTCGGATGAGAGAGCGAAACCTCAGGGGAGCAAAGTGGCTGAGCCACACATGGCTGATCCAGGTCTTTCGTGGGCCCTTGCTTCTGACCACTGCAACATACAGTGCTGGCCACCCGGACATAACAGGGAACCCAACCCACTCAGGCTCAGCTCCCAACACTATGGATTGTGGTTTAATTAATCAGAGACATGTGTTATAGAAACCAACGGTTGGAAGGGGAACCACGGGGCATCGCAGTCCCCGGTGACGGGGTCCTCTGAAAAGGTGACATGTGGGCCAAGAACAGCCATGTGCCTGGTACTGCACCACAGGCCAAAGGGGAGAGGCTGGGAAGGGTGGTCCATCCAGATTCCCGGCTGCGGCAGACTCAGGACACGGTGGTGGAAGGAGAGACTGGTTAGTTGCTTTGGAGGAAATGAAATACGGCTGGTGCCCACATGGGGTGTTCCATGCTCCCCAAGTGGTCTGACCAGTAACGTGGAATCGCTATTTATTCATTTAGCCAATGCATCCTGAGGAAGAGTCCGTCTCAAGCCAGGGACTGGGTGATGTCCTGGACGGCGGACGTAGATGAGGCCGAGAGCTCGCGTTCCATGGGGAAGTGGGCAGGTGCCCACGCCGGTGCACTCGGTGGTCAGCTTTGCCACCACACCACACAGGGACCATCAGCAGAAGGGAGAAGGGAGTCATCTTCTGCAATTCGAATGCAGCCTCGATGACACTTTACAGGCACTCAGCTAACGAGCTCTCACACAGCAGGACTCCTGGTAGCCACCGTGCGACTGGTGTTTGGGCTTAAGGCTAGGCTGGTAACTCCACACATAAACCAAAGTGGGTAACCTCTCCAGGGATCTGGGAGGGTTGCCTAAGGTACAGTCCCCCACACAACTGGGGTGGTTTAATGCTAAGGTCCAAGCCCCTTTCTACAAGGGCTGACAACCTGGAATTTAAAGCATGACGGACGCTAAAGTATGGGGAGGAAGACATGTGGACGGCTGGAGGTCTGGACAGAGGAAGGCAGCAAGTAGCGTAATTACCAGCCCTGGAGCCCCAGCTGGACTCACGCCCAGCGTGCCGCCCAGCTCGGCCAGCACAGGGCGCCAGGCTGTGTTTGTGACCCCCAAGGACAGTCTGTATGTTTTAAAGGAGAAAAATTTTTCTCTGCAAGATTTGTTCACCTCCATTAAAGGGGAGCATTTAGGTTCTAAATTATCTTTGTAAGAAGGTCCTACACCCTTGAAAAGAAACCTTATCTATCTCCCTTTGATGCATTAGAAAGAGAAAGGCATCCCAGTTAGGTGGATGCGAGTTTGAATGCTGGGTCTGTGCCCTTTTGTAAATTAACTACTACCTCCGAGTGTCAGGGCAGTAATATCTTTCCTGCTGATAATAAACAGAGCAATAGATGGACACAGCATAGATCCTCGATACACGGCAGCTGCTTTTTCTCAGTGAGAAGACTCAGGGAACTGACAAAGCAATGGAGTCACATTGCCCAAAAGCTATGCCTTTGGGGAACATCAGCTCATGTTTGAAAGTCAGGATGGTCTGGCCACCCAGGGCCAAGCCTGGCCTCAGCTCACCCTGGAAACAGCGAGGCGAGGGTACCATGTCTCTCTTAGTGATGGGGGAAAGGTAAATGTGACCAAAAATCCAAGCATGAGACGGGCCTGGGCTTGGCGCCCCTCTGAGATGCCAGGTGCCTGGAGAAAGCACGTCTTACACAGACAGTGAAGATGGTGGCATGGATGCAGCAGTGAGCAATCAGGAGGCAGGCCAGGAGCAGAGGCACTGCAGGGGGCTTTTCATCCAATCACCCAGAGCAACCGGCAGGTGTTCAGACTCCAGGTCTCCCCCCTCAGTTTCAGTGGGGCAGGGGTGGGGCTCTGGGGAAATCTGCTTTTCACTAGGACCTACTGACACTTCTGATGCTTCCCCAGGGCAGGCGTGGGGCCCCTGCTAGGATGGAGAAAGCACCAGGTGCTGGCCTTAGAAGGCCTCGCTTCAAGACCCTGCCGGGCGCTAGCTCTTAGGTCCAACTTAAAAATTCTCTGGAAAACACTGGGACCAGGCCCAGGGCAAGGCAGGCCACGACTTCCCTGCAGCCTGCAAACTTATATATAAAAAAGGAAATATCTTTATGAACTATGCACTAAATACACACACACACACACATACCCCTGTATACATACATTTATATACACAAATACAGACGCACTTTATGTATATGCATATACCTTTGTATACACACACATCCACTTATACACATGTGTATATTTGTACACATACATACTTGCAGGAATGCATATGCACACACACACATATTTCAGTTAACCTTCACACACGCCCTACTCCAGTACCAACAGCATCCCCATTGTCCTGGTGAAGCACCTAAGGCGCAGAGAGAATAAGAAACTGGCCTAAGGTCATACAGCTCATTAGAGGCAGAGGCAGGATCTGGAACGGGTCAGGCTGGCTCCAGAATTCCTGAGCATCCTCCCTGCATTATAACAGATAACCCCAGAGGTTAAGGAGAGTGGAGACAGAGAGTCATAAACACAGAAAGAGACTTGCGCCCCAGGCAGGGGACCGAGTCATCAATGTTTGCCGAGAATTCCTCCCACTTCCGTGCAGCTGTTTCTCCCGCTGAAAGTAGACTTCTCCTGCCATTGGATTTGGCTGGGCCACTGCAGTCACCCCCACTGAGGAAGCAGACATGGGAGCAAAGCCACCTTGGCCAGGCGGCCTCAGCAGAGCTGCCTGTGAATGCGGCCACAGCTTCCTCCAGATCTCCCCAAGTGGCGCGGAAGAACCACCCTGCAGGACTCAGCCACACGACGTGACGAGGAGAAAACAAACAGTCCTGGTCTCAGACCACCAAGGCCCAGGGTGGTTTGTGGTGCAGCACATTCGAGTGACCACCCCATGCACCCACGTAGCAGCTTGCAGTCAAGCACCCATGATACAACAACAAAGAGGATTGGCCCTGCACTGTGTCAATGTGTTCAGTGCTTTGCATTTATTGTCCTGTTGGAATAACATAAGCTCTGGCAGTCTTTGGATTTGGCCCCCAATCTAACTCATTCTCAAGTCTGTATGTGTTGATCAGATTTCTCCCAAGAAAGAGAACCAACAGGACCATGGCCCAGCCTAGTGGACACCTTCGAGTAACCATCACACGACATTTCCCCCATGTAGTCCCACATTCCCAGCCCAAAGTTGTGACCTCCATTAGGAACCACACAATTAGCAAAATAAAGGAGCCCCACAGCCAGAGGCTGTCAGTTAAACTGTGAGTGCCTAAAGCAGGGGGCAAGAGGTTACCAGCCACACTGCAGCCACTCAGGAATAACCCAGAGTACACAGTCAACCAGCATGGCTGAAACCGACCACTGGCGTCTCTGTGAACGGGTGACAGGGCCAGAATGGCAACACGGAACGTCCACTGGGGAAGGAGGGAGGAAACCACAGCTGGTTGCAGACCCGGCTTCATCCACAGTTGACTCTGAGAGTTTGGCCCACACTTTGCCTTGCTGGGCCTCAGTCCCCATGAAAGCTTGGTGATCCCCAAAGAACTGTCAAGTTCTTTCTATGATTCTTTTTAGCTTCACCTTGGCCTCAGCATTTACTTCTAACAGGGGGAAAGTCCAGCAAACTCCACTCTGCCACTAGAAAGAAACCAGGGGACAGAGTGCGTCCCTGACTTCATGACAACGGATCTCCAAGCCCAGGAACCCCCAAACTCTGGGTTCTTCTTCTGCTGCTCAATGCCACTCTGTTCCCACACTGGATTCTGAATTACCTTGGCAGGAAGTCATACACTCCCGCCACCTCTGAACGTAACCTGCAGCCCCTCGGTTAATGAAAGACTCAGACTGGCAAGAAGTTATCACTCTGCCTGGAATTTGTTTCCTTGCCCCCATCAAAGCCAGCTGCTTCCTTCCAATTGGTATCAATCAAGCCAGGAAGTTTCTTTTTCCCTGCAACCCATTGTAAGCGGGAAGATCAGAGAGACGAGTCAAATACAAGGACGGAACCAGCTGGGCATGTGGAGATACGGGCTGGCCGCCCCAGCCTGGCCTTGCCCCTGCCCTCCAGGCTGTCCCCTGTACTGGGGCTTCTACTGTCTGACAGTGAGGACAACAGGGGACTCACTCTGATAATTAATCAGGAGCATTATCATCATCCTAAAGAGCCTCTGGTCTGCTCCAAAGTCAGCTAGGAAACTTGACCTCACCCCCTTCCTGTCTTAGAAATCACTGCCGCCTGCCCATCCAGGACCGAGGGATAAAATACAGTCAGGAATCAAGGCCCTGCGGGGGGAGCCCACCCAGCTGTCAGATGAGACTACCTCTCATTGCCTCTCAGCCCAGAAAGCTAAGGCTGAGGATGTGCATGCACACAGGCATGCCTCAAAGATGCTGCGGTTTGGGTCCAGACAACTGCAACAAAGCAAGTATCTCAATAAAGTGAGTCAGCATCCTTTTTGATGATGGAGGGGGTCTTGCCTTCAACACCTGTAAAGCACAATAAAGCCAAGCTACCAAAGCTTCCCTCACTGTCCAAGGAGAAAAGACGAGATCAAAGTCAAAGAAAGAAGACAGTAGTATGTTCAAAAGACAGGGACGAGACATGCATACCAGGACCGATGCCCCACACAAGTAGTTCAGGTGACCAGGAGGGAATCACAGGGTGGGGTGACATGGGGGTGGGCCTTACTGAACCACAGTGAGAGGTCAGACTGTTTGTGAGTGGAGAGGGTCATGGTCAAACTGTGCTTTCAGAGTTTGTACTTGGCCTTCAGGAGGAGAGATGTGGGGTGGAAAAAGTCAGCACACCAGCATGAAGCTCAGGACCAGAGGGGAGGGGGATATGAAGGGAAACAGGAAGTAGGGTTCACAGGAAGGAAGTAGAGGCTGGAAGGGTCCAGGGAAAGGGGGAAAAGCACTTATCCTTCCTTTCCCAATGACAACAGGATTATTATTTGAAAGCAGGGCTGGGCAGGGCCAGACTTCCCAAAAATCAGGAGGAGAAGAGGCCTGAGCACGTGTCCCCAACAGAAGTTGCAGTATCCAAATCATGTGGTCACTCCAGCCACCTCTGCCTATGCTGGCACTTCATCAGCAGTGAGCAGTGGCCTCAGACAGGCCCTGGAAGACCCAGAGGTGCCCCTTTCTCCAGCATCTTACAGCAAAAGAGAGACACAGAGATCAGTGAGACCCAAAGGCGGTGGTGAAAGACGGCAAGAAAAATGGCATCATCCTGATATGATGGATGGAGAAACCAAGGCGCAGAGAGGTTGACCAACCTACCTAATATCACACAGCAATTGCATGCCAGAATCAGGATTCAAACACAGGCCCTCTGTGTAGACCTCACCTGGGTCAGTGAGGGCCCCAGCAGGGAGGAAGCAGAAGAATTAATGCCCTGACCTTACTCCCACTCCGCTGGCACCTCCCAAACAGAAGTGAGGGAGCACAGGATCTCATTGTGGCATGCATCCTGTTGCATCCACACGGGTTGGCCTCCTGGGCACAGAGTAGGGAGCAAGGGGCAGGAGGGATCTGGGGGAGGACACAAAGGGTACCTAGCACCTTACCACTCCCACAACTAGACCGGTGGGTACTTGGCCTGAGCTGCCTCTGCTCTGCAGAGCCACAGAGCAGATGCCCTAGGGCTTGGACTCTGCAGCAAAAGAACCACCTGCTTCTCTATATAAGTCCAAGGCCCCACCCAGGCAAGTTATGCTTTCATACCAAGCTGGCCCAGCCTCATCATGCTCCTGCCTTCCTTCCTCATTCATACTCCAGGGCCCAGCCCTGAATCTATCTTATGCAAACATCTCAGAATAGCTAACTTCCGACAAAGCAGGCTATGGGAAGGGCCCTCTTCAGAGATGAGGGTCAGCTGATGCCTACCGAAGCCTGGACTGCCCACTCCTGGGGCCTAGCCCGCCACCTCGCCCTCCCCACCAGCCCCACGCGGGGAGGCCTGGCTGCCGCTAAAAGAAAGGACTGCTATCTCTGATTCCGCAGGGCCTCTGATAAGAAATGTCATCCCTCACTGGGTAATATTACCCGGCCGATAAAAATCTCTATCAAGCTCAAACATATGGCTGGCTACAGAACACAGAGCCAGGCGGAGCAGAATAATTTATTTGCTTAAGCTGAGAGCCCTGGGCAGCCCAGAGAAGTGCACTGAATACAAGAGTAAGAGCCAAATTATAACCTATCTGACTTGGACCTGGGGTTTTTCCCTGGGAAGAATGAGGCACCTGAGAACAATAGGAGGCCCCCCTCACTCTCTCCCAGGACAGTAAGCACTTTCACCTTCCTCTTTCCCCAAAGGGCACCTTCGCTTATGTTACTGAGTTTAATCCTGACAACAACCTCAAGAGAAGTACTTCTGGCCTCCTTTTACACATCAGAAAATTGAGATTCAGCAAGGTTAAGTAGCATGGCCAAGGTCACACTGGCAGCCACACCAGAGCGTGGTGGACTCAAACCCCGTCAGGTCTGACTCACCAGTGCACTGTCTGATCGAAGTCTGATCCCAGCTGCAGGGTCTCTCAGTTCGTTCAAATAAATTAATCAATTAAGTCAGGTCTGTGCTTTAACTGACAATGTCAGCTACGTGTTATCATCTCAAAGGTCCAATGCAAGCCATTTCCCCCATCTATTAGTGTCTCTGTAACTTGGGGAATAAATGAGGAAGCCTTGGAGAGGGAGGAGGGGCTCTGGGGCTTCCCCTTCAGTGCCACGTCTTTCTGGAGTAGCAGATAGGAGGAACTTATGGAAAGAAGATTCCTCCTTCTGCTCACTGGTTCATGCACTCAGCATTCATGCACACAGATACCAACGAATGGCTACTGTGTGCCTGGCTCTGGGCTCAGCCTCAGGGATCTCCCTGCAAATAGACACACCAGGTCCTGCCCTCAAAGAGCGGTCTACCTCCTGGACTTCCAGGTCAGTAAAGAGGCAGGAACAACAGAATGCGTTCAGTGCAGATGCAGGAAGTACACAGAGGTGGCTAATGTGGGATCGGCGGCTGTGTATTAGTGTAGTTGCCGGCACCCGCCCCACACTGTTCTTCTACGCTCTCCTTTTTGTCAGTCTACATTGTTATGGTTGACATCTGTTTTTGATAGTTAATATGGCCTCGAGGTTGTTCAATATCACTTCATAACGCCACTAATGCTCTTAAATAGCTGCATAGTATTCCATTTGGCGGGTGCATCACTATTTAACCAACCAATCCCCCCGTGAGCAGCATTCTAATTGTGCCGAGTCAGGAGGAGTGAAGAGAGGGAGCAGAGAGAATTTTTAGGGCAGTGACACTTCCACACAAGATGACAATGGTGGGTATATGTCATGATACATTTGTCGTTGAATGTACAACACCAGCATTGAACCCCGATGTAAAGTAGGGTCTCCGGGTGATTACGATGTGCCTACATTGATTTCCAGTTGGGACAGATGAACCCTGCTGGTGTGGAATGTTGATAGTGAGGGAGGCTGTGCATGTGTGGGGATGGCAGTATGTGGGAACTCTTTAATTCCCACTCAACTTTCTGTTAACCTAAACCGCTCTAAAAAAATACTACGTAATTTAAAAAAGCAATGGCTCATACACATGTGCATTTAGCTCTGGAATCTCAGTTCTATTTTTTCCGTTGACCATTCCCACACCCCCGACCCTGAGTTTGGGTCATGGGTTCCTGCTTTTTTTTTTACATATCTAGTCTCATCATTTGCTATTTCACACAATGATGAGATGAAGAAGATTCAATTCAGATCATCTGCACCTGTGCATGTATTTCTGTAGAATAAGTTCTAAGAATTCACCCAGCATCTTTTAAACTTGGCTTTTCTGCCCTCTTCATGGTAGCAATAGCGATGTCTCACCATCATGCCTCAGGCCAGTGGCTCCCGCATGCCCACCTGAAGGAGGCTCTACTCTGAAAGGGGCCTGACTACTCCTGGCTGAGAAACAGCTGGCATTTCAAAAAAGCACATGAGGAAACAAAGATATGTCCCTCCTAGTCTCCAAGAAACCATTCCTGCCCCCCTTGCCTCCTCTGGCCCGAGGTGGCTCAATTCAGGAATCGAGCTGGACTCTACACAAAGCCCCCACCTCTCTGAACTCAGGCCATTCCCAGAACTGGTTGGCTTTCCTCTTTTCCCTCTAGGCCCTGAGATGTTCGGAAATGCAGAGAGCCCAAGGCTAGAAATAGGCAAATTTCTAGGGAGTTCAGAATTCCTCTGTAATCACAGCCCAAGATTTTAGGAAATCTAACATCTATGAAAACACAATAAATACCAATTATGCAATTGGCCACCTGAGGTACCTTGGAGGAAAGTATTCATTACAAACACAAAATCCTCTGATTGTCGGCAGATAAAGAGAATGTGTCTCCACAGCTGAAATACAGTGGAGCCTAAGATAAGGGGGGTCATCTGACGGGTGAGAGGTCAGCCATACACTGGAGACTGCATGGTGGGTGCTGAGGGGAGAGCCAACATGAGCACAGCAGAGTCCTGCTCTGGAGGGACTCACGAGCACAGGAGGGTAAGGAAGAACAGACTGCGATCCATGTGATCATGGACAACAACACCAAGAGCTCTGGGGACACAGAAGAAGGCCTCGCTGACTTCCTGTGCACGTTAGAGATGAAAGAATGACCCACCTCATGGAGTTTGCCTTTTGCTTACGGGTGCCACAGGGTGGGGGTGGTCACAGGCTCTTGAGCTGCACAGTGACAGATTAGATCTGTGCCTCTTCATCATCTTGAAGGGTCACCTGGTGAAAGCCACGTGGGAACCAGTGTACCTCAGTCCCCATGTCATCCTGCAAAGCAACAGGCATGGTGGTTACAATAGTGGCCTCCAGAGCCAGCTCTGTGGCTTTAAATCCCAGCTCTGCCCCCACCAGCTTGAGCAAGTTATGTATCGACCCCATGTCCAATCTTCTCATCTGTAAAATGGGGATATGATATGAGCAGAGCCTCTCAGGGCTACCGTGTGAGTTGTGTATTGGATGAACTCATGCAAGGAAGGCAATTAGAATAGTGCCTGGCACATGATAAGGGCACATGCATGACAACTTAGGGCACTGCTCCTGTCTCCCTTGCTCCCCGGCTTCCTCTTTTAGTGCTGTTGATTGTTCTGAAACGTGCGCTGCTGGGAATCTCAGCAAGGGTGAGCAGGGTCACCTTGACATTTGCGTTAGGATGGCTGGAACTGAGGTCTGAAAGCGAGTTTGGGGACTGCCACTTTCTCATTAGCTTCCCGACATCCCTGTGAGGGGGATGATTTAAGACAGTGGTTCCCAATGCTGCTTTAGAGTCAGCTGGGGAGATGTTATAACCCCAATGCCCAGGCCCCGCTCCTAACTAATTAAGTCAGAATCTTTATGGGTCAGGTCCTGGAAGTAGGATTTTTAAATTCCTCCCGTGATTTCAGGGTTAAACCCAATTTGAGAACAACTGACTGAAGAGTCCAATTCAACAGGAAAGGGAAACACGGTAATCGGGAAAAGGTCACCACATAGAGCTGTGTCATCTCCAGAAGCCACCTGGGTTCCCAGAACACCTTTTGTCACCCACAGGGTAGGTATGAAAATGACTAGCTGCCTGACAGCATCCAGGGCAGCTGGGACACCACATGGAGCTAACAGATTTGGAAGTGCCCTGGGTCATTAAAATGGTGACACATCCCTCTCCAGCCTTTTTTGGAACTAGGGAAAGGGACAGAAAACCAGCAAACACAACCATGTCGGGGCTGGATTACTTAGGTGCAGAGCCGGTGACAGTCCCAGGCTCTCTCGCTAACCAGCTCTGTCATTAGCAGTCCCATCCCTTTGGAGTCTCAGTTTCCCCCATGGTAGATGAGGGACAGGACTGTCATTGATCGGACAAGGTGATTGATGTACGTCACGCCATGAACAGTGTGGCTAAAGTAAAGCACTTTTATTTAGCATTTTCTAGGCCTTCCCTGGAACGTGGACACTTCCGGACAGAAATGTTCCCTGAAACAAGTCCCGTAACGAGGGGCAGGAGGAGACAAGTAGCAGCAGTGGCCACGTGGAAGCCTTCTGCAGAAAAGGTCCAAGTGAGGTCGGTGATAGGACAGGACGGCAGGGTGTGGCCAGGGCTGCCAGTGGAGACGTTAAGATAGGACATGTTATCTGGGAACAATGGAGCCACCTTACCGTTGTCCTGACCTGACTCTGACTGCAGGGGATAAGACTCCAGGAAATACATCCCCCCACAGCTGGCCAGAGTGGCCCTGACCAATCGCTGGCCCATTTGTTCCTGCATCCATTCGTTCATGCGGCCTACAAGGGTCCCTCCAACAAGTGACAAGCAAGAGAGTTAGGTCAGATGGTGCTGAGATGAACAGCGCTCCATCTGCATCCTTAAGAGGGACAGAGAAATGACATTTAGGTACAATGCCATGTGTTAAAATACAATAACAACAACCACAGTGAAAGCCACCGCTCATTGATGGCCAAGTACGCACCAGGCAGCATGCTTCCTATTTTACATTTAACATCTCAAATCCTCAGTGCCCGCTCCAAGTAAGAGAACACACTCCTTTTTA
The DNA here is from genome assembly GCA_004024845.1 of Tonatia bakeri. Taxonomy (NCBI): domain Eukaryota; kingdom Metazoa; phylum Chordata; class Mammalia; order Chiroptera; family Phyllostomidae; genus Tonatia; species Tonatia bakeri. The sequence continues at coordinate 3,723 of PVIA01002350.1, read as the reverse complement.
CAGACATGGAAGCTGAGGCTCAGAGAGGCTGATTACTAGGCTCAGATCACACAGCAACTAAGAGGCCAAGCTTGTATTTGAATCCCAGGCAATGCTGCTCCCACGTGTGGGGTCCCCCCCACAGCTCACTGCAATAATCCAGAGAGTCACAAGGGAAACAGAACAAAGCATCTTGCCCTGTATAATGAGGCACAGTCCTCTCGTTCAGAGAAAACAGTTCAAAACCATAACGAGCAAATAAGAAACAAAATTAGATGGGGCACCCGGCCTGCACTTACTGCCCAATAACTGGTGACTGATTGGAATCCAAATGTAGCTCCGAGCATTTGGGACCTCATGGGCTGGGTTCCATTGCAGCCTCAGAGTTTACACCTCCCTGAACTTCAGTGTCCTCGTCCAAAACATTGGGATCGGAACACCCACCGGAGGACCACTGGGCTGAGGCCCAGATCCCAGAGGCAATTTCTGCCTTCATGATCCCCGCAGCCTCCACCCAGGGTCTGCGAAAAAACAAAACAGCAAAGAAAGGGCAACCAGGAGAGAAAGGGGCTTGTTCCAGAAGCTCCTGGAGTGTGGGAAGGGGCACACACAAGGAACTCAATGTCTTCTCCAGAACCGCGGTGTCCCCGCAGCCTGGGCGCCCTGTGGGGAGGGCCACGACTCATTGCAATCCGGGCACCTCCGCTGCCCACAGGCCTGTGCACCACCCCACACTTAACCCTCTCAGGACACAGCCTTCCCTTTGAGAGCTAGCACTCCGGGATTCACGAATACTGCTCTGAAAAGCTGGGGTGCAACTACATGGGGGTCTCCTGGGACAGGGGATGGTTGTTGAAGGCATTGTTAGCATTATTACTTTTATTTAATAGTTACTGAGTCCTTGCTATGTTGCAGGCACTGTGCTGGTGTTGCTTGGTTGTTTCATTTGGGGGGGGGGGCGGGCGGGGTTGTTGTTTTGCCAGCAGGGAGGCGTTAATGGTTTAAATTAGAAAACAGGCCGTGGGTGCAGGCTGACCAGCTGCCTGCTGGTAGCTGGGTGACCTTGAGCAGTTTCTCTATCCTTCTGTGCCTGAGTTTGGGCCTGGAGACTCATTCATTCAACAAATATTGACTAGGTACCCAGCCAGGTTCCAGGGAAAAAGCACTAAACAAAATTAACAGAAATCTCTGCATTTGTGGAGTTTAGAAGGGGTCAGGAGACAAATGGTCAACAAACAAATAAACAAGTGGGTCAGAAGGTGATGTGTCGTCAGATCAACAAAAAAAAAGGACATGAGAGGGAGATGGGGCCCTGAGGTGGGTACTGTTTACACAGGGTGGCCAGGAAAGGCCTCTGACATAAGGAGATGGTGTGTATGTACCTGATTCACCGAGTGCTTACTATGTGCCAGGCACCACTTTAGGGTAGGTTAGGTGTTTCTCAGGGAAAACTCATTTCACCCTCTCTGACATCCCTAGAAGGAAGACAGGACACCTCTCCATTTGACACAGGATGAACTATGGCATGCTCAGGCGACGGAGGCTGTGCAGAACACAGCAGCCCGAGCAGGCCGCCGGACGCTGAAGCGCAGGCTGCACACCCACCCTTCCACTCCCAGCACTGCACTTGCTGGCGGGTGACGCTCTGTAGGTCGTCGCTGCGATCACTGTCAAGACAACCCCAGGAGAAGAAGCAACATGTGTGGAGGATGAAAGGAGAGGCTGGCACCAAACACACACTGACCACAGCTGTTCTCCCTCTCTGGATCTGCTCTAGTGTACAAACCACCTTCACTCCCGTTTCACCCCCTTTCACTCCATAGTCTGGAAGGAAGAAGACCTGAGGTTCTGTACCCATTTTAGACTGACTTCTGATCTGCACCTTTGTTCATGGTTCTGTTCTCTCTCATCCCAAAGGACAATGCCATCCATCCCTTCCAGGCCACGACAGCACACACCCTTCCCACAGCCATCATTCAAGAGCCAGCCTTGGTGTCTTTCTGTGCTGCCCACAGCCTCTAGGAAAGGGGAAAGAGGAGGGTGGGCAGTCGGTGAAAGTCCAGGAAGGTTCCAGGAAGCAGACAAGATAATATTGGTCCAAAGGCTGACTGCTCCTTTGAACGGTCAGCTTCTGCCTCAGGGGTGCTTAATCTCCAAAGGCCAGACAGAGCTCCTTCAGAAAGACTGTTGTGGGACCTGCTTCTGGGAGTCACTGTAACGGCCATCTTCTCTGGCCTCCCATCGGGATGGAGCTCCTAGAGCCAAGGCCTCTCTGGATTCTGCCCCATCCACCCAGCATCCACAGAGACAACATGCCTGAGGAGGGGATCCCGAGATGGGTGGCTACAGAGGAAGGAGAAAAGGAAGACGGGAGAAAGAGCGGGGAGGAGGGAGACATGGAGTGCCAGTGAGTGAGAAAAGAAATCCTACAATGTCAGGGGACATAGAAATAAAGGGGGGGAATGGATAAAAGCAAAATGTCCATTAATATGGAATAGTTGAAAGAAAAACATGGAATACTACACAGCAGTTTAAAAATAACGTATGTGTACACACACACACACACACGCACACAAGGTCTACAAGACACATTGCTGAGTGGAAAGTGAATAGGTTAAAATGTGTGATTCCCTCCCTCCAGCCCCGAATGCCACAGCCTGAGGAGCCAGGTTGCCGGGCTGGTGGCCAGGCCTGGGGGTAGATCTCAAGGACATGAGCTGACCAGCCCATGGCCGCAGGCTGATATTTCTGCCCACGGGGAAAGGAGGCCATATGCTACCTCTGGGTCTCTAGGTGACAGCCATTTGTGACCTGGCTTCCTATTTGGCTTTGCTCCCCAGTTCCCTGAAAATACTGGTACTATACGTGGACCATAGTTTTTTAATCTACACTACCCAGTCGTAAAAAAGAAGGAAATCTTACCCTTTGCAATAGCATGGATGGACCTGGAGAGTATTATGCTAAGTGAAATAATCCAGTGAGAGAAAGACAAGTACTCTATGATTCCATCCATGTGTGGAATCTAATGAACAAAATAAACTAACAAGCAGACTCATAGACACAAAGTACAGACTGACAGCTGTCATAGGGGAGTTGTGGGGGCTGGATAAAAAAGGTGAAGGGATTAAGCAAAAAAAAAAGAAAGAAAGAAAAGAAAAGAAAAAAGAAAATACTCATAGACACAGACAACAGTATAGTGATCACCAGAGGGCAAGGCGGGTAGGGGGAGGCGGAATAGGGTATAGGAGGGATAAACGGTGATGGAAGGAGATGTGATTGGGGTGCTGAACACACAATATACATATGATGTGTTGCAGAAGTGCATACCCTAAACACATATTTTATTAACCAATGTCACCCCAATAAACTCAACTAAATTTTTTATTCTTTATTTTATTGATTATGCTATTACAGTTGGCCCATTTTCCCCCTTCACTCCCCTCCACCCTGTCCATCCCCTCCCACCCACATTCCCCCCTTTAGTTCATGTCCATGTGTCATAAGTTCTCTAGTGTCTACATGTCCCATACTATTCTTACCCTCCACCTGTCTATTTTCTACCTACTGTCTGTGCTACTTATTCTCTATATCTTTTCCCCCTCCCTCCTCCTCCTACTTCCCTGTTGCTAACCCTCCATTTGATGACTTTTTTTTACTGTTCATATTTTTAATCTTCTTTTTCTTAGGTAAGTCCCTTTAACATTTCATATAATAAGGGCTTGGTGATGATGAACTCCTTTAACT